>JACMZG010001870.1:43047281-43097281 GCA_018340805.1 Microvelia longipes | reverse complement strand
CAAAGCACCAAAAAACTGGTAACATGTAATGAGGTAATTGCATTTGTGTCTCAGATTACTGATGTAATCGTTTTCAATAAAAATTATATTAATTCTGATCCTATTAATAACAAAAATAACATTAATTCTAATCCTATTAATATCAAAAATAACATTAATTCTCATCATATTAATAACAAAAACAACATTAATTCTAATCATATTAATAACAAAAATAACATTAATTCTAATCCTATTAATAACAAAAATAACATTAATTCTCATCATATTAATAACAAAAATAACATTAATTCTAATCATATTAATAACAAAAATAAATAATTCTAATCCTATAAATAACAAAAATTTAATTCTCATCATATTAATAACAAAAATACATTAATTCTAATCCTATTAATAAACAAAATAACATTAATTCTCATCATATTAATAACAAAAAATAACATTAATTCTAATCATATTAATAACAAAAATAACATTAATTCTAATCTAACAAAAATAACATAATTCTCATCATATTAATAACAAAAATAACATTAATTCTAATCCTATTAATAACAAAAATAACATTAATTCTAATCCTATTAATAACAAAAATAATGTTAATTCTAATCCTATTAATAACAAAAATAACGTTAATTCTAATCCTATTAATAACAAAAATAACATTAATTCTAATCCTATTAATAACAAAAATAATGTTAATTCTAATCCTATTAATAACAAAAATAATGTTCATTCTAATTCTATTTTGCATAGGGTATGATTTTTATTATGGTGGCGTTTTGAAGAGTGATATGAGAAGTAAAGAAGGAAATCTAAACTTCATAGGAAATAAATATAACTTGAGTAACATTACCTTTCCTTCAGTAACAGATCTTAATGTATCGATGAGTTTAAGTTGTGTCTCTTTATTAGGCATATTATCGACATAAGTACAACACTCCCGCACCATCTTAGCAACGGCTTGCTTTAGCTGAGATCTTCTTTTAGTGAGCAGTATTATGTTATCATTCAAAGCTGTCCAGTTTTTAGCTTCATAACAAATCTGTACGATGGCTACGAGAACCCTACCTGTAGAGACCATATCTGCTCCCTGGAATAAAAAATAATAAGACAACAAAATTTTAGTAATGAGGACAGAAAATTTTGTTATGTGCCAACATTAAAATATATTCATATGATTAAAGGTCCTAGATCATTAAAAATTTTATCTAACCCTAATACTCTCCTAATATATAAGAAATTAAATAATAAAATATACATTTTATTAAGGAAAATTAAAATGTGGGAAATGAACTGTGCATTGTTCACTTTGAAAAAACATAACCCCAATCCTTATAAACTCATTTTTCTTTTAGAAATATGCTAAAAACAAAAAAAAAGTCATCACAAAGAACTACAAAGAACAAGCAGGTAAGAAACACCATCCAGATATTAACATTGATGCTTTCTTTATTACTTTGCTTATTCTTAATTCTAAACAAAACCAATGCAATCATCAAAAGATATTTGAAGAAATACATAGGGGTTAACACTCACCGTTCTTGTTTGCTTCTCTAGAGCCAGAAGAGTGTCTATGGCATTATGAAGTTGTCCTTGTTTAGCGATAGACATACACTCAGGTATCTTCTCATCACATGTAATGTTGTAATCAACTTCCATCTTAATGATCCTTCCACCTTCTACTGAAATACTTGACTCGGAAGCCATCTAAACAATGTTTAACATTAATTAGATTCTATTTTTACAAATTTGATTGGATTAAACTCCTTCTTTTAAATGATGCGTTAAAATAATAAAAGGAAATATGAAATAAGAAAGATGCATGTTGGCCAAATATTTTTTTTTATTTTAAAATCCTGTGTTTCAATTGGTCAATGTCACATTTAGTTCCTTTACAATCTGTTGTTTAGATTCCCATATTTCCAAATTAGACAAATGTAAACATAACGGTTACTTATTTACTTGGTTCCAACATAAAGTTGGGACCTAAGTAAATATGGCAATATAGGGCAATTATTCTCTTGTGTACCGACAATATATTTACTAAATTATATAAAAGAAATTATTTAACAATCTTAATAGGGATGTTGAAAAGCAATGGGCTTTGTACAGGGTTGAGAAGGGGGGAAAAGAAAAGATTGATAATCAAGTAAATAATATAATATAGGGCGAAAGTAATCTTGGTTCCCAACATAAAATTGGGACCCAAGTAAATAAGTGTCCCCCAATGTTACAGTTGAAATTGACAATACAGTTATAACCAAAAGAAAATATAAAATTAAAAAATATTTTTGTTCTCATAGCAACAACTTGTTATTTCTTAAAGTCTTAACTCCATTACAATTGAAATTGAGGGATTTAATTGAGTTTAGACAGACCTAGTTCCTATACCCCAATCACTCGATTTTTTCAGATAAATGAGGTTGGAACCAAGTAAATAAGTGCCAACATAACATAGCTGGATCCCTTGCTATCATAGTTCTGTACTCTATAATAGGTATCTTATGTAAATAAAATAGGACCCTGTATCTCAGCTGTTATTATCTGTCAAAATTGTTAATTTATATTTATTTTTGAGAACTAGTAGGACACAAGGTTAAAATCAGATGACAGTGTAGGAAAATAGTGTTAAGGAACCAATTAAGTCGGTCTGATTCGAAATTGAGGGTGTGGTTTAAATCTAGGAATAACCTCATTGGCTCCCTCGCATTATTTTCCTCTCGCTTCAAATGATTTTAGCCGTTGCCATACTATAATGACATAAACAGTAAATTATTTATATATGTTAACACAAACATTTGACAGATTGATAAGCAATAAGTGAGGTGCGCATGTTCACTACAGCTATGCTAGTGTTTTGTTTGTACCCGAGTTTTATGAGAGTAAGTAGACCCACTCTCTCCTCCTTTCACCCCCCCCCCCCATCTTATAATGATTTTAAAAATGCAGATTTAAGCAGTGATTAGAAATTCCTCATGGTGGAAACCACCTCTCTTCAATAATAGTCAGCCAAGAGGTAAATCCTATATGGATGGATCTTCTAATGGTTCCACAGAATAGTACAGCACTTCTACGCCCCTTATCATAGTCTTTAACTTAAACTTTGTTCACACCCAGAATTTGGTTGGGTTCAACCCCTTCAGCAGTTGTCATGTGAACGGGATTAAACAAGGGGTTCAACCCTGAAACTTATTTTTACGGTGAAAAATACTGTGTGAACAGTTTGGGTTGAACCCCCTGCAAAACACCTTGTGAGAACGAAGTATAGTGTGTCTATTTTATACTAGTCTTGACTCTTGGGTTGCTAATTTTTCCCCTTCTCCACACCTAAAATTACAATAAAAATGCCGTTATACATTGTGTGTCAGTGAAACTTTAAATCAAACATTTATTATTTTTTGCTCTTTTTAGATATTGGTAAATCCATGAAAAAAGCAATCGTACATATATCGCTAAAACTCCAAAAAGAGCGATAATACAAACAGCAAATGTTGATAAAAGAACAGCAACACAAGCATTGCATTTACAAACACAAAAAGCTTTAAGTACGAACTTACACGTCAAAAACATAAAAACTTACCTTCGGTAGTATCCTATTAACGCAATTAACAAAAAATTATTTTAAAAAAACTATAAATACAGATAAATCTTCAACAAATTCGAGTCATTCACCTCAAAAACAACAAATTTTGTAAAAGGAAAGGTTATTTTACTGAGATTACTTTACAAAAATTCTTCAATGTTACCGGCCAGGAGTATAAATTAAAAAATCCTAAACAAAGATCTACTTTTTCCTTTTAATTTTTCGCAACATGACAAGACTCATAAATGAACATTTTTATTTAAAGTAATGTTATATATTATTTGACTTATAGTAATGTTAATATATTATTAAAACATATGGAGGTATTTATCGTACATAAGTCACTTAACTCTTTTTATACTTGAAAATTTTTAACACAATTTTATTTAACAACTTATCTCCCCTGTTTAAAATGTTTCAAACTCAGACATATCCTTTATTGTTCAAAAATATTACGGAAAGAATATAAAATAAATTATCTGTATTAAAAATAATTTTTCTGTTTTATTGTGGTTAACAAATTGTAATACAGCCAGTTGCTTTTAGCGAATTTTCAAATGTATCATTTGAAAATTTGAAAATCAAATTTGTATCATTCTTTTTTTTATATTTTGAAGTTTATATCTTCAAAATATCTGGTGCGGAGGTCCGCAAACTGGGCAAATTTTCTTTGAAATGCGTGCTTTCTTGCTTTATCAATCCAATATTTGTTTTATTTTTTGGTATATATTAAATTACCTGAGCAGTAGCGTCACAACTTATTTATTTTTTTCAAATTTTTAAAATGCAAAAAATAGTATTTACTATTTTTAAAATTTACAAAAATAGTGTAAGCTGAGCCTCAAATGAGTGCAAATAATGCTGTGTAGTGTATAATCTGTGGGATACATATGGGCATTTTCTTTGAAAAATTAAACAAGAAGTTGAGGCTCAGGTAATTTAATATATACCGAAAAATTGGATTGAAAAGCAAGAAAGTGCTGATTTCAAAGAAAATTCTCCCAGCTTGTGGACCTCTATGCCAGATTTTTTTTTCTCTACAATATATTTGACATAGTGCTATTACTGGTTAAATAAACTTGGCAGGCACTGATTAGTACTATATATACTATATATGTTGGCAGGTTTGATAGAAGGAATCAACCAGCCGTGATACTCCTTGGTTTGTATCCAACCAAACCATCCACAGTGACCTCAACATTTTCTTCATCTAAGACATTGTTAATTTTGTTGCTTTCATTCCAAATTAGATTCCCACCCTAATCCTCTTGTCCAAACCCTAAATTCCAGAACCATTCCTTCCAATCCTCTACGACACCTTCGACAACAGTGGCCGCGTGACCTTATGTTACAGGAATAAAATATAATAAAACTCGAAATGAAAAATTTATTCACAAATGTTTAACAATACAAAATAATACAATAATAATGATAATATCATTTAGAGAATGAGGTTAATCAGTGATAAACCACTTCCACCTCAGGCGGTTTTGGTAAGATTTACATTCAAAGGGTAATCTAAAATTAGCGATAACTTATTTAAAGAATAATCTAACAAAACTAAGAGCTCAACCCAAGGTACAAACACCAAACCTCCATGGTGTCAAAAGTCTCTACAGGTACCTGATCTCTATAAACACTGATGCTTTATTGACCTCAACAACGGAGACATACAAATATATTAATACAAACATATAACATAAACCTATACATAGCAAAGTTGCCAATTTTCCTTTTCCTTTTATCTTTGACTAGCTACCAATGCTGGTTCCTGAAAATAGAAAAAATTGGGTACGGGGGTACCTTGAAACTTTTCTTCCTTACATGGGATTCGCTACACTCATCCTCCCAGCTTCGGACTCGCATCGCTCATCCTCAGAAGTAGAATTCGTTTCCAGGCACTGACCACGCTCGATGCTGCTTAACTTTTATGATCCAACAAAATCATAGATACACTTGTTGCATTATAACGAAACTTTGTAGTACACTTATTTATTATGTTAAAGAGAACACTTTTGCCAAATTTTAATTCAATGAGATCATTTTTTTATTTTTTACAATTTTTAAAAGAATGCATACAAATCATTAGATAAAAATAAAACTAATTAAATGAAACTTGGCACATATGTTAGCCTTATATATGGCTACATGTGTGCTAAATTTCAATCAGATCGCATAATTTTTCCGTATTTTGTTAATTTATCCGAGTTCGAAATGTTTGCTGAGTCATTATTGAGGGTTTATGACATCATAAATAATTATTTTCCAAATAGCACAACTACAGCGGTAGACTGATTTTTGTACAAAATTTTAACTCTCTAGCATAAATACACTGGACGCTACGATGATAACAGACACACACACATACAGACAGACAACTTTGAAAAACCACCTCAGGAGGCCTTAAAACGCCTGAAACGGATAATTCCTGTTTCATCTTGGTTTCGGATTTTTTTTTTCAGATTTATAATGCAAACGCAAACACAATACTTTTCCTATATACCTACGGTATAAATAAGGAAAAGTAAAAAGGAAACACATGGCACTCCCTCCCGCCTTTTAGAAATGTTAACTTGATCTTTTGGAAACTAGCACATATTAGCTGTATGGGACATCAGAAAACAGCACAGGGTAGCATATACATTCTGTTTAATTTTCAATTAATACATAATGGGCCAAAGGAAAAATGCCACACTATAATGGCGCTCTCCAGCAATTAAAAATGTATTGTATGAATTTATGTAACACAAAATAGCAAAAGCATGTACTAATGACTCGTTGAAATTAATAAGCAAATAAAAAGAAAAAACTAAAAGAAATTTTTATAAGTAATGTACACAAATAATTATAAAATTATCAAAAACAATACCTAATAGTCAAGTAAACATTGTGTACTCGAGTTTTCCTGTCACACAAGAAAAAAGTGAGTCTAACCAATTATAACCGACAAGATTACTATTTTCTCTGTTACCTAGGAGGACCGGCATTGCTCCGGAACTAACAAATACCTGAAGCTGGACCTTCCCGGCACAGAAAGGGAAAAAATCACCAACAGAGTCACCTTCCAACCTAATCAGTACTCTAGACTTTTTATCCTTATATATATGTTAATATTTTTTATTTATTTTTCTTTAAATGTTTGTAAAAATTAAAATTAGTCGTTGAACTTGACTTGAAAATTTGTCATTGTATTTGTCAGTACAACTTGTTTATGCGAATAAATATTAAATTTATTTATTTCCTATGTATTAATAAACTCTGAATTCAAAAACTCAAGAAAAGAAACAAGTCTTAAGTAATAAAAAATTTAAATAAGTTATACAAATAACACTAAATCAAAAATACTTTCCAATACAATAATTCATAAAGAAATACCAAACAATGCAATAAAAGCAATTTAATAATAAGGTAACTTTTAAAAATATAAATAAAATAAAAAAACATATATGATTGATTAAAATAAATACAAAAATATTAATATCTATGTTTCTAAAATTCATAATATTATATCATTATAAAATAACATTACTTTAGCTAAACATTAATAAATACATTTTTAAGTTTGATAATCATTGAACAAAGAACAACTTCTTATTTAAACTTCTTTTTAAAGTTTAAATTAGTAATAACAACTAATAATATTTTTCTTCTCTCTCTTTACTCTCTCTCTCTCTCTCTCTCTCTCTTCTTTTTTGTATGAAGTTATAAAAAATTGTAAATTAATAGTTAAAATATTACATAATTTATTGTACTAATGCGAAAGGCGGAGGCCTCGCTCAGGTTCCTCCTTGAGGTCTCTCACATTATTTGTATTTTTTGAGTTAAAAATTTTTGTATTAATTTATAATGTGTAAATAAATAATTTATTATTTATTATTTTATTGTTTTCAAAATATTGTTAAATTTACTGGCACTCAAATGAGATGAAGTAATAAAAATAAATTTTATCATCATAAACTTCATATTTAACACTAGATTTTCTTTAGCTTGTTTTAATTATACTTAGCTTTACTCAAGGTTATTTTTTATTAATTCTGTTTAGCAGATTATGTTATTCTTTTAATTGCATGAACCATCCTTTATTCAACATAATCTTAGTCTGTTCTATTCTGTCTTTTTATCCTTACTCTTTATTTTATATTATTTATTCTACTTATACTTTATTCCCTATTCTTTATTTTTGTCTATTATTCTTAGCAGATCATTTCTTCCCACTTCTTTTAACTAGAGGAATACAAAAAAAGAATTTAATTATTTTAAACGTACATGCAATAAATTATGCAGATAAGCATGCAAAAGAAAAAAGGACCAAATTACAGCAATTAAAATATCTTTTAAGGTTAAACACTCATTGTTTATGGCCTCCTAAATTACTGACTGATGGAGCAGAGTATAATTTAGATAGATCTTTATACTAGCAGGATTCAAAGAATCATTCGCAGTAAAAAAAACAGGAAGCACAAAATTGTAAGCAGTAGAAAGCAGAATACAAACCATTACAGCAAAAAGCAGGATGCACAAAATTGTCTCCAGAAAAAGCAGAAGTCACACAACTGTTAGCAATACAAAGCCGACTTCACAGAAATAACTGCAGCAGAAAGCACAATTTTCTCCAAAAGAAAGCAGAAGTCAAACAATTGTCTACAGTAGAAAGCAAGAGGCACACACTTGTTTATAGTAGAAAGCAAAAGTTACACAATTGTCTACAGTAGAAAGCTAGAGGGACACACGGGTTATATAGAAAGCAAAAGTTGCACAATTGTCTACAGTAAAGCTAGAGGACACACGTGTTTATAGTAGAAAGCAAAAGTTACACAATTGTCTACAGTAGAAAGCTAGAGGCACACACGTGTTTATAGTAGAAACCAAAAGGTACACAATTGTGTACAGTAGAAAGTCAAATGCACAAAAATTACTGCAGAAGAAAGCAGGAGGCACACAATTGTTTGCTGCATAGGGCTGATAGATTGTATTAGACTGACATTAATAAATGGAAATATTGCTAGCTGCATTAAAAGACAACTTATTATTTACTATGAGTAGATGTTGGGTGATTTCATTTAGCACATGCATTGAAGCTTAAACAATTAAACAATAGATGCAGTTGTCAATTAAGAATCGCTGTTATATTAAATATATTATTTTTTCATAAAATAAAATTTGTATAATTAAAATGTCTAAAATAGAAAATATCTGGATCTCTCAGAGACAAAGACATATCACAGACAGTAATGATTGCTATTTTAAATTCAATTTTAAAATAGTAAAGTTAAAATAAAATCAAATAAAATGCTACCACATTTTTTTAATAGAGTTAAATAAAACTGAATTTTCTTGTAACCAATCGTGAAATGGTTGGCCTATAGAAGAGACTATACTCAGCATGGCCAGGGAATCAGAGTAAGAGGAGTGGGCATTTGAAATATCATTCCCTGTAACATGCTTATGCACTGATTGTAGTTTGTAGGACGGAGAAGATGATGTGTACAGTTTCCTTTTAACCGATGGAGGAGTAACCTCAGTTCTAACATCGTTTCTTGCTTTTTTAATCGGAGTTCTAACTTGAGTACAGATAGGTTTATCGGGTGTGCTATAACCTTGCTGCGACAATATTTCAACTTCATCAATTTGGGTAAACAGATGATCGTTATCATCGCAAAGCATCTCGGGTTCTTTAATCTGCGCAAATAAGTGATCATTGTTATCAAATAGTAAATGCTTATCAGGGTTAGAGCTACAATTAAGTTCTATTTCATCTATAGCTATACTAGTAGATGAAAGGGTAGTGCCTACTTTATCAATGACTTCTTCAATAGATTTATTACATTGAAGCTTCCAATCAGATGGATCTCTTTCCATGACATTCAAATAGCGGAATCCTTTAAGTGTATCACCACAGAGCAAATTCTCGGGAAGAGTCTGAAAAACAAGAAAATTATTAATTATTGAGAAGGCAAATTAAATCCAATATTCGAAAAATTTGCAAATAACAAATTATTAAAATTTACTCTGTAAAAAAACAAGGTTCCAAGTAAGGAATCAAGTTTCTCTATATTATTTTTCAAAACAAAGCAGAACCACTCCATGGCTTGCTTACAAAAAATCATAGGAACAAGTTGGTCGAGGTTTTTTTTAAAAAAAAGAACAGTATCTCTGACATTTTCCACGACTTCTGACTAGCTTCGATCGTTCTTAGACTGTCATCTTGGTCTAAAGTCTAGAATTATATTTTCGGTCTTGCTATGCTCAACCTCAAAATAGAACAGTAAAAAACCATCAGACTTACTACGCTCATCCTCAGAATTTTATAATTACCTAACTATATTATAATATGAAGATCAAAGGCCCTACATGAGAATTAATACTTTACTTACTTAGGATTAATACTTGGCAGCCTTGATTTCACCAATAACATTTTTAGCACATTTCGTGAATGCCTTTGGTGTTATTGTTAGCTGCCATATAGGTAATCGGCATATTTTAGATTTTTACAGTGAAAATCAAGGTAAAAGGGTTCGATTATAGAGCAGCAAAACCTTTTACGAGAAAGGTATTAAGGATTCTAAGGTCAGGGTAGTAGGTGGTGAAAAGGTAAAAAGCAGGAGGACGAGGAAGGTCTAGGATGAAGAGAGGCAGTGACTTGAGTATTAAATATGTGGGAAGGATATTCTTGGTAAAGGAGAGAGGTCTTTAAGGACACAATGTACCGATCAAGGAAGACCTCATTGGAAAAGATTCTGTTTCTACTGAGACCTGGGGTAAATGGGATAGGTTTTATCTGGGGATGGAGACTGCAACTGTTAAAATGTAGGTACTGTTGAAGGTTAGTGGGTTTTATGTGAACTGCTATCTCCAATCTGTCACAATGGATATAGACATCCACATCAAGAAATGTGACATGGGTTAGGGATTATTCTGAAGTGAAGGGGTGTGAGAAAAAGGAGATTAAATCAGATAGACATTTTCAAGGGCAAGCCATGAGGCCATAGATATGTCCTCGATAAATGGCGCCATAGAAGAGGTAGAAGGGATTGGAATTGAAGGAAGAGGGTCTCAATGTAATTTCAGAAAAAATAAACTAATGCTAATGATGAATGAAATAAAACTTGTCATATTTGTTGGTCTTATATAGTTCTACCTGGGTGCCAAATTTTAAATTGATCTAATATTTTTTTATGTTTTACAAATTTTTGCTGAGTCATTAAGATTTTTTTTTAAATAGCACACCTAGACCTAAAAATTAATTCGTGTACCATGTGTCAGCTCTATAGGATAAACAAATCAGGAGCAAGATAATAAAAACACAATACTGAATGACAACTTTGAAAAAACCCCTCACGAGGTCTTAATAAATCTAAAATACATCTAAAATAAATTATTCAAGTTAAATCCCCGTTTCAGATTTATAGTGCAAACGCAAACACAATACTTTTCCTATATATCTATGGTATAAATGAGGAAAAGTAAAAATAGTTATATCACTGATTAGGTATATATTCCTCTATGAGTTATATAATAATATATAAACAGGGAAAATGGTTCAACATGTCACCAGTCTAAAAAGCTTACCATGTTCAGGGATAGGATGTGAGACTGTAGTATTGGGAAATCAAACCTATCACCATTGTGAGCCAACAAACAAGCAGGTTGGGGTAATCTATCTATGAATGTGGAGATCATCTTACAAACATCCTCATCAAACGGTCCCATAACATCTAGCTGCTCATTGGTTAAACCTGAAACCAATCAATTGCTTCATTGATTGATAAAACTCTTAAAAACATAAAACAAGGAGAAATCAATACTTTTCTTATACAATTTTTTAACAGTGTGAGATAAAGAGTTTAAATCAAAACACAAGCTCAAGTTTGATCTAACTTGCCCTTGAATAACATCCTCATAGAACCTCTTGTTCATTAAGATTTCGCACAGCTGCCATATATTATTCGATCTAAACAAATATTAAATTGATTTATCCTGAGGGTTTTAGTAGGGCAAACTAAAATTAAATTGATTTATCCTGAGGGTTTAATAGGAAATTTAATATTCGTCTGTTTAACCATAACACTCAAGATAAAATAAAGGCTCCCATAGACTACCGTATTTCAGTAAAGTCTTTTTTTCATTAAATAAATTCATTAGAAATTCTGTGCGCATGCGTTTAACCGTCAACATCGTTTTTGTGGTGCTCTATCTTTTTTTTTCTTTTTTTAGAAGCATCAAAGACATGTTTAGTTAAGGCACAGATTTCTATTTGTACAAGATAGTATTTTCTTAAACAAATATATGATTTATTTATAAATTCATTATTCATTTTTTGTATGACCTACATTTATAATTTGTATTTATTTTTTTTAAATAAATATATTTAAAAAAAATTAAAGTAATTTATCTGTAATTAATGGACATTTGTCTGACCTACTAAAAACCACTTGAGGATAAATCAATTTAATATTTGTATATCCTACTCAAACACTCATAATAAATCAATTTAATATTTGTATGTCCTACTCAAACACTCATAATAAATCAATTAATATGTCCTACTCAAACACTCATAATAAATCAATTTAATATTTGTCTGTCCTACTCAAACACTCATATAATCAATTTAATATTTCTCTGTCTTACACAAACACTCATAATAAATCAATTTAATATTTGTATGTCTTACTCAAACACTCATAATAAATCAATTTAATATTTTTATGTCCTACTCAAACACTCATAATAAATCAATTTATATTAAAAAATATTAATTAATAATTAGAAAAAAATATCGAATTTAATATTTGTCTGGCCTACACAAACACTCATAATAAATCAATTTAATATTTGTATGTCTTCTTCAAACACTCATAATAAATCAATTTAATATTTTTATGTCCTACACAAACACTCATAATAAATCAATTTAATATTTGTATCTTAACGGGCATTATATCATGTATCCTGAGAGAGTAGGAGAGTTAAATATTAAATTGTTTATCCAGAGTGTTTGAGTAGGACAGACAAATATTACATTGCTTATAAAATGGTTTTGAGTTTTTAACTAATAAGCTACAGTGACTTACAACATGTGTAATTGTGAGGGTCCCAAAATTAATCAAACCTCCATCATGTTAAATAATTCTACTAACCAATTTATATCGCTATAAAAATTTAAAATTACACCTCAAACATTAAATAGATAGATAGAAGTATGTATAAATAATTAGAAAAATTATTATTTAAAAAAAAATAAATAAATAATTTATCTAACCTCGATATTTCTTGGTACTTGACATTCTTTCTTGATGCTGATTTAATTCATTATTTTACTTGCCAATTAAATATAATAACTGGCAAGTAAAATAATGAATTGTAAATTCAGAAAAAGATTAAGAAGTATTAGTCCAAGGGCCAGAACTGAAAAATGGGATTAATTGTGTGAAGCTTTAAACCAAATTTTTATGAAAGTAAACGTTAAATGGTGAAAAACCATAGTCTACCTATCAAATAACATTTTATCTATAAGAACATTGATAAATAAATACAAATAAGTAAAAGAGATAAATATCTATAAGAGAACATTGTTGAATGTTTTTAAAAAAACATCCAACATTGGTTGGTGTTATATATAAAAAAAATTGGTTAAAAGCAGTACAATTTTTGTTTCAGATCTGTCTCTGGGTCTGATTGACTGGAAATTAAATTGATTTATTATGAGTGTTTGAGTAGGACAGACAAATATTAAATTGATTCATTATGAGTGTTTGCGTAGGACAAACAAATTAAATTAGTTTATTATGAGTGTTTGAGTAGGACAGACAAATATTAAATTGATTTATTATGAGTGTTTGAGTAGGACAGACAAATATTAAATTGATTTATTATGAGTGTTTGAGTAGGACAGACAAATATTAAATTGATTCATTATGAGTGTTTGAGTAGGACAGACAAATATTAAATTGATTTATTATGAGTGTTTGAGTAGGACAGACAAATTAAATTGATTCATTATGAGGTGTTTGAGTAGGACAGAAAAATATTAAATTGATATATTATGAGTGTTCAAGTAGGACAGAAAAATATTAAATTGATTTATTATGTGTTTGCGTAGGAAAAACAAATTAAATTAGTTTATTATGATGTCTGAGTATGACATACAAATGTAAATATATTTATCTAGATTGCTGTTGATATTAATCAGTTTATATACCCATAAACTGATTAATATAGATAGAACTGGAGAAAAACAGACCTGTTATTTTGGAAGCAGCCAATCCAATATGACCAAGAGGATTGACACATAGCGTTAAAGTGTTTAATATCCTTGGCACTTCTAACTTATCATTACTAAAATGATCCTTAGCAACGGCTATGAGAGTGAATTCTGTTATCTTTGTATTTCCAAGATCGACATAAGGCAGCCCTGTAGTTTCGATATCAAAGAATATGTAACTGCCAATAGAACACATTGTTCGGGTTGAATATTTAATAAGCTTCGTAGTTAAGTTAACTCCTGAAAAAATAAAGTTGACATTAGTTTTGGAAAATAATAAAGTAAAAATATTCGGGTTCAGGGTACCTCAGAACTTTTTCTTACCTTATCGGATTTTCTGAGCTCATCCTTCAAACTCGATTACTCATCCTTAAATATAAGAAATCAATTAATTTATAATGCATATATATATATAAATATATATACACATACATATATTCTTGTATTGTATATATGTATACATCTACTACGACCTTTAACTGTTGTGTTCAGAACAGCTGGAGAGTAAGAAGGTAATATGAAAGAAAGGCCTCTACCTCAGGATCCACTCTGTTAAGCCTACTTCCCCAAACATACAGGAAAAAAAAGCTTGTACAGAACTATGGCAAGCTAAGCAAGTCGGCAAAGGGAAGGACCACAAAGTGATCTTGTAATCATATGTTTCTAAAATGATTGGGACCGGTTTCAGCTCAATCAGACCATCTATGACATCATCACCAATGAGTAAAAAAAAAGTTTTTTAACTATAAAGTTGGGGTAAGATAATTATTGAACCCTACTTTTATATCGTTGTGTATACGTATATGTTTATTATGGCCCCAAAGGAGCCATAAAGCAAGCTCCTCTCCTCTGTGAGGGAATACAAGGCGAGTCGATGCTTTATACTTCAAAAAACTTATTTATAATATAGAAAACATTCTTGGTGAGAAAAGTTTCAATTCTTTATTAAATTATATGAGGATTAAACATTTAAAATCACTATTTAAGAGTTTAGAGTTATTTTAACTATTTAGATCTCACTGTGTACTACATAGAGCATCCTCTATAAAAAGTATCACTATAATACTCTATATAGAGTATCCTTCCCTCTATATAGCAGGTGAGGAAATTCTTTACACTTAAAAAACCCACTTAAAAATTTATGAGGGCCGAACTTTTAATCTTACTATTTAGAGTATATACTGTCTTACTCCCAAACTATAGTCTTGTTAAGTCTATACTTTTGTATTATTAGCATGATATTGTTTTTGGTTTAATACCTATGCTGATAAACAGGATAGTTGTAAATATTTGTCTTTACACATACTAATACTGTATAAATTCACTATTGTCATTCTTATTAAATTTTGCTTTCCTACTTCCTAAACAGAGAGGGAAGCATTGCATAAGCAAAAAACAAAAGAACACCCACTTATTTCATCAACTTTTGATGTTTCGGCACCTACAAATCCAAAAAATCTTTGGATACATGTTCATCCTTAACAATATTATTAGAGTTTTATAGTGTAACACATGGCTAAAATTAGTTGACAGCACGTCAAAAAATCTGTGAGGAAAAGAACTCTATTGGTACAGCTTGACCACACCCTTTCCCCTCCATCTCTTGCCAACAAGATAAAACATAAAATCATTAAAAGGCAACACTGGTTTTAAAAATGTGTAACCTCACGTTGCTTTTTTCCCTCATTGAGCATTTTGATCTGTTTGAGTTCGTTTTGTTTCATTTCAATCTGTTCAATTTATCTAATTATGGCAGCATTTTGGTTTTTATTTTATTTATACACCTTATTGGAAACTTTAAAAGATACAACAATTTAATTCATTATCTCTTATTTAGTATGAAATA
The DNA here is from genome assembly GCA_018340805.1 of Microvelia longipes. NCBI lineage: Eukaryota > Metazoa > Arthropoda > Insecta > Hemiptera > Veliidae > Microvelia > Microvelia longipes. The sequence goes on along the minus strand of JACMZG010001870.1, from coordinate 43,081,582 downwards.
AAAATATTTGTTTTTTTTTAAGTTATAGGCAACAATTTTTTCAGAGTTACAACCCTCCTCCCTTTTTATACATAGTTTTACTAGATTAACTATGAGTATATTCATACCTTGACTCTTCAGCCAGAAATGTAACAGTATACTGTCCCAAAAGGTTACGGGTCAATGTACATTACTACACCCAAGGTTAGGAGGTCACTTACCTAAGTGACCAATGAAAGTGGTGCAATAGACTGACAGTTCAACTATAGTCTGGTCTCCACACTATTTACACTAAACAGATGATTCATCATCAACAAATATATATTGTTGTCCAAATTATTAATTAAATAATATTAATAAAATCAAAAAGATTGGTAAATTTTTGGGTTTTAGAACAGTGCCAGCCTAACAAAATTTAAAGAGAAGATAATTGGTGTAGGAATAACCTGTTCTCTTCCAGTGGGAGGAGGGGATGAACCAATTTGAGGTAATGAGTGGCAATTAAAATTTTTATATGTTTGTTCAGCACATTAATCTACTGAAAACTAGGGTAAGAACTATGTTTGTGCACGTCCTCGATTCTACTCCAAACTGCACTACATTACGTTTTGTAACGAATCTCGGGTAAGAAGAATCTTACTCTAAACTACAATTTTTTCTCCTCCAAAAAGACTGAGTAAAGAAGAGTGAAATAAAGTTCTGGCGGGAAATCACTCTTATCACAAATGATAACAATAATTTGTGAGTTATTGATGTTATTTTAACAACATTAAATACCTAATTATATAACTCTATTTATGCTACTTTAAATTAATAAAACGAAATATTATTGGTAATATCTTTGTTTTGAAAAGTTTTGTGCTCATAATTAAATATCAGTGATGAATTTTGAATATGAATACTGGTAGCCCAGCAATTTAAATAATGAAATAAATATACTGGTAGCCCATCAATTTAAATAATGAAATAAATATACTGGTAGCCCAGCAGTTTAAATCATGAAATAAATATACTGGTAGCCCAGCAATTTAATGCATGAAAATTAGTTAAAATAATTGAAAATAAACTTCTTTTTATTTTTAATTTTTACCTATTTTGGCGTTATTTTCAAAATTAATTAATGTTGCATACTAACATGTTTCTATTTTAACTCCACAACAAATTCAAATAACTTTATGTTGCATTGTTATAATTATTATTATTATAATACGAGTTGCGTGGAAAAATAATAAATTATTTTTCTAAAGAGGAAAAAACATGGTTAAGTGGAAAGGTTTTTTGACATAAATAGTTATATTTTAGCCACCAGAGTGGACACTCAGGGCTAGCGTCAGTTTTACATGTTGACAACCCTCTCTATTTAAGTCCCACACACCTGGGTGCGCATGTGCACAACAGTAACGCACAACGGTGTTTTGTTTGTCCCCCCCCATGTTTTTCGAGAGAGTAGACTCTCCCTTCTCCTTCAACCCCCCCCCTAAAAATTACTTTACTTATTATTTACTGTTGCATACAAATCAACATGTAGTGAAACCTACCTACCTGAAGCATGATGTTTTTCAGAAAAAATAACCAATCTCTACAGATATAGTATTCCACTATACAAATCTGATATAAAAATTACAAAAACCAACAATGAAAAAGTAAATACTAAAACATTAACTTAAGTAACTAAAAAATCCAAAAACCAAAATTCCAATTTTTTGGCATAGGATTCCAGTATAAATAAAACTAACAAAACCAATCCAAATAAATAAAAAAAATCATTAAAATTGAACAAATCTTGAGACAGAATTACACAAATATTTGCTACAAATATGTAAACAAACAAAATACATTTTTCTTCTTTTTCTAGGAATTAATGATTCACTAAGAAGAAATAACGTAATATCGAAAATTCAGCCGGAAAACTCAAAGAATCTAGGTTAGTTTAATATTCCATCGAAGTAAAACTGAATGTATTGGTGGTATTGTCTATGTTCGTGTTTTGTAGTTGGTGGGCCTTGGAGACGACAAAAATCGAGAGACCCAACAACCCTTAATATTTGTGATTGCGAAATATTTGAGCCCCAGGGGGGTTTCCACGAGTTTTAGAGCCTTAATTTTGGCTTTAAATAACCAAGAAAGGATAAAAAATGGAGTTCGTGATTTCTTTTTTTTTTTACCATATATATGTTTTTAAATAATAAATAAACCTTTATTATTTCATGAAGTATAGCCTTAGCATAAAAACAATAGAAATACTTCAATTAAATAACATTATAAAGCTCATTACTAAAAACAAAGAGGAACACTTACAGAACAAACAAATATTGAAAAACACACTTATATCACAATTATTATTTTAAATTCCTGTGACTTGGTATTCCTTAATACTATAAAATACATAAGTGGTAAGTTTTTCTTTAACACGTTTTTTAAAATCATTTGACCTATTATGATAGGTTACGTTTTTTCTAAATAATTTTAAATATGGAAATTCGCTTTAGTTGCAATCATGATATATTAAATATTAACTAGCGCCTAGTAGTTTTTGGGTAGATTAATCACACAATACATCAGCATGATGCGTTTAGTATGTATTATAGTAGAAAAGTTTGACGACCCAAGAACCGCTTACCCGAAAGGTATTGTGCTAGCAAACAATTCCCTATATTTATACGTTGCAGAGGTTTTTAGCACCGCCTGAGTAGTTTTCGCAAAGTTGTCTACCTGTATGTGTGTGTGTATCTGTTATCATCGTAGCTCTCGTGATTTCATGCAAGAGTATTGAAACTTGGTACAAAAATCAATCTTTAGATCTAGTTGTACTATCCGAAAAAAATAATTTTTTTACCGGCAATATAACTGAGGCGGTTTCATTAACTAAGCCTAAATTTCGAAAATGCTAAACGTGTAACATTGTTTCGAACGCTTAGAAATTGAATGCAGACATATATAAGACAAATAATGTCCCACGTTTTCTCATTATCAGCATTAGTTCAATTTTTAGGGTTTCGAAGATAATCTTCGAAACCCTTATACTTTCTGTCGAGCGTCTGTCTGTCCGATTTCTCATCTCAGGAACTACTATAGCTAGGAAGTTGAAATTTGGTATACATGTGTAACTATTTTATCCAACAACAGGAAAAATATAGCCAACTATATCACATGCGCATCTGTCGATTTATGAGCGAATTGCGCACATTCGCAAAAAAAAATATTTTTTTGAAAAATCATGTGGGGTATCAAATTGTAGGTATCGATGGGTAGTACACAAATATGCATCGCTTTTTCAAAATGGCGGCTATTACACCCGCCAAAAATCTCGAAAACCACCAAAAATGCTTGTACCCCCCCCTTTAAGGCATAAGGAGAAGCCCTAAAATATAGGACCAAATAGCCAAAAAAGCACTTTCCGGGCCATAGAAATTCTTCGGAGAAAAAGTTTCAAAAGTTATTTTTAGCAATTTCAAAATCGCCCATACGCGCACGCGCCAAAAAAAAATATTTTTTTGAAAAATCATGTGGGGTATCAAATTGTAGGTATCGATGGGTAGTACACAAATATGCATCGCTTTTTCAAATGGCGGCTATTACACCGCCAAAAATCTCAAAAACCACCAAAAAATGCTTGTCCCCCCCCTTTTAAGGCATAAGGAGAAGCCTAAAAATATGGGACCAATAGCCAATAAAAGCACTTTCCGGGCCATAGAAATTCTTCGGAGAAAAAGTTTCAAAAGTTAATTTTAGCAATTTCAAAATCGCCCATACGCGCACGCGCCAAAAAAAAATATTTTTTGAAAAATCATGTGGGGTATCAAATTGTAGGTATCGATGGGTAGTACACAAATATGCATCGCTTTTTCAAAATGGCGGCTATTACACTCGCCAAAATCTCAAAAACCACCAAAAAATGCTTGTCCCCCCCTTTTAAGGCATAAGGAGAAGCCTAAAAATATGGGACCAATAGCCAATAAAAGCACTTTCCGGGCCATAGAAATTCTTCGGAGAAAAAGTTTCAAAAGTTAATTTAGCAATTTCAAAATCGCCCATACGCGCACGCGCCAAAAAAAATATTTTTTTGAAAAATCATGTGGGGTATCAATTGTAGGTATCGATGGGGTAGTACACAAATATGCATCGCTTTTTCAAAATGGCGGCTATTACACCGCCAAAAATCTCAAAAACCACCAAAAAATGCTTGTCCCCCCCTTTTAAGGCATAAGGAGAAGCCTAAAAATATGGGACCATAGCCAATAAAAGCACTTTCCGGGCCATAGAAATTCTTCGGAGAAAAAGTTTCAAAAGTTAATTTTAGCAATTTCAAAATCGCCCATACGCGCACGCGCCAAAAAAAAATATTTTTTTGAAAATCATGTGGGGTATCAAATTGTAGGTATCGATGGGTAGTACACAAATATGCATCGCTTTTTCAAAATGGCGGCTATTACACCCGCCAAAAATCTCAAAAAACCACCAAAAATGCTTGTCCCCCCCCTTTTAAGGCATAAGGAGAAGCCCTAAAAATATGGGACCATAAGCCAATAAAAGCACTTTCCGGGCCATAGAAATTCTTCGGAGAAAAAGTTTCAAAAGTTAATTTTAGCAATTTCAAATCGCCCATACGCGCACGCGCCAAAAAAAAATATTTTTTTGAAAATCATGTGGGTATCAAATTGTAGGTATCGATGGGTAGTACACAAATATGCATCGCTTTTTCAAAATGGCGGCTATTACACCCGCCAAAAATCTCGAAAACCACCAAAAAATGCTTGTCCCCCCCCCTTTAAGGCATAAGGAGAAGCCTAAAAATATGGACCAATAGCCAATAAAAGCACTTTCCGGGCCATAGAAATTTCGGAGAAAAAGTTTCAAAAGTTAATTTTAGCAATTTCAAAATCGCCCATACGCGCCGCGCCAAAAAAAAATATTTTTTTGAAAAATCATGTGGGGTATCAAATTGTAGGTATCGATGGGTAGTACACAAATATGCATCGCTTTTTCAAAATGGCGGCTATTACACCCGCCAAAAATCTCAAAAACACCAAAAAATGCTTGTCCCCCCCTTTTAAGGCATAAGGAGAAGCCCTAAAAATATGGGACCATAAGCCAATAAAAGCACTTTCCGGGCCATAGAAATTCTTCGGAGAAAAAGTTTCAAAAGTTAATTTTAGCAATTTCAAAATCGCCCATACGCGCACGCGCCAAAAAAAAAATTTTTTTGAAAAATCATGTGGGGTATCAAATTGTAGGTATCGATGGGTAGTACACAAATATGCATCGCTTTTTCAAAATGGCGGCTATTACACCCGCCAAAAATCTCAAAAACCACCAAAAAATGCTTGTCCCCCCCCTTTTAAGGCATAAGGAGAAGCCCTAAAAATATGGACCAATAGCCAATAAAAGCACTTTCCGGGCCATAGAAATTCTTCGGAGAAAAAGTTTCAAAGTTAATTTTAGCAATTTCAAAATCGCCATACGCGCACGCGCCAAAAAAAAAATATTTTTTTGAAAAAAATCATGTGGGGTATCAAATTGTAGGTATCGATGGGTAGTACACAAATATGCATCGCTTTTTCAAAAATGGCGGCTATTACACCCGCCAAAAATCTCAAAAACCACCAAAAAATGCTTGTCCCCCCCCCCTTTTAAGGCATAAGGAGAAGCCCTAAAAATATGGGACCATAGCCAATAAAAGCACTTTCCGGGCCATAGAATTCTTCGGGAAAAAGTTTCAAAAGTTAATTTTAGCAATTTCAAAATCGCCCATACGCGCACGCGCCAAAAAAAATATTTTTTGAAAAATCATGGGGTATCAAATTGTAGGTATCGATGGGTAGTACACAAATATGCATCGCTTTTTCAAAATGGCGGCTATTACACCCGCCAAAATCTCAAAAACCACCAAAAAATGCTTGTCCCCCCCCCTTTTAAGCATAAGGAGAAGCCCTAAAAATATGGGACCATAGCCAATAAAAGCACTTTCCGGGCCATAGAAAATTCTTCGGAGAAAAAGTTTCAAAAGTTATTTTAGCAATTTCAAAATCGCCCATACGCGCACGCGCCAAAAAAAATATTTTTTTTGAAAAATCATGTGGGGTATCAAATTGTAGGTATCGATGGGTAGTACACAAATATGCATCGCTTTTTCAAAATGGCGGCTATTACACCCGCCAAAAATCTCAAAAACCACCAAAAATGCTTGTCCCCCCCTTTTAAGGCATAAGGAGAAGCCCTAAAAATATGGGACCATAAGCCAATAAAAGCACTTTCCGGGCCATAGAAATTCTTCGGAGAAAAAGTTTCAAAAGTTAATTTTAGCAATTTCAAAATCGCCCATACGCGCACGCGCAAAAAAAAATATTTTTTTGAAAAATCATGTGGGGGTATCAAATTGTAGGTATCGATGGGTAGTACACAAATATGCATCGCTTTTTCAAAATGGCGGCTATTACACCCGCCAAAAATCTCGAAACCACCAAAAAATGCTTGCCCCCCCCTTTTAAGGCATAAGGAGAAGCCCTAAAAATATGGGACCAATAGCCAATAAAAGCACTTTCCGGGCCATAGAAATTCTTCGGAGAAAAAAATTCAAAAGTTAATTTTAGCAATTTCAATATCGCCCGTACGCGCACGAGCCAAAAAAAATATTTTTTTAAAAAATCATGTGGGGTATCAAATTGTAGGTATCGATGGGTAGTACACAAATATGCATCGCTTTTTCAAAATGGCGGCTATTACACCGCAAAAATATCGACGTAAGGCACCAAGCAGTATATAACCAAGCAAATAAAGGTGAGCGAAGCGAGCCCTAGAATATTATGTTATGTTTTTACTTTATGCTATAAAATTAGGTTCTGATAAACATATACAAAAAGGCGAGCAAAGCGAGCCCGTTTTTTATGCCTTGCTTAAAATGTTTCTCTTATAATAGATATTGACAAACAAGCACATAAAGGCGAGCGAAGCAAGCCCTAGTATTGCATAGTTATTTTTATTTTACTCTTAAGAAGGTACTAATAACATATACAAAAAGCGGCGAAGCGAGCCCATGATTTTCATGCCTTGCTTAAAATGTTTTCTCTTATAATAGATTTTGAAAACAGCACATAAAGGCGAGCGAAGCGGCCCTAGTATTGCATAGTTATTTTTATTTTTTTATACTCTTAAGAAGGTACTTATAAACATATACAAAAGGCGAGCGAAGCGAGCCCATGATTTTCATCCTTGCCTAAAATGTTTCTCTTATAATAGATATTGACAAACAAGCACATAAAGGCGAGCGAAGCGAGCCCTAGTATTGCATGGTTATTTTTTATTATTTTTACTCTTTAAGAAGTACTGATAAACATATACAAAAAGGCGAGCGAAGCGAGCCCATGATTTTTATGCCTTGTTTTAAATTTTTCTTAAAGTAGATTTGACAAACAAGCACATAAAGGCGAGCGAAGCGAGCCCTAGTATTGCATGGTTTTTTTTATTATTTATACTCTTAAGAAGGTACTAATAAACATATACAAAAAGGCGAGCGAAGCGAGCCATGATTTTCATGCCTTGCTTAAAATGTTTCTCTTATAATAGATATTGACAAACAAGCACATAAAGGCGAGCGAAGCGAGCCTCTAGTATTGCATGGTTTTTTATTATTTTATACTCTTAAGAAGGTACTGATAAACATATACAAAAAGGCGAGCGAAGCGAGCCCATGATTTTCATGCCTTGCTTAAAATGTTTCTCTTATAATAGATATTGACAAACAAGCACATAAAGGCGAGCGAAGCGAGCCCTAGTATTGCATAGTTATTTTTATTATTTTATACTCTTAAGAAGGTACTGATAAACATATACAAAAAGGCGAGCGAAGTGAGCCCATGATTTTCATCCCTTGCTTAAAATGTTTCTCTTATAATAAATATTGACAAACAAGCACATAAAGGCGATCGAAGCGAGCCCTAGTATTGCATGGTTATTTTTTTTATTTACTCTTAAGAAGGTACTAATAAACATATACAAAAAGGCGAGCGAAGCGAGCCCATGATTTTTATGCCTTGCTTAAAATGTTTCTGTTATAATAGATTTTGACAAACAAGCACATAAAGGCGAGCGAAGCGAGCCCTAGTATTGCATAGTTATTTTTATTATTTTATACTCTTAAGAAGGTACTTATAAACATATACAAAAAGGCGAGCGAAGCAAGCCCATGATTTTCATCCCTTGCCTAAAATGTTTTTCTTAAATAGATATTGACAAACAAGCACATAAAGGCGAGCGAAGCGAGCCTTAGTATTGCATGGTTATTTTATTATTTATACTCTTAAGAAGGTACTGATAAACATATACAAAAAGGCGAGCGAAGCGAGCCATGATTTTCATGCCTTGCTTAAAATGTTTCTCTTATAAGTAGATATTGACAAACAAGCACATAAAGGCGAGCGAAGCGAGCCCTAGTATTGCATGGTTATTTTTATTATTTATACTCTTAAGAAGGTACGATAAACATATACAAAAAGGCGAGCGAAGCGAGCCCATGATTTTTATGCCTTGTTTTTAAATGTTTTTCTTAAAGTAGATATTGACAAACAAGCACATAAAGGCGAGCGAAGCAGCCCTAGTATGCATGGTTTTTTTTATTATTTTATACTCTTAGAAGGTACTAATAAACATATACAAAGGCGAGCGAAGCGAGCCCATGATTTTCATGCCTTGCTTAAATGTTTCTCTTATATAGATATTGACAAACAAGCACATAAAGGCGAGCCGAAGCGAGCCCTAGTATTTATGGTTATTTTATTATTTATACTCTTAAGAAGGTACTGATAAACATATACAAAAAGGCGAGCGAAGCGAGCCCATGATTTTCATGCCTTGCTTAAAATGTTTCTCTTAAATAGATATTGACAAACAAGCACATAAAGGCGAGCGAAGCGAGCCTAGTATTGCATGGTTATTTTTATTATTTTAAATCTTAAGAAGGTACTGATAAACATATACAAAAAGGCGAGCGAAGCGAGCCCATGATTTTATGCCTTTCTTAAAATGTTTCTCTTAAAGTAGATATTGACTAACAAGCACATAAAGGCGAGCGAAGCGAGCCCTAGTATTGTATGGTTATTTTTATATTTATACTCTTAAGAAGGTACTGATAAACATATACAAAAAGGCGAGCGAAGCGAGCCCATGATTTTCATGCCTTGCTTAAAATGTTTCTCTATAATAGATATTGACAAACAAGCACTAAAGGCGAGCGAAGCGAGCCCTAGTATTGCATGGTTTTTTTTTTATTATTTTATACTTTTAAGAAGGTACTGATAAACATATACAAAAAGGCGAGCGAAGCGAGCCCATGATTTTCATGCCTTGTTAAAATGTTTCTCTTATAATAGATATTGACAAACAAGCACATAAAGGCGAGCGAAGCGAGCCCTAGTATTGCATGGTTATTTTTATTGTTTTATACTCTTAAAAGGTACTGATAAACATATACAATAAGGCGAGCGAAGCGAGCCATGATTTTTTGCCTTCTTAAAATGTTTCTCTTAAAGTAGATATTGACTAACAAGCACATAAAGGCGAGCGAAGCGAGCCCTAGTATTGTATGGTTATTAATTTATACTCTTAAGAGGTACTGATAAACATATACAAAAAGGCGAGCGAAGCGAGCCCATGATTTTTATGCCTTGCTTAAAATGTTTCTCTTAAATAGATATTGACAAACAAGCACATAAAGGCGAGCGAAGCGAGCCTCTAGTATTGCATGGTTTTTTATTATTTTATACTCTTAAGAAGGTACTGATAAACATATACAAAAAAGGCTAGCGAAGCGAGCCCATGATTTTCATGCCTTGTTTAAAATGTTTCTCTTATAATAGATATTGACAAACAAGCCATAAAGGCGAGCGAAGCGAGCCCTAGTATTGCATGGTTATTTTTATTATTTATACTCTTTAAAGGTACTGTAAACATATACAATAAGGCGAGCGAAGCGAGCCCCATGATTTTTTTTGCTTCTTAAAATGTTTTCTCTTAAAGTAGATATTGACTAACAAGCACATAAAGGCGAGCGAAGCGAGCCCTAGTATTGTATGGTTATTTTGATTTTATACTCTTAAGAAGGTACTGATAAACATATACAAAAAGGCGAGCGAAGCGAGCCCATGATTTTTATGCCTTGCTTAAAATATTCTCTTATAATAGATATTGACAAACAAGCACATAAAAGGCGAGCGAAGCGAGCCCTAGTATTGCATGGTTATTTTATTATTTTATACCTTAAGAAAGGTACTGATAAACATATACAAAAAGGCGAGCGAAGCAAGCCCATGATTTTTCATGCCTTGTTAAAAATGTTTCTCTTAATAGATATTGACAACAAGCACATAAAGGCGAGCGAAGCGAGCCCTAGTATTGTATGGTTATTTTATTGTTTTATACTCTTAAAAAGGTACTGATAAACATATACAATAAGGCGAGCGAAGCGAGCCCATGATTTTATGCCTTGTTTAAAATGTTTTTCTTTAAAGTAGATATTGACAAACAAGCACATAAAGGCGAGCGAAGCGAGTCCTTGAATCTTATTTTATGTTTTAATTTTTTTTCTAAATTTAGGTATTGACAAACAAACTTCTATAAGCGAGCGAAGCGAGCCCTAGATTGTTATGTATAAGTTTGATTCTATAGTTTAAAATTGGCTAGTACCAAACATGCACCTCAAGGCGAGCGATGCGAGCCCTAGAATATTATGTTATGTCTTTACTGTATGCTATAAAATGAGGGTTCTGATAAACCAATACAAAAAGGCGATTGAAGCGAGGCTTTAATTTTATGCCTTGTTTTTAAATGTTCCTCTTCAGTAGTTATTGACAACCAAGCACATAAAGGCGAGTGAAGCGAGCCCTTAAATTTTGTTTTGTGTTTTAAATTTTCTCAAAAATTAGGTATCGACAAACAAATATATAAAGGCGAGGGAAGCGAGCTCTAGATTGTTATGTAAAAATTTGTTCTATAGTTTGAAATTGGCTAGTACTAAACAAGCAGATGTTTACTCAAATTTTATGTTGTATTATAATTATTTTTCCTAAAATCAGTGCCAACAGACACATATAGGCTAGCGAAATGAGCCCTTGTGAAATTGGTAAAATTATGTTTACTCTGCTAAATTTGCAAATAAAACATACAAATGAAACGAGCAATACGAGCACTTATATATTTTTTGTAGATTCTAAATTAGGTACTGATTTCTGATACACAGAAACGCATGCGTAGCGAGCTGTGGAATATTTTGTTATTACTTATTTATTTTTTCTAACATTAGGTATCGACAAATACTAACATATAGGCTATTGAAGCGAGGCCTAGAATATTGAGTATAAGTATGATTGTATAGTATTAATACATTATATTTATGCAAATATCTGAGAAACCCTTATAATGCTTGCAAAGCAAGCACTTTGACGGATTTTTATCGAATAAATTCGATAAAAATTGTTGAAAGAATCAGCACGAAAAAATCGGGTACGGGGTATCTCGGAACTTTTCCTCATCACATCGAATTCGTTACGTTCATCCTCCCTACTTCGGACTCGCTTCGCTCGTCCTTAGATAGTAAATACATTCGTTTCATTTTCAGCGGTCACCCATACAGCACTGACAACGCTCAATGCTGCTTAACTTTTATGATCCAACAAAAATTATAGATATACTTCTCATATTGAGATAAAATGTAGTGTACTTATTTATTACATAAAGGTATTAACTTGTACCAGTTATTAACTCAATTAGATTAGTTTTCGATTTTTTTTTAAAAAAATAAAAAAAAAAAAAAAAATAGTACACAAGTCATGTGATAAAAATTGAACTAATGCTGGTAATGAGATGAAACTTGGCAAATATGTTAGTCTTATAAATGGCTAAATGCGAGCCAAATCTTAAACCAATCGCACCAATTCATAATTTTTCAACTATTCTTGCTGTCATTAATGTGGGTAATGACTTCATAAAAAAAGGAACGCTGTAGTTGTGCTGTTCTGAACAGCACAACTCATATAACGAAGACTCATTTTTGTACAAAGTTTCATCTCTCATGCATAAATACACTGCCTAAATACACTGGGAGCTAAAATAATAACAGACACACAAATCACTCATATACAGACAGATAACTTTGTGAAAACCACTCAGGAGGCCATAAAAACATCTGAAACTGATAATTTATTTATTTTTTATTTATTTATTTATTTATAAAATTTACGGACTAAAGTCCTTTTACAAAGTTGCAGAATAATTGTGTTCTCATATAAACTAAAGTTTAAAAAAAAAAAAATTTAAATGTGAATAAAAATATTGAAACATTAAAATAAAAATTTAAAAACAAGTAAAAATTAAAAAACAAAATTTAAAGTAAATTCTAAATATACTTTACTATCGAAATAAAATGATAAAAAAAATAAATAAAAAGCAATATACAAAAACATGAACAAAAGAAAGAACAGCATAACCAATAATAAACACTTTTTTAGTTAATGAAAATGAAACAAAGATCAGTCTAGTTACAGTCAGAAGCTATAATAAGTTTCATATGAAATATAAAATTTTTATTAAAATATGTTAATAATTAAATGTTTATATGTTATGGTCTATAACATATAAAAATATATGATAATGATAATTCCGGAGCCTTTTTCGGATTTCTTGCTAACGCATTACTTTTCCAATACCTATGGTATAAATGAGGAATAGTAGTTAAAGGATTTAGATTTGGTAGAAGTGTATTTCTTCACATAATTAATAAGTATAAGTTTTGTTTTAATACGGCAAGTATATCCACGATTTTTGTAGGATCACAAAAGTTAAGCAGGATCAAGCGAGGTCAGTCCCTGGATGGATAACCACTGGGAATAATACGAATTAATTAACTGTTTAAGGACGAGCAAAGCGTGTCCGAAGTAGTGAGGATGATCGTAGTAAATCATATATGGCAAGGAAAGTTCAGAGGTTCCTGATTTTTATTTTTTAAAATTTGTTTTTCCTGTTGTTGGATTAAATAGTTACACATGAGTTCCAAATTTCAACTTTCTAGCTATTGTAGTTCCGGAGATGTGAAATCGGATAGACAGAAGCTCGACAGAAAGTATAAGGGTTTCGAAGATAATCTTCGAAACCCTAAAAACGGGCCATCTCGTTTCAAGAGCTGTGAAAACAAACATATTTTAACTTTGCTCGCCAACTAACTTTAAATTTGGACCTAAATACCAAAAAATTATAATATAAAATTTGTTACTTGTTTATAAACTTTGCATCGATTTTCTAAGATTAGTTGAATCAGTTTTGCAATCGGCCAACTAAAGATTTCTCAATCCCGGAAAGTAGAAAATAACACAGCACCAAGCACAAGCTTTACCCAACGCTGCCTCGAGTTGGACTAAAAATCAAATGGCTTGGAATGGCTGAGACATCTGTTTACGATTATTATATGACCGTTAGAAACTTTCACGACAAATACCTATTTTTTGCAGCTATTTCAGTTGTCAAACACGAAGACCAATATAATAATATGTTATTTACATATTATATTTCTTTTAAAGAATCTACATACATAACCATCAGCATTAATTTATTTATTATTAGATATATTTTTTTATTCGATCATGTATTTATTCCTACTATTCCTCACATTACTGTTAAGTATGTTTATATATTATAGTAATTATATACGTAAAAACGGCTGAAATCAGTTGACAGCGCGGGAAAATAGTGTTGAGGAATCAATAAGATTGGCCTGATTTGAAATTGAGGGCGTGGTTTTAACATCCAAGACAAACCATTGGCTCCCTCGCATTATTTTATAGGAAAAATAGTCGTTACCGTTCTCTTTCTGTAAGTTTTATTATGTTTTTACCGGAGAATTTAAGGATAGAACCTGATACTGACACTGTATATTTTATTCCTGTATATGAGTCTGTTAAAATATTTTTAAATGTATATTGGAAATGTCTATGGGGTGATAAGGAAAGTACCATATAAATTTTATAAATATATATATATATAATGGATTAGTTAGATTTCGGATAAACTGATACCCTGAAGAAGTCGTTTAATTGGACTTAGAGTACAACTTAGGCAGTGTAGTGTAGAGTGACTGTATATCAATATAGTGCCTAATATACAGCCAATCTAGTGTAGTGTAGAGTGACTGTATATCAATATAGTGCCTAATATACAGCCAATCTAGTGTAGTGTAGAGTGACTGTATATCAATATAGTGCCTAATATACAGCCAATCTAGTGTAGTGTAGAGTGACTGTATATTCAATATAGTGCCTAATATACAGCCAATCTAGGTAGTGTAGAGTGACTGTATATCAATATAGTGCCTAATATACAGCCCAATCTAGTGTAGTGTAGAGTGACTGTATATCAATATAGGTGCCTAATATACAGCCAATCTAGTGTAGTGTAGAGTGACTGTATATCAATATAGTGCCTAATATACAGCCAATCTAGTGTAGTGTAGAGTACTGTATATCAATATAGTGCCTAATATACAGCCAATCTAGTGTAGTGTAGAGTGACTGTATATCAATATAGTGCCTAATATACAGCCAATCTAGTGCAGTGGTAGAGTGACTGTATATCAATATAGTGCCTAATAACAGCCAATCTAGTGTAGTGTAGAGTGACTGTATATCAATATAGTGCCTAATATACAGCCAATCTAGTGTAGTGTAGAGTGACTGTATATCAATATAGTGCCTAATATACAGCCAATCTAGTGTAGTGTAGAGTGACTGTATATCAATATAGTGGCCTAATATACAGCCAATCTAGTGTAGTGTAGAGTGACGTATATCAATATAGTGCCTAATATACAGCCAATCTAGTGTAGTGTAGTAATCTGTATCATGTAGTGCCAATACTGCAATTAGTGTAGTGTAGTGAGTGCCAATCTAGTGTAGTGTAGGTGACTGTATATCAATATAATGCCATATACAGCCAATCTAGTGTAGTGTAGAAAGACTGTTAATCAATATAGTGCCATATACAGCCAATCTAGTGCAGTGTAGACTAAACTACTCAAGCATTTTGTCAATGAATCTTATATATTTACGTATTAACATAAGAAGCATTGACAATATTTTTTTAATCTTTTTTTTTATTAACGTTATTAAATTATATTTTTTTATTATTATGTCTTATCTTTATATATTTTTATATTTATAAGAATGATATCTTATTAAATTAATTAAATATTTATAATGTTTATAAATTATATTTATAAAATGATTAGTCATGACAGTACTAAGCATTTTATATTTAAAAAGTAGTATTAATGATTAATGCTTATATAAAATTAAGTTGTTTGAAAAATTTTTTTTTTTAATAATCACCTTTCAACAGCACGCCAGTAAGACGAAGACTAAATCGATGTCAAAGTAAAGTATTAGTTATTAAAATTGAGTTGGATATGTGTGGCGATAAAAATTAAAGAAGTAGCAAAAGGTGGCACAAAAAGGAATGTTCATATCTTAGTTATATTACATCCTGTAATTCGGCGGCTTAACTTATCTATTATACTTGTTACTTAGACATTATTTATCTTTTATCATCTTCTTTGATCCCTTATTCATTTTCTTCAATATTTTGTTATGTTTTATCATTTTACTTTTATTTATTTTATCATTTTTTTTATTTATATTTGTTACTTTATTGTAACATATTTTCGGCACACCCTCTGTTACGATCCGTACCCTCTGGCCTGGTACGGATCGTAAGGTACGATCCGTACGGTGAGGTACGCGTACCTCAGTTTGGAGACCCCTGGTCTACAGAACTGGGGTAGAAGTATACGCGACAAATTTGGAAGATATTAGTTTGGCATAAGCTGTTAAAGAAATGAGTCAGATAACGGATTAAATCTGTCCTTGGTTACCGCGTGGTACACAAGACTCTCACTCGGCAGGATCTGCAAGAAAGCCGGTATAACGTGTCCTCTCAAGGACGTACCTTAGTTACTGCTTTCAGCCGCTAGTCCGAGCTAGTATCTGTGACTCCCATTCATTTCATTGCTCCGTAACGGATCTCAGTACGTTCTCAACTCGTTATTCGGTTACAGTGTTATAACTCAACCTTTCCCAATTTGTTTTCGATACGATTTCGTTTTTTTGGATATTTATAAATAAGGATTAAAAGACTATTTATCGTTGTATTTTAACAGGTAAATATTTTCGTGCCTATAATTTGTAATTTCTGTATTATTTCTATTAATTTTAATCAGAATTTTGATTGGTAAGATTTTCTTTTTATTTCTCTATATACTCAAATTTAATTATTATTTTTATTATTTATTTTTTTCTTTTCTATTAATTACTTTTTTAAATGGTTATAAGCCGTTAATTATTAGTGAATAAATTATAATTAATTATTATTGAATTGGTTATTATATCGAAGTTTGAATGAGAAACAATTAAAAAACTGGTGTCTAAATCAATATTAATAAAGTAAATAATTAATGACTAATAATAGTCATTATGATGATGTATCAGCATTAAGCAAGTAGCATAATTAAACATTCTCTGAAATTGCTACGCCAGCAATGCAATTTGAATGCAACTGCATTCCAAGTAACAGTTAATTCTATAAATGATTAACTTTAGGTGGCCATTTTAATTGACAGTTTGGTAATGGTTTAGTCTAACTCTATAAATTAAAAATTAAGTATTTTATAAATTGGGATCGGGGTACCTCGGAACTTTTCCTCACCACAAAGGATTCGCTACGCTCATCCTCTCACCTTCGGAATTGCTTCGCTCGTTCTCAGATTATAAAAATTCAAATTCAAAAAAATCATTTATTGCCAAAATTACACAATGTTTTTATTTGTTTTTAATTTCACAAACAGTAACAATAAAAAAAACATATTTTACAAAACAAAAAATAACCATGTACGATTAATTAATGTACATAAAAAATAAAAGACAAAATGTATAATTAAAATATTAAAAAGTTGACTTTATTTATTTTAATTTATAAAGTAAATAAAATTTTGACAATCCCACAAGCCCGTGGCTGTGAGTGGGGGTTTGTAGTTAAGTTTGTAGGAGGGGGTAAGCAAAGAATAAAGGTAGTTTCATTATAACTATTTAAAAATAATAATAATCATGACATAATATGTTATTAAAAAATACTAACTTTGTTCTGCAACACGTCTTTGGAGTCATAAAAATAAAAAAAACATTAATAAAACCAAAATTTAAAAAAACATACATTTTATTCACAGTGGTCACCCATCCAGGCACTGATCTCGCTCGATGCTGCAGATACACTTGTCGATATGAAAAGAAACTTAGTGTACTTATTTTGTAACATAGAGGGTACACTTGTATCCGATTTCAACTCTTAATGAATTTCCAAAATTTCAGCTGAGTCAATACTAACACAACTAAATGAGATATCACAACTAGACCTAAATATTAATTTTTAAAGTTTCAACTCTCTAGTAGCATAAATACTTTAGGAGCTAGGATCATAAGAGACACTAAACTCACACACATACACACAGACAACTTTGTGAAAACCACTCAGGAGGTCTTAAAAACACCAAGAACGCATAATTCCGGTGAAATCCCGATTTCGGATTTTTTGCAAACACGGCTTAAATGAGGAAATGTAAAAAAATTGTTTATTTTAATTAAAAAAATTGTTTATTTTTTAATTAAAAAATTGTTTATTTTATTAATTAAAATTTGTTTATTTTATTAATTTAAAAATTGTTTAATTTTTTATTATTAAAAAAATTGTTTATTTATTAATTAAAAATTGTTTATTTTATAAAATTTAACATTGAGTTATCCCTACAAATTAAAAATGATTTTTTTCCAAAAATTATTTGTTTGTTTATATAAATTAAAAATTAGTTCAAGAACTATATAAATTAGATTCTACATGCTTATTTCCTATTATAATTAGCAGTTTGCACTACCAATAAATTCCCTCATCCAAACAACCTCATAAGCGTCATTTTCTGATGTAAAGCGCTAAAATTGTTTGCTTCAAAAATTTAAATTAGTTTGGTGTACACTGATTTATCATTTTTGGACACGAATGCTAACTATTTGAATAGGTAGATCGGCTATATTGGAGGGCAATTGCAAAATGCAGTTTGCAATTGCAAATATGTATGGGATGTTCCATAAAAACTTGTCATTTTGCATTAGATATCGAAATGCAGTGTGCAATTGCGAATAGGTAGAATATGTTCCACAAATGCTTGCCATCACACAATGAATATCGAAATGCACTTTGCCATTGGGAATAGTAATAGGATTTCCTGTAAAATTTATGTAATTTCTAAATTTTACAAAGTCAATAAATTTTGCATGCACTGACCTCTGTAAACTAAGAGTACTTTAATTAAACTTGATATTAATTAAATTTAGTAATTATTTTTTTTAATTGAATAAATGTGAGTGTAATAATTATTTGTACTCACTACTAGGGGTTTCCTTAATTTGCTAGTTTATTTTAAAAAAAATTCCCGATAGATTATTACGTATAAAACTTATGTTTAACGTTAACGACTATTTATTAGTTTTTTTTATCAATTTGAAATTAAACCCTTTACTTCTAATTCTAGTTTATTTTCACTTTCGTTGATAAGAAAACCTAAATGTAATATAGAATATCAATTCTAAGCTATGTAACATAAAGAAGCCAATATATATAATATATAATATATATATATAATATATATATATATATATATATATTATATATATTATATATAATATATATATATATATATATATATATCAAATACGTTTATGAATACTTAAGTCAGTTGTTTCCCTTTTGGAAATTTGTTTTGGAACGCTCAAAAGAAGTCATTATAATTGCTTGTTGTTTTTTATTATATATTGTTTTACTACAAGGCAATTTGCCTGTATTAAGCAACTTTTATTACCTTGCTGGCCTGCCAGGCAAGGTAAATGAAGTTCGGGTTTTATCTATTGACATATATAACATAATGTACAAATCACGTTTTTGACTAATTGAATTATAAGCATGCGTAGTTTTTACCAAGCATGTGCAGTTGGTTTTTGACGTGTGTTTCGTGTTGGAATCTCTCTATTTTTTGGTGGGTCACTTTTTGTATGGCAAATCGACTTAGTATGTCATCCCCTTTATTCAAGATCCTTGGATGGCATACACACTAAACAAACAGACAACTTGGTGAAAACCATTCAGGAGGACTAAAAAACACCTAAAAAGGATGATTCAGGTTAAATGTCGGTTTTTTAGTGATATATAATACTTTCCCTATGTGTGTGTTTTATATATATATAATATATATATATATATATATAATATATATATATATATATATATACATATATATATATATCACAAATACATTTTAATGAAAACTTAGGTCAGTTGTTTCCCTTATGGAAATTTGCTTTGGCACGCTCAAAAGAAGTCAAATGTATAAATAACGAAATATAAAAAAATATTTATGCATTCTGAATACTATAAAATGCATAGAGATATATACTAGAGGGGGTATATCCTATCTCAATACATTGAGAGGCCTGAAACATCTTTTAGGGGCTCTCAGGGGCTCTGTGTAACCTCATTAAAAACCTCCTTCAAGAGTGAGTTAAGGTTATAATGAATCAATTGATTTAGGCTACTCACACAATGTTGTTTTGATATTATTTTAACGATCTTCTATATAAGTTATTGTAATTTTGTACTGATTATTTGATTATATTTATAAGGGAAGGTGATCAGGTTACTTTTTCGATGTTTTAAAATTTAACCAATTGGGCCCCTCAATAATATCTCTATGATAAAAACTATTTGGTGAAAGGTCGACTTTAGTTCTACAAAAAAGATGTTTCTCTAATTAAAATAAAATTCTTTTAAAATAATTCAATGCAAAATTATTGCAAAGTATTATATCATCCTTTAGAGCGGCTGGAGTTCTGGTCCAGTTAAGACGTGTTGATGTGCTAATAGATATGCATGTATAATGGGTTTCATCTTCATTCAAATACCTCTATGAAACATTCATATCCATTTCTACTTGGTACTATTTTATTTATGAATGTATGTAGATTCCTCGATCTTGTTTAGGTTACACTATATTGTTGATTTCAGTTGTATCACTTTGTATCTTACCCTTAAACATTTTCATATAGAAAATAGTTTTCTTATAACAAAAATAATAATCTAAATGTAGGATTACTTTATCAATAAGTAATCCTACATTTAGATTTTGATCATTTGGATATTAACATTGATACGGGATATCATTACCCTGAACTTAAATATGAAGGCATAATTTTTTTTCATGGAGATGGCTTATTTACAGGATATATATATATATATATATTATATATATATTATATATTATTATATATATATATATATATATATATATACATATATTACTCCCGATGGAAAAACGATGGAGATGATAAACTCAACGTGAGGGCTGCTGGCCCCTTCAGAATAAGCCTCTTTATTGTAAACCCCCCCTGAAAAAAATCTAAATCTTCATGAAAAAATGTATTTCTAGCGGATCTTAGTAAACGCATTGATAGACATATATATGTCTATCAATAAGAGTCACCCGTGGTGTAGTGGTTAAGGTACGAGGCCAATACACAGAATGAATGGACTTTTAACTCCAGAGTTTAATTAGTCATGGGTTCAATCCCAGCACGGGCATCTGGGATTTTTATGAGAGGGATAAAAATTATGCGTACCACGTCCTTCAGAAGGGACGTAAAGCCGGTGGTTTCGAGCCTGTGCGTTGTCAGGTACTCGATACCTTACCCTAAATGAAACTGGGTATAGACAAAATTTAGGACTATCTTTCCAATTAAATTAGACACAAAAATTACTTTTAGGAGGACAACAACCTGTTGAAAACTAGGTTGTTGTGACGTCACTAACTTTGTTTGATGAGTCAGCATTGATTTAAATAAAAATTGGTGAATTTATTTAATTTTCTATTTAAGGTCTTTAGTCCAACGTGGGTAAGATTTCATACCCATTCCGTATTTCGAAAAACCCTAAAAAAGGTCCAGTATTTCGAGTAGGGTGTTGTTTTTAATGTTTGTTGGGTCTCTGAGCTAAATAAAACCGGTCCCGAGTCCATAGAATCACTCAAAGTTCTCAAAGCCAAGGGAAGGACAAGAACACTGTTGAAAACCAGATTGCTGTAACGCCACTAACATGGTTTGCTGAGTCAGCATCGATTTTTCTCCTTGTTCGAATAATAGTACCGTCAAAAAATTAATACAGTGTATATATCAGTAATAATAATATAATGCCCGTTTAGAGCCTTGCGGCTCATCAGGGATAACCTCTGCAGGAACCACCACGGGTGGTAGTAGCAACCGTTACGCTCTAAGTGAATTCTACAGTTGGCGATAATTTATTTAAACAATAATCTTCTATAAACTGAGAGCGTAACCGGGGATGCGAACCCCAGACCTCCTTGGGTGTCAAAGGTCAGTGTAAAGACTAATGCCTTAACGACTTCAGCCACGGAGGCGGCTTATATATCAGTACATTTTATATATTTTATCATACATATATTTTAAAGTGTTGTATCAGTCACTTCCGTGACTCAGATGTGTAGCCTTATTTGAAATAGCACTTATAATCTAATTCGTGGTGTTAAAGCCATACAGGTACAAGTTTCCAGTCAATCAGTACAGATAACAAGTGGTATTTGCCTCAAGTATTGGACAAATGCAAAGTAATTTACAACTATTAGTGGTAAATGTTGCTGGAATGTTAACTAGTTTGTATCTAACGTAACTTAGACGAGAACAAGTTGAAAACTTGTTCTTAATTAATTTATTTTCATGTCAGATATAGAGTTAATTAATTAGTTGACTAGATTGATTCGAAATGATGCGTTACAATTAACGCTTTAGCCATACATTGTCTCATGACATGAAATTTCTATAAGTTGAAGATCATTTAATTATAATGTCTGAGTGTTTTATAATGACCTGGACTCGATTAAGGAAGAGATAGACATACATTATCTTTACATTGTTGAACACAAATATCAAAATCAAGAACCATTGGGCATCTTTGCCGAATATTTTGTTTGACATATATATGTCTATCAATAAGAGTCACCCGTGGTGTAGTGGTTAAGGTACGCGGCCAATACACAGAATGAATGGACTTTAAACTCCAGAGTTTAATTAGTCATGGGTTCAATCCCAGCACGGGCCTCTGGGATTTTTATGAGAGGGATAAAAATTATGCGTACCACGTCCTTCAGAAGGGACGTAAAGCCGGTGGTTCGAGCCTGTGCGTTGTCAGGTACTCGATACTTACCCTAAATGAAACTGGGTATAGACAAAATTTAGGACCCCTCATTGAAGATTCATTATAATACTATAGTGTGTCTGCCTTGTAGTTTAAAGTGTATGGAGGTTTGGTTTAACAGTGAGACCACGTGTTGTCCTAGTTTTCACTAGACTATAAAGTCAGTGAAAATAGGTATGATTGCTTGAAAAAGCATAAGAGGAACCATAGAAATTCACGGCTCTCTGTCTAGATTAGATGAAATATACCTACACTTGAAATAAAAAGGAATAGAACACTATCTTAGGGAGCTGGCAAAAAGGGCCCAACAACGTGGCCTACTTGTCTGGTAATTACTACCACTCCCCCATATTACTATCACTACTATCACTATGTCTAGCAATAAACCAGAACTAAATCTAATAATAATAAAAAAAATCGCATTCTTGTGAACCATACATAGTAGTAAATGTGAAAATATGTCTGGCCAATCTAAACACTATATGAAAGATTTGTGATTTTTAACATTTTTGTGGGTTAATGACGTCACACATATTTTACAAACAATAGGGTTCGGGACATAAACAATGTTTTTTTTTGTACTAAGTTTCATTTCTATCCCAGAAAGCGTTCGAAAGTTATCGTGTCCCATAGAAACGTCTAGGAACAAAAATCTTGTTCCTAGACACATATATTTCTCCACACGCACAAATATATATATGTTATATACATATATATATATATATATATAATATATATAATATACTAATATATAAATATATATATATTATATATATATAATATATATATTCTTGATCAGGGAGGCTCCCTCATCCAAAAAAATCTACCTCCCCCCACTCACCCTCTTCATGATCCCAAACTCATAACCTCAATTTGCTAAAATTGAGTAAGTGGTGCCTTAAAATTTTTCCTTACAATTTTTTTTGTAAGGAAAACTTCTATACTTGTTATCTTTAGTGAGCTATGTTTATGTAATGGATAAGTGCATAATGGATAATACGTCTAACATATCTACTGTTTATGTTGGATCACTAAAGTTAGGCAGCATCGAGCGATGTCAGCCTTGGTACCCAACAAGGTACATCCGTTTTATTCCTGCTGGTCGGGTGATCGTTAGGAATAAAACGGATGATTTATTGTCTGAGGACGAGTAAAGCGAGTCGAAAGTAATTTAACTGAGCGTAGCGAATCCGTTATTCTACAGAAAATATCAGAGAAGCATTCCTTACCCGTTTTTCTTTAATTTTAACGCAATTTTGAAATTTTGATGACAGCAAAGTGGGTTCTAACTAACTAAAGTTTGATTTTTATATTTATTTTAAAGTTTAACACAGTATATATATAAGTTATATATATATATATATATATACTATATATATATATATAATATATATATAATATATATATATATATATATATAATATATATATATATATTATATATATAATATATTATATATATATATATATATATACTTTAATTATTAACATCGTTCTTCTACATCGTACTTTAAAATTAACAGAATAGCAATAAATCAAAGCTTTAATCTTTCCAGATCTTTAAAATTATATTCCTAATGATTTAATCTAAAAACTTTTAAAAAGTGTAGTCTGATTTATATACGCGTTAAATTGCTTTATTGACATTATCAACGGAGTGATTCAGTTAAACTCTACAGTTAAAAGATGATTAAGTAATTTATTACTAACTTATTTGGTCTTATGATTAGCCATATCGTCATGGGGTTTTTTTCGCCAAAATGGTTTGGTGAAACCCATAAGAAGAGTGGAATAGACGGCAGTCAGAAATTCCTGAAGTTAGCGGCCGATGATAGGGCTGGTTTGACCTTTCTCTACAAACCTTTAATTCTAGAGAGAATTTGACAACAAGTAATCTACCACAGGCTATAACACGCTAGATTTGACAACAAGTAATCTACCACAGGCCATACACGCTAGATTTGACACAACAAGTAATCTACCACAGGCCCATACCACGCTAGAACTTGACAACAAGTAATCTACCACAGGCCATACCACGCTAGATTTGAAGTATATTTGACGTAAAGAAATCATTACTAGAAGATATTATTCCTAGGTACTATTGGTTGAATTTTGAATCATTGGAGAAGTTACCTGAAAACCTTCGACTGTTATATAATCAAATAAACAGTATAGCGTTAAAATAACTTAGAATAAATTAAATTTTTAAAATACAAAAGAAAAAAAAGTTAAATTCGGGTTACCTCGAAACAGACAGATAAATTTGTGAAAACCATCTTTTAAAAACAACCAAAACGAAAAATTCCGGTGACATCCCGGTTTCGGATGATTTTGCAAAAAAAAAAAAACTTTTTCTATATACAGTAGGTATATAGAAAAAGGCAGATTATTGAGTTCAGTAGATTATTGAGTTCGCCTCAAATATCATTAAATAAATTTATAGTCATATATATTCAACTAAAAGGTAAAGAAGTTAAAAAAATCAAAAAGAAGAACTATCAAAAATGATCAAAAACCATTTAGGGAAATAGATTTTTCCTCTGGAAAACTAAGGTAAGAGATTTTATGCAGTGGCTTAAGTTCTTAAAAGACAAAAGAAGTCTTGTTCCGTATTCGGTAGCTTGTCCAAATAAAAGAAATTAATTTTTCAGAAAAATCCTTCATTGACAGTGAAATCTCATTAGAAAAATTTACTGAAAATAATCGCTAAGAATTAAAAATATTTGATAGGTGTGACGTCTTATGTTTAACATACGGATATAGATCGTAGGAGTGGTCCAGACACAATAACACATTAAAGTTGTCATTCTTTCATTTCTATCCCTGAACATTACTTGCAACTGTTTTCCTTTACAATAATTTTTCTGGAGATGAATTTTTAGTGCTTAAAACATCCGTTGGGTTTAGAGCGCTGCATTCAGCTCCGGTTTTACCCTTTCACCAGGAAGTACCACCTTCGCAATCTTTAACATTCTTTTTAATTTCTCAACACCGAGTCACGTCTTTTTTTGTATCATTTTTTTCAGTGAGTACACATTAGATGTTCATATAGTTTAATACATAACAGAAAATCAATATAAAGTTTTCAGAATGTGTCATGTCGTTATTTAGTGCAAAAGAAAACCTTACTACACTCTTTATAACCTCTCTAAGTAATATTTCTATAGATAAGCCGTTACCTTTACTTTCATATGAAATATTTTGTATTTCATAATATTTTTATATAAATGTTAACTTTATGTAATACCAAGAAAACTTTTCAAATACTGTATTGATAGAAAATAGTGAATTGGGATGCATTTATTGTAACTTGTTGGGAAATTTTTAAAAAAAGTATTTTAGGAAAAAAGGTTTTAAGAAGCTTACAACAAACCACTTAATGTAATTCCACTAAAAAGTAGGGGACACTTGACTTAAATGTTTATACTTCTAGGTTTAAGCAAAACATCAAAAATCTATTAAGGGTAAGTCTTCCGATGGTGACCAGTGACCATGTCATTTTAGATGATAAATCCGAATCCACCGTTTCAGTTCACCTGTGGGAGGCATCTTAAGGAATGTAGAACATGGAAAATACAATGATCAGATTTTAGATTGTGTGGCAATGTCTGTACACAATCTTTAGGAATTAGGACATGAAAAATACAATGATCAGATTTAGATTTGTAAACAATGTCTGTACAAAATCTTTAGGATGTAGGACATGGAAAATACAATGATCAGATTTAGATTTGTAAAGCAATGTCTGTACAAAATCTTTAGGAATGTAGGACATGGAAAAATACAATGATCAGATTTAGATTTGTAAAACAATGTCTGTACAAAATCTTTAGGAATGTAGGACATGGAAAAATACAATGATCAGATTTAGATTTGTAAAGCAATGTCTGTACAAAATCTTTAGGAATGTAGAACATGGAAAATACAATTTGATCAGATTTTAGATTTGTAAAGCAATGTCTGTACAATTTTTTAGGATGTAGGACATGGAAAAATACAATGATCAGATTTAGATTTGTAAAGCAATGTCTGTACAAAATCTTTGGGATGTAGGACATGGAAAAATACAATGAATCAGATTTAGATTATGTAAAACAATGTCTGTACAAAATCTTTAGGAAAATGTGGACATGGAAAAATGACAATGACTCCGATTTTAATTTGTAAAACAAGATGTCTGTAACAAAATCTTTAGGAATGTAGGACATGGAAAATACCTATCATAGATCTAGATTGATTTGTATAATGCATCTCTGTCATCAACAATCTTTATTGGCATGTCAGACAAATCGGATACAACCATACATAACACTAATGCTACAGTAATTTAGATTTTGGTAAACACACATGTACTGTACATTTCACAATTCGGTGTCCTAGGAATGCTCAGGCTACATCTGGAAAAAACTACAAATGATCTACAGATTTAGATTTAGTAAAACACCCATTGTCTGACAAAATCCATTTTTCTATGGAGAATAAGTTTTTATGTGACACGATCAGTGAGAGAGAGAATTATCAATTACGTGATCAGAAATCTAATTAATAGACTTTCGTTAATCATGCAAAATGTCTGTTTGACATACATATCTACTTAGGAACTCGCTAAGGATAGCACTAACACATATTGCCGATAAAAAAGAGAAACATTTTATGCATACAAGCATTTGAAAGCACAATTTTGTTAGTAAGTCATTGTCAGGTCACACACACACAAAATCTAAAATCTTTAGAATTGATCATTGGTGAGATGTAGAACATTGGAAATATTACAATGATTTCACCACTTTTAGATTTTGTTAAAGTAGCATCCAATGATTCCTGCTTAAACAATATGGGTTAGGAGATTTTGTACTATAGGGACACCTATTGGAAAAAGTCACTACTTAATGAAAATCAGATATATTAAGATTTGTTACTTAAAGCCAAATGTCTGTGAGCGATTTTATATTCTCTCTAGGCATGTTAGGCATTCCATAGGCAAATAAAGATTGAGTAACAGAATGATCAGTTGATTTTTATAATTTGTGCGCAGCAGTCTACTCTTTAAATATACCCTCAGATCAAATCTTTAGGGATAATTGTATGCGTACATCCAAGGAAAGAATATCCTACATTCCGATTGAGATATTGATTATGTGATTTGGAAGCACGTCGTCTGTACAAATCTTTGCGAAACATAAATTCAGCTTTTTGAGTAGAGCTGACTTGGTTTTCATCCATGGTGTCATACATTACTGAAGATGCTTTCTTCAATGGAAGCGAAACGTCGAATCCATCTTTCACTTCAATGCTATCACTATCGGAAAACCTAAAGCTTTGACGAAGTTTACACATCTCTTCTTATTTTATTCCGTCCTGTTTCAACGACACTAGACCAAAGACAAAGACACCTTTTAAGAATGTTAAAATTTTTAAGGAATAATATGAATATTGTGAATGATATATTCTATTTTAACGTCTGTGCTATTACATGAATTCCACCTACCAGTATCTCAAAGATTGATAAAAATGGCTGCTACCTTTCTCAATATTACGGATGATAATTTACGTTAGCCTAATGTTTATCTAGAGCAATTGCTGGAAAATTATCATGGATATCGTATTAGGTAATCAAGCGAATCTTTTTAACTAATATAAGAAAAGCATTAACTTAGATTTTATCGTTTGACATAATGTAATTTTATGTAAACAATTCACGATTTTAGACTTAATACTTTAAACAATTTCCTTAAGCCTGTAGAGGAATACTAATACCAATAACAACAATATATCTGCGGATCGAAATTTTTTGAGTAGAATACATGTTAATGAAAAAACTTTTCACATAAAATTAACTTAAAATTGAATTATTTGTTTTTTATTTTCTTAAAAAAAAAAGTTAATGGAACTTTTGATACGACTTAATCTATATCCTTATTTCAGTTCAATTTATTATCTAAAGTGACTACCAAGTATTTGATATAGTTGGAAAGAATATCTTTCTCCAAACAGTCGTAGAGATATAAAGCCAAATGTCTTATAGTTATTGAAAAAAGATGGTTTATCCTAGAATGATAGAAAAGCCATTTTTCCAACTCCAACTTTCTAGTGTATTGCTTACGATTTGCATTAGTTTATACAGCGTGTTGTGAAATGAACAGTAACAGAGCATCATTAGCGTATACATAACAATAGAAACCATTTTAAAGAAAGGAACGTGTTCATTTCAAGACACTTATTCTTTAAGGCTCAGGTATCTCCTCTGTTGACGTTTGTCAGAAAGATACTCACAAAAGATGCAATCATTTTGAGAAACAGCAGTTCTACGATTATGTATCATACTAGACCAAGAGCCCAGGGGTGTTTGTGTTAATAAAAAAGTGTAATGGCTAGAACGGTCTCAATTTTCTTAAATACCTTCCTGAACAAGGATCTGCAATTCTGCAGACTCGTATCGGATGGGTGTCCAGGCAGAACGCACTTTAGGGGTCAAAGGTTCTGCCAGGGACACCCATCCGATACGAGTCGGCAGAAATTGCAGATCCTTGTTCAGGAAGGTATTTAAGAAAAATTGAGAAACGGTTCTAGCCATTACACTGTTGTTAACTTGGGTGGTACATTAAGACCTGTAAAGTGCGTTCTGCCCTGGACGCCCATTCCAATACGAGTCGGCCAGAATTGCGGATAGTTGTTCAGGAAGGTATTCACAAAAAATTGAGACCGGTTCCAGCCATTACACTTTTTTATTAACAAAACACCCCTGGGCTCTTGGCCTATACCTCCTACACCACTGATGTGATTAGTGCGGCTCCATTTGGAAAGCTACCTTAAAACCGAATATATTTACATTTTAGCAATTGTTCAACTTCTCGTGAAGAAGCCTGATACGGAGTGCAAAGTATCCTAATTTTAAATTGTTATCAATATTTAGATTAAAACACTCAAATGAATGTTATCAATCAGCTGATTCTTGTTGTAGTTTTATCATTGAGTTTAAAACAGGTTTCCACGATAATACATTTTTTTTACTTTAAGTTCCTGTTAGCTCTTTAAAGAACAGACCGATACGATATGATAACACGTCGAATAGTAACAAGGAATTAGTACATATACTGGTCTGGAGTTGAATATATGTTTGCCAATCAGTCCAATTCTTTTATTGATTGACACATTTAAAGTAAAACACTTGACATTTTGTGAATTCCTATTTATGAAATCTAAAAATATTTTGTATGAACAAAAATAATACATTCGTTTTATAGAAATTTAATTTTATTTTAACATTTTTAACCTTAACAACTTATGGTGTTTTATTTTCGTAAAAAAATACGTCCGACTTTTACTCTTGAGATAAATTGAGTTTTAAATTATTATTATATCATTTTGCCACTTCCTCGAGATAGCGCCGGTTGCTTTTTCGAGTACATTATTTGTAGACCCATAACAGTCTAATTAGTGAAAAAACCAAGAGAAATTGAATGCAATTAGGAGCTAATTAGTGAGATTAGAGAACATGGTTGTCTAGTTTAGACTATAGAGGTTTATTTATACTCCAGTTTAAATAATGATATAATTGATCCAAGGTCCCTGATGTTTTCTTAGATGAGACCATTTCATAAAATTTTCTTTTTTTAAAAAAAAAGAAAGAAAAAGCCATGTTTACTTATGGAAAATATGTACTCGTATATTTAAATATATATAAGGGTTCTTCTACTTCTTACTCCCGCTTTCCAAAATGACCGTGGGATCTCCCTGGCCGCGAAGTGCCTACATCGTTGCTCTTTTGTTCT
This sequence comes from Microvelia longipes, assembly GCA_018340805.1. Lineage (NCBI taxonomy): Eukaryota > Metazoa > Arthropoda > Insecta > Hemiptera > Veliidae > Microvelia > Microvelia longipes. The sequence continues at coordinate 43,051,494 of JACMZG010001870.1, read as the reverse complement.
TGTTTTGACATAGCCGTTGGTCTTAAGTTTAGAGAAATTTTAAAGAATGAAATCCCACAAAAAGAATCTGACCGTTTCGGGAACACAGTGGCGATTTAGCACCATAGGTCCAAGAGCCAGGACTAAATAAAACGTGACCGTCGAACCCCAAAGGTATAACCCGCAACAATGACATATTTTTTTCTCCCTGATAAAAGATAAGGTGATTTGACATTTTGGATCAGGGTTTTTTGGTTTCTAAGCTCCTTCAAAGTACAGAAAATGGTTTCAAAGTTAGTTTGTTCACCTAAAGTTGTGTTCCCATTGGGTGTATCGAAAAAAGGTAAAGGACACTTTTTCAAGTTTACTAAATTTGTTTTTAAATTTATTTGACAAATCAATGTTTTAATCATCGATATTGGTTCCGTAGAAATAGAGATATAATGACTGTTAAAAAAATTGAAGAATCAGCTACCGTCGATACTTGCTGTTGAATATAAATTCCCCTGGACCGGTTTCGGCATAACGCCATCATCAGCAGGCGGGGCACACTCGAGCTCTTCAACTAATAAAGTTATATCTAACTAGATAATAAACTTTATTAGTTGAGAGCTCGAGTGTTCCCGCCTGCTGATGATGGCGTTATGCCGAAACCGTCCTGGATATTTATATACAACAGCAAGTATCGACGGTAGCTGATTCTTCGATTGCTTCTTCAACTTGCGGTAAATAAAACCTTTTTAACTGTTTAAATAACTGAAATTACAACTAAATCAAGTCATTTACACCCAATTATACAAAAAAAAACCTTAAAATTGCCATGTCAATCCAGGTTATTATGTTTAAGACTTAGGCAGACTTAAAAATCATGATTATATGTAAATGTATTATTATATATCTGAATACGTAATTCAGTAATGAAATAATTTTAAATATAAATTCTGTGATTTTCTAAGGGTTTAGAATTAAGCATTATGAATAACCTGATAAAGTTGAGTGTTTTTGAAAAAATTTTTAATTAATTTTTATACCTTATATTTTTTTATTATACAAAAAATTATTTTTGTGACAGAAACCCCCCCTAAAAAGAGAAAATCAGTTAGTGGATAGTAATTGTTAATCAGTTGGCTGTATAGGTAAGAAACTTTTGCTCCAGAACTACAAAAAGTTGATAGCCAATGTCAAAAAGACCTAAGAGACGCGTAAAACGTGACCTTCGACCCCCGAAGGTTTAATCAATAAGATAGACTTCTTGGTTCCCTGATAAATGCTTAATCAGGAAACTAGTGTGGTCCTTTTAAATAGGGGAATTTTAGTCCCGAGGCCCCTTCAAAGTCCGGAATTCAGTTTTTGGCAATGAAGCCATTAAGCCCTATGTAAAAAAGGAGTTGCATTTTTACATTGCTAACAAATCGTTAGCAATGTAATTTGTTGTACGAACAACAAATTATGCCAAATTTATAGCACTAATTAAGGTTACCATAATAACGGTTAGTTGCCTAGTTAACCATACAACACATTATTGATAACATGAAAACGTGGCATGCAATTTTTTTTTCCTGTAGTAGAATAAAGTCATAAATCTAGTTTTTCATAAAATGAAGAGAAATAGAACAACGAACATTATATGCTGTGAAAATAAGACTTGAATGTTAATGGACTTAAAGTATCTGCTTGTTTTTTGGGTAAAAAGGCATAAAAATTGGTCACGAGATTTATGACGTAAAATGATTGTTGGTGTTAATGAACAGTTAGTATATCTAATTGGTACTGTAGATGCATGTGCACACGCGGAACAGATAGACAAAACAGCTGATTTAAATCAATTTAGCGATAATAAAATGCATAGTGTTTTAAATGAGGAAAACTCTGACAAGAATAGTTTATAAAATATACTCCTCTCAGAAAATGGGACGTAGATATGTTGCTATCTTAGCCCATAGATATATTATTAGTAGAGGCTGCATTGCCAATCTTATTAAATTATGAGATTTGAAACCAGATCCTAATATTTATAATAATATAACGAATGTACAATTTTCATGCAATTCTCCATAGAGGTCTAATACTATAGAGAGGACATACCATATCAATATATTGAGAGACTTTCAGGGGCTCTGTGTAACCTCATTGAAACCTCCTCCGAGAGTGAGCTAAAGTTCATCAAATTTTTCCGGCTTTCCGCACATTGTGATTTGTTTTATATTTTAAAAGCTTTATTAGATAAGTTACAGTTATATTTCTTCAGTTTACTTGATTGTGATTGAATTAAGTCAAAGGTGTTCAGGTTACTTTTACGATATTTTCAAATTCAACAAATGAGGTTCATTTAGTAATAATATCTCAAAGCAATTTTCAAACTTTAACCTCCAAAAGGATACCCTTAGTTTAGGGTACCCTTAGTTTTAACTACTGTACCGAAAACACATAAAAAAATAAATTATTAATGATTAAGATTATTCAGTTAGCTTAAGCAGTGACCATCAAATCGTCACCTTACTTTAGCTTAACTTAAAAACTTATTTACCCAAAAAAAAAAATATTTAAATTTAAAAAATTATAAAATACTCTGTTACAAAAAGGTCAAATATTATATTGTGAAGAAAATAGCTAATTAAAAAAGTCATAACAAAATAAAAATAATTTTAAAAAAAGTTTAATTTATATTTGTAATTATTCATTATATAAGTAATTATGTATTTTGTATATTTCTTTTATTTTCATGGTTGTATTTATAAAACTGCTCGTAAACAATTGATTAAATTAGCTACTTGTACGTTTTAAATTAAATTTAGAAAGTTTTTAAAGTAAGTAAGTTCATAAGTTATAAAGTTAATATTGAACCCTATACATTATTTTATTCTTCAAATTGTACAGCAGGCAAAATATGGATAATATATATATATATATATATTATATATATATATATATATATATATATATATATATATATATATATATATATATATATATATATATTATATAATAATTATATATATAATATATATATATTATATATATATATATATATATATACATATATATATATATATATATATATATATATATATATATATATATATATGTATATATATATATATATATTATAATATATATATATATATAATATTTATAGATATATATTTATATATATATATATATATATATATTATAATAGATACTTACATCTATATATATATATATATATATATATATATATATATATATATATATATATATATATATATATATATATATATATATATATATTCATAGAACTGAATGGGTCATATAATGAAAGGTTCAAATGTATAGGCAAAATAAGATTATTTAAAAAAATCTGTAATAGGCACATTGTACAGTGCTTGTAATAGGAAATATAGTGCTAACATTGTACTTATTTCTTCGCATTTTTTTAAATACATTTTTAGGCAAACGGATTCTTTATTTCGGTTCTTTTTAACCATTTTGATGAATAAATCCATAAGAGAGTATAAGTTAGAAGTTAATTTATTTTGGTAATGAATTCATATTATTTTTTTATTGAGTAAATGTTTAAATTATTTTTTGGCAAATATTTGTTATTTCAACCCACGTAAAAGTAAAAGGTAATCAAGAAGGCTGGAACGAAAATACAGTTAGATCAGGTTTAGTTTTGCAATAACAACCACTTGTTTTAAAAAAATATTATTTAACAGTAGTGTTTAAAAATATAATCACTTTACTTGTAAATAATAAAAGTTAAGAAATAAATAGAATACTAAGAAAACAAAAGAAAATACATATTAATTTATAGCTGTATAAATTGAAACAAAACAAAGACATATTAATTTATAGCTGTATAAATTGAAACAAAACAAATACATATTAATTTATAGCTGTATAAATTGAAACAAAACAATGACATATTTATCTATAGATGTATTAATATATAGAAATAAATACTACAGAGGGCATAGCCTATCTTTTTACATTGAGAGGCCTGGAAATTCTCTTTGGGGCTCTCAGGGGCTCTGTGTAACCTCATTAAAACCTCCTTCAAGAATGAGTTAAGGTTAGGTCAAAATAACTCATTATCAATTGATTTTGTTAAGGTTATAAGTCAAAATCAATTGATTTTGGCTTCCGGCAAATTGGTTGTGTTTTGATTTGTATTTTTAACACTCTCCTATATAAGTTATTGTAATTTTGTACTGATTATTTGATTGTCTTATTATCGAAGGTGGTCAGGTTA
>JACMZG010001870.1:43007281-43042281 GCA_018340805.1 Microvelia longipes | reverse complement strand
ATGGGAGCCGTTAAAAATTCTTCTTTTATTCCTTTATTGTTCGTTAATTTGTGATAAATGAGATAAAAATTAATAGAACTACCATCGGTGCTAAAAAAATGGCCAATATTTCATAGATAAATACTTCTATAATTCCAGGATTTTAAATATAGAATCAGGCTCTTATCACTACAGACTTGGATTTGTCCGATTTAACCCAGAAATAATAAAGCCTAAACGGATGATTTAAACAAACATTTTACAAAAACGTGAATTTATTGAGTTATTTATTATTTTAGTGTGTAAATAAAATTGATTGATAAATTAAAACACCATTACGGTGAAAATCGGCTTGTTATCAGTTAATTTAAATACCTGTTACAACTAATTTAATGCAATTAAATGGTAATTTTGTGTGTTTGTGCAAACTAAAATTATTTAAAAGTAACATTAATTAACACTAACTAAAATAAAACACTATATTATGATCTTCATCTTCTTATCACTCTATTTAAATACTCGTGACAACCCATTAAAACGCTATTTTTCAATGAAATATTGATCCTACTGAGTTCATACGCCCTAAAATTAATTAAATTAAAGCACTTTGAGAAAAAATTTAAAGAAATAATCGTCACAAATAAGAAAAACCAAAAAATTCCCATAAGGACTCTAACAACAATCACCCTTTCGTTATCAATTTCTTATCAGCGACGGTGGCGCTGCTACGGACTTTGAATCGCGAATACTTCCCCACCCCTCTACAACCCCTATTGTAGCACGCACTCTACAAACGGCAGGCATTTTTCAGTGACGCCAAATTAAACTACTTTATTGAACACAGACAATTAAAGAATACATGCAATAGACAATTATTAGAACTTATTTTAAATTCAATTTACTTAATTTAAGACAAAATAGTGAAATAATTAATATTTATGTTGAATTGAAATTATTATGAAAAATAAAAAAAAAAATACGTCACTAATGTACAGTTATGGCACCTAGCTACCCAAGGAATGATATGAGCTGTTGTATCCTCTCTCTAAGTATTAGTCTTTTTGCACTTTGTGAAACACCTAATATGCACATAGTGACACTGTGCGTGCACTTTTTTGTGAACACTGTTCATTGGATGTATAAGTGCACTTTTTTGTGAACACAGACCATTGGATGTATATACGTGCTTTTTTGAGAATACGGTATTTTAATGGATGTGTATATGTGCACTTTTGTGTGAACTCGGCCCAATGGATGTATATGTGCAATTTTTTGTGAACAAAGTCTAATGGATCTATTCATCTACACTTATTGTGGTCAAGCTAAACGCCTAAAGCGAATCATATTCAATTTTGAAAATTTACCCTTGTGTTAAATTTAAAGCGTTTTTACTTTAAAGTAAAAATACCGTATAAAGTAAAATACCTCCTAAGTTTAATTTAAAACAGAGAACCTTCAGCCCGCGAAGTAAAATATTTTGTGTATAGGTTGTTGATTTGTATTATTAATATTTATTACAAATTTTTGACATTTATTTAGCTATTCTTACTTTTACTCATTTATAACCTTAGAATAATACTATATATAGAAGGAGCACAGGACCGTAAACACAATGTAATTCCACTGATAACACGAAAGCCGGTTGACTGGTGCAACTATGTAATGCTGCCAACCTGACAACAAAACATTATTTTAAATATTTGTCATAAATATCTATTAATGGAGAAAGATCGTAAAGAACAAATATAATAACTTAAAACACCTGCTGAGTATTTAATAAAACCGGTCTTAGATGGCAAAAGGGTGGCGGAATACAAGAATCTACATTTAGTTGACGTGGACTACTTTTAATATAATTTTAATAAAAACGTTAAACTACAATTTAAAATGCTTAAAATATTATAATGCACCGATATTTATATTAGTATTTTATGGATAATTAATCATTAATTAATAATAGAACATAATAATTCAGCAACCGGAAGTATTGCCAACTTTTTTATAAGAAAATTGTATATTGTTAGGGTGGCAGCATTACTTAGTTGCACCAGTGAACCGACTTTTGTGTTATCAGTAGTGCTCCTTCTATATATAGTATTATTCTAAGTTTATAACGTAGGTATATAGAAAAAGTATTGTATTGGCAAACAAATCCGAAACCGTGATGTTACCGGAAGCATCTGTTTTAGACGTTTTTAAGGCCTCCTGAGTGGTGTTCGCTAAGTTGTCTGTCTGTATGGTGTGTTATCACCGTAGTTCCAAATAGCAACCAATCTCAGTGATCCGGATGACATTTCTAAATATAACGGGAGAAAAATAACTGACAATTAAGTTAAGCCAAGACTGGCTTGAATTTTACGCAGCATAAAGAACATGGTCCATTTATGTGCTCATACATAAATAAATATGCAAGTACCGACCGTTACTTATTAGTACTAATTATTAAATGTTAACTTTCATTGAATATAAGATGTAACCATTTATGCTCGAAACTATCAGGAAACCTTGAATTTCTGTTTCGAATAAAAGGCAAAATTGTAAATTATCAATAATTAACAATTTTACTATCGCAATGAACTCGGATGACTTTTATACCTTATTAAAAACTCCTATAACTTAGAACTTATCAGTCATTTCATGCCATTAATAACTATAATAAAGGCAAGTAATAAAAAGGAATCGAAAAATATTAGTATTTTATATTGGAAGAATTTTTAATAACAACGATTAACAGTGTTATTAATAGTACTAAGATCTTATTCTTTGACATATTTAGCTGTCAGAAGCCAAGAACTATTGTACTAAAAATTTAAGTAATTACTAAGACATTAATTCTCAAGTTATAAAACTGAATTGTACTTCAAACAATTTTAATTAACATTCAAAATATAATGTTTTTATTATCAAAGTAATTAAACATTGTTCAATTATGTTTATTAATATGATGTGATCGATATTTATTTAAATCGATTGATTTAATTCATCGATTATCATCAATAGGTTTTATGTCAGATGTAAATAAAAAGTAGTAGTATCTTTGTTTAGGCCTTAATGTCATGAAATAAATTAGTAGCGTTACCTTGAATAGGAAATGGGAGGAATTGAATATTGTAGCTTTAATTGTGTTTATCTATTGATTAAATAACTCAACAAAAGAGATATATACTAGAGGGGGCATAGCCTATCTCAATACATTAGGAGGCTTGAAACATCATTTTGGGGCTCTCAGGGGCTCTGTGTAACTTCATTGTAACCCCCTCCAAGACTGAGTTAAGGTCATAATAAATTAATTGATTTTGGCTTCCTGCACATCGATTGTGTTTTAATTTGTATTTTTAACAGAGTTAATTTTTTTTGGAATGGTATAAATTATATTTAAATTTATATATATATATATATATATATATATATAATATATATATATATATTATATATATATATATATATATATATATATATATATTTATATAAATTAAATTAAAATAATATAGGACTGCAGTCTTCAAAAAAATTTAATTATATTTTAATTAAATTAAAATTAATTATCTAACTCTACTATATAAGCTATTGTAATTATGTACTGATTATTTAATTATATTTATAAGCGAAGGTGATCAGGTTACTTTTTGGATGATTCAAAGCTTAAGTTATAGGGCCCCTCTAGAAAATAGTATCTCTTGGGCTTTAAACTTGAAGTCCCACTGAATATAATTTGACTCTATGCTCTAATAAACAGTTATTCGTGTTTCCTAGTTTTAACTATTTCTATAAACTATATCTGCATATATATATATATATATATATATATATATATATATATATATATATATATATATTATATTTAATAATATATATATATATATATATATATATATATATATATATATATATATATATATATATATATATATATATATATAATTTTTCTAGACACTTTTTTGTAAATGTTTTTGTGTATGTATATACGAGTTTGGTGGTAGAATATTTTGTGTATTAGTTGTTGTTTTGTATTATTAATAGTTATTACAAATTTTAGCGATTCTTACTTTTTTTCATTTATACCTTAGGTACATTGGAATGGAAAAAGTATTGTGTAGACAAAAAAATCCGAAACCGGGATGTCACTGGAATTATCTGTTTCAGACGTTTTTAAAGGCTCCTGAGTGGTGTTCGCTAAGTTGTCTGTCTTTGTGGTGTGTGTGTGTGTGTCTGTTATCACCGCAGCTTCCAGTGTATTTATGTCAGAGAGTTGAAACTTGCTACAAAAATAAGTCTATCGCTTTAGTTGTGCTATTTGAAAATAATTTTGTATGACGTTATTAACCCGCAATAATGACAACAAAAATTTCGAAAAATCATTAAACGCGGAAAAATTACGCGATCCAACTGAAATTTAGCACGCACGTAGCCAAATTTGGCACTAAAATATGTGCCAAGTTTCATCTCTATATCGGCATTAGTTCAATATTTATCGAATGACTTGTTTACGTTTTTTAAATAATCCGAATCTGATATAATGAGGAAAAGTTCCAAGGTACCTCGTACCCATTTTTTTAAAAAATTATTTATAGGAATATATTGCCGGCTTGACTAAAACTTCACCACAATAACTTTCGGTTCTATTATAAATCATTAAAAAGGATACATTTACTTTAACTAAACTAACTCTCACAATAAATTTTTAATCGAGATGTTTCTGAAAATCTTAAACATTGCTCTAGCCAATCAACGAAAAAAATAGGTAAGGTGGATTTCAACCAAAAAGTTTGTTATTTGATCGTTGAATGAAAGTTAGTTATTTAATCGAGATGTTTCGATTTTTAATCGAAACATCTCGATTAAAAATCGATTAAAGGTCGATGTCAACCAAAAAGTTTGTTATGGTCTTTTTGACCCATTAAAGTTAAAAAAATATAAGAATAATTGTTATGGTCTTTTTGACCCATTAAAGTTCGAAAAGGGAATTAAAAAATAATTGTTTATGCTCTTTTGACCCATTAAAATTCAAAAAGAAAAAAATAATTGTTATGGTCTTTTTGACCCATTAAAATTCAAAAAATATAAGAATAATTGTTATGGTCTTTTTGACCCATTAAAGTTCGAAAAGGAAATTAAAAAATAATTGTTATGCTCTTTTTGACCCATTAAAATTCAAAAAGAAAATAAAAATAATAATTCTTATGGTCTTTTTGACCCATTAAAGTTCATAAAGAAAATTAAAAAATAATTTATGAATTTCGTTTCATGATATGTACCTTTTCCATCATTGGCTTATTAAAATGCGGAAGTCTCAGTCATTGCTTTACTAAGCTTTCGAAATAAACTTCGCAAGTATTTTGTTATCAGGATCTACTTATCTATTCGAGACAGTTTTAAGTAAAGTACGTAAGTTTTATCTATAGCAGTAGCTTTCTTAAGTTGACCTTTACGACGCCTTGTGTCCGGCTTCAACAAATTTACGTAATTTGAATTCCCGGATGTTTATTAAAATCAATATCATCATCAATAGTGCTCATAATGTAACTTAATGAGTGAAGTGAGAGTTTTATGTAAAATTTTCTATACTTGGTTAAGGGAATAATATAAATATTATGTTACTTGGCTTTAAATTTAATTATAACCTTACCCTGACAATTATTTTTGACGTTCAATAAAACCAAGGATCTTGAATAAAGGAGATGACGCATTAAGGGACATTTCTGACCCCATGGAAGTTGTATGAGATAGAGAAATAGGAGCAAACTTACCTTCCCCATGGTTATAATGAGAAAAAAGGCGCCAAACGCAGGTTATGTAGCAAAGATGCCAAGTTTGCTTCTCAACTTTCTTTTGAGCTTCTCGTGATTGTTACATTTGTGGTGCTTGTTGTCATTTGTGCTTATTTAATTATACATTTTGGACTATACTTAGCCACTCCAGTGAGTGGTAATTTAAGTGTTTATAACCTTCTCAAGCAATAAACAATGGGAAATTCATTTTTTCTGTATTTTTCAAAGTAAATGCGCTCAATGATCCAGTTGATTATACAAAACTCTGCCTCTAAAATTAGCAGTACGCACTATTATTTGCACAAGTTTAAAAGTTTAGTTACTGTTTATATTTAAAGGTTTTAGCGCATTTACTTTGAAAAATACAAACAAAATGAGTTACGAGGAGTGCTTGATAATTGAGTAACTGCTTAGGTTCTAAAGTATGAACCGGAACCTTAAGCAAGAATTTGGTTGTTAAGCACGGAAACACTCATTCCAAATAAAATTCCCCCGACAGCGGACCACTGTGCCAAAAATATTTAGTTGTTAGAAACTTATATAATGTAAAAAATGATTAAAAATTATTTTCACTACTAGGATTGTTGTTAAGCACGGAAACACGCATTCGCCCGACATGCGGACCACCGCGCCAGAATTTTTTTTCTAACAGCTCGATGCTGCTTAATTTTTATGATCCAAAAAATAATTATATAATACTTTTCCTCATTTGTATAGAAAAAGTATTGTCTATGCAAAAAAGTCCGAAACCGGGATTTCACCGGAATTATCCGTTTTAAGTGTTTTAAGACTTCCAGAGCGGTTTTCAAAAAGTAGTCTGTCTGTATATGTGTGAACTACAGAAAAAAAATTTTACTTCCAGATAGTCTCAGGTCTAAATCCTAGCATTAGATCCAGGTACCTTTTAAACGGTTGCTGATCTGGCTTAGAATCCACTTAATTTAATAACATTAAAAATTATACATCAGATGTAAATCTGAGAAAAACAAAAGTAAAGATAATAATAATTCTGGACCGTTGCTATGTCCTAATATTTTATGCATGAAGCCGCTTATCATTCTTTTGATTTATAGTTGAATTATTGTGTTTCAGGTAATGGAAAACTTGGAGTTAGTTCAGTAAGTTGTTTGTAAATAGCTGTTGTTTTAAATTCATGATCATTTGAACTCGATAGAGTCAGAAACTAGTTTCTGTAAAAGCTTTTCACATTCGACAAATTTTAAACTTACGAAAGATTGTTCGGGCCTCCCATTATCTGTAAAGATTCAAAAAAATTAGAGACTTTCAAAAAAATAATTTAACAAAAGAAAAAAAAATCGCTTTACAATTATTGTGTAAAGACCCCTTGTGAGATCGAACGAGCTCAGCAATATTTTATTTACAATAGAGCAGCTTCATAAAATTTTGTTAGCATAGGGTACTTTCGACCTTACAACGGGTCATCATCAGTGCATATTAAATAGAATATGCTATTTAAATAAGATAAAGCCAGGATTTATAAAAAAAAAATTAGCAAAACAAGTTTGAGTTAGCTAGTTATTAGAGGCATTCTCAAAGCTCAAGATTTTGTGTATAAAACAAACACTCACACACACACACAGATTTATATATATATATATATATATATATATATATATATATATATATATATATATATATATATATATATATATATATATATATATATATATACGCTGATTTAATGAAATAAGGATGCATTTAATTCGCCCCCACTCAATCCAACAATGCCCTATTTTGCATTCGTACGGCTGATGAGATATTTATTTACAATACAAGTTAATAAAAAACTTGATTAAACTGGGATAACATGATTATACTAGTGACTTGTGAAGAATCTCAATTAATTTAAGAAAATCATATTTCGCTGCCATTAAACTCTTTCAAGAGATGTAATATCGTGTTTACTTTTCTATTTAATTAAAAATAGAATTTGAACAACATTTTTTTATTAGAGAAGAAATCTTCCTTTTTTTCTTTAAGACGATTTTAAAGGACTAAATGTTACGAGCGATGATTGACTTCCTTACTTAAATAAAACGATACGAAAATTGTATTCTAAAAAATATAAAGAAATATTTATGTATTAACAAACGTCAATAAGAGAATTAAAAAGTTAAAAAAAAAATAATTAAAAACAAATATTCTGGCGTGGTGGTTTGCATGGCGAGCGAATTCCCTTTGGAATGCGTGTTTGTGTGCTTAACAATCCTTTTCTTACCTAAGTTTCCGGTTTATGCTTTATATTTAAGAAGTTACTCCATATCAAGAACTGCTCGTAACTAATGTTTTTCAGTATTTAAAAAAAAAAATGCGCATAATTATTTTGTTCTTTAAACAAAACATTGCCTCTAAAATTGACAGTGCACACCATTATTTGCACTAGTTAAGGTTTATCTAAGCTATAAGCTCAGTTTTTTATTATAAGCTTTTTATTATAATTATAAGCTCAGTTAAGGTTTATCTTTAAAGGTTTTAGCGCATTTCTATTGGGAGATACAGAAAAAATGAGTTACGAAAGTGTTTGGTAATTGAAGAAAAAGAAATTCGCCCGACATGCGGACCACCACACCAGAATTATTTTGTAGTTATAAACTTATATAATATAAATAAAACCATAAAAAAATATCGTCCTTACCAGAATTCGAACACAGGTATCTTGGCTTTGAGTACTCTAACTACTTATATCGACATCGAACCAAATTCACTTAACTTATACAGGTCCAGAAAACATTGAAAACGACTCTTTCTGGAAATATATTGTTTACCAGCCGTATATTAGGTTTTTCAGCAATAACCAGGTTTTCCGATTTTTTCACACTTCATGTGATCGTATTGGCTCCGGACTGGTTTTATTCGATTCAGCGCCCCCAAAAAACTTGAATAACCTTTTTCGCGGCGAAAAGTAATAGCCTTGAATTTGAACGATTTTTAAAAAAGTTGCTGACAGCAAACCTGGTTAATGACGTCATCACAACCTGGTTACCAATAGGGTTCGAGTACCACCAAGATTGATTTTTGTACCATTTTTTATTAAAAAAAATATGTGTATATATATATATAATATATATTATATATATATATATATATATTATATATAGCCCAATGACCTCATAATGACCCTAATGACCCATAATAACAATGATTGTTAAAAAATTAACAATGGAATGCTCGTGGACAGGAGATAATTTCGATTGTCACCGAACTCAGTATAGCCTGTTTTTTACTGAAATTTTATTCGTACTTTTTACATTTGTGTTATATATATAATATATAATATATATATAATATATATATTATATATATATATATATATATGTGTGTGTGGTGTGTGTGTGTGTGTGTGTGTGTTGTGTGTGTGTTGTTTTTTTACATATGTTGTTTATTTTATTTATTTCATTTTATTTATTTTTAATTTTATTTTTACAAATATATGTTAAATTTTTTTTATTTAAAATAAAAAAACATAAAATTTTATAATTTGCAAAAAAAATTTACAAACAATTGTTTTTTAAAATTGTTCTTTGTTTCTATAAATGTAAACATATGTTTACATTATGTTATTATGTCAATCATATATACATCAATATACAATTTATATAATATTAATTAATTAAGTAATATATTTTATTTATAACAAGTCTCAGAATTGATTTAAGAGGTTGAGTCGTATTTAATTGTTATTGATGGCGCATCCACTTGTTCAGTCTATTAAAATAATTACAAAGTGATAAGAGATAAGAAGTGGGGGATTTTATCAAAGAAAGGGGGTTTATCAGATAATTGTTAACATATGACATAATAAAAACAACGAGTAATTAATCTAGAAGCAATTAAAAATACCTTAATTGTTATACAAAGAAATTGAAGGCCTTCCATATGTATTAATATTTTGTATTATTACAAGAAACTGTAAGAAAAATTTTCTTTTAGAGAATTTTCAAAGGAAAAATAAGCCTATTAGATTAGGTCATAACACGAATGAGTATAATTTTCATAATTTCTCACACATATATATATATATATATATATATATATATTATATTATATATATATATATATATGTACAAAACTAAAAATACTAATAAAAATCGGGTACGGGGTACCTCGGAACCTTTTCTCGTCACATCGGAGTCGCTACGCTCGTCCTCCCTGCTTCAGACTCGCGTAGCTCGTCCTCAGAATGTACCATTCATTTCATTTGGATAATTTTTTCCGCGTTTTACATTTTTTGAAATTTTTGCTGTATTATTGCGGGTTAATGACGTCAAAAAAATATTCTCAGAATAAATAGTACAACTACAGGGGTAGATTGATTTTTCTACAATGTTTCAATTCTCTAGCATAAATACACTAGGAGCTACGATGATAATAGACGAACACACTCACACACGCACACATACAGACAGACAACTTTAAAAAAAAACCACTCAGGAGACCTTTAAAACACCTGAAAGTGTTTAATAACAAACTAAAAAAGTTAACAGAAAGAAACAAATAAGGTAGCTTAACATAGCTAGCTGTGTATACTATCGAAGAATGAACAATAAATTAAACAAAGATCTAGCCATGGGGCTTAACATTAAGATTAAGGGTTCAATAATTAATAGCAATTGTGACTAGTAATGAGAAAGTAAACAAGAATAAAAGTTATTTATGCCATAGGCTGAGAAGTGTGTCTTATGTCACGGCAATTAATTTACGACGGCGAAGCGAGTCGGGAAAATTGCCAAGAACATAAAGACATTTCTCAGCCGAATGGCATACACTATTTTTTTTGAGGTAGCACTCATTAAATAAAGCACTCATTAAAAAAATCAAAAAATAGCACTCATTAAACTGCGCGATATACTTGATTGAAAAAAAAGAAACGTCCAATAACTCCATATTATCGTCGTCATTAAATTCATCCATAGCTTTCACACTTTACTCAAAAATGTAAAAGCTTTACAAAAAACACACAAAAATTGTCAATTAGAAACACCTTTTAAAAACGAAAACAGAAACAAAATGAACGTTTTAAAAGAAAACTCATAAAGGTTTAACACAGATGTTTTTTGAACACGCTACATTGCAGTAATGGCGGCAACATATGAATACTTTTACGTCTAGGAGTTTTTTTACATTCATTATTGTCCTAGGAGGTGAAAAGTACTAAAAAACCTCCTAGTACAATAATGATTGGCTTCTCATCCTAAAAACGGTCCAATAAAGTGCTCAATTACGTACTACCTCAAAAAAAATATAAAATTTTAACAAATTGTAAACTATAAAAATAAATTTAAACATACAAGAGTTAAAGAAAGAAGGAAATTAAGTTAAAAAACCAATTAACTAACAAGGTCCGATAATAAGTGTCTACTATCGAACAATAAGTTATCTAGACAATAAAAAATATTGTCTAGATATTAACAAAAATGTAAAATAGAATTTATTAAAATTCATAAAATTAAATAAGTGAGATTATAATGTTAACTAAAAGTATAATTATAAATAAATAAAATACATCTAAATTAGATAGCATAATAATTATCAAGTAATTTGAACAAACAAATAATAAAATAAACAATTAAGATAAAAATAAATTAAATTTAATAAAAAATAAACTGATGTGTATAAATAGAAAATGAACAAAATAGTAGTTGTAGAAATATAATATATTATAATAGTAGAATTGTTCAGTATAAAATTCGAAGTTAAATAATTATGAAGTATTAAATGAATAATAGTATGTAGTACTTATAGTATTAAATGAATAGTATGTAGTATTTATAGTATACTATACGTAAATAATATAATACGATAGTATTATGTAGTACTACCCTATAATACGTTTTACTATTAATTTATTTCTTATACTTATACCCCATAACGATTTACTATTAATTATATTTCTTATACTTTACTACCCCATAATACGATTTACTATTAATTTATTTTTACTACTATATAATACGATTTACTATTAATTTATTTTTTATATTTTAATTTCCTATATTACGATTTACTATTAATTTATTTTTACTACTATATAATACGATTTACTATTAATTTATTTCTTATACTTAACTACCCTATAATACGATTTACTATTAATTTATTTCTTTACTTTACTACCCTATAATACGATTACCTTTACTACCCTATAATACGATTTACTATTAATTTATTTCTTATATTTTATTGCCTATAATACGATTTACTATTAATTTATTTCTTATAATTTACTACTAAATAATACAATTTAATAAGATTTTAATTCTTTTATTTGCTTACTATATCTTACGATGTAATATTATTTCACCTATTGTGTTCTTCCACTGTTTTTTGGATTAGCTTTTCTCATTAAATTTAAATCTATAATTGATACTCCTAAGCAACGAAAAACACAAACTATGAAGAATCAACACTAACCGCAGATAGGTGAGGGTGGCCTGATACTAATTGTGAAACCCAAAACTAACTGACCTATATTTTTTAATCAAACCATAATATTCTTTACTGGGTCTTTATTAATTTTTTTGTACCATAGAGAAATTATTATTTATTAACGACTTAAAGGTTTTTTGCAGTGTTACCCCAAAGCCATAAAAAATCTATACCGAAACAATGTTTATCCCATAACCGATTACTTTTTTTTCGCGCCACTCCTTTTAAATTATTTAATATATTGCATTTAGGTCCAAGTTTTTTTTGCTCTTAGGAACAACACTGTTTGCATTCAACTTTATTTATTTTAATATTAAGATAAATAAAGATAGATAATATAAGTTAAAGCTATAAATCAGTGTTGCCACCCACTTAATATTTTGAATCATAAATTATGTTATGTGTGAGGTACGAACTGGAACCACCAAAAAATATCAATTTATCATTCTAACATTAGACAACATTTATATGGTTTATATTTTAAAACAATTTCTTTATATTGTTAAAATTAATAAAAAAATTATAGTGAGTTTCACAGAATATAACTTTAAGTTAGTTTTAATATGGGATAACACTTAATTCAAAATTTGTTATTCCTAAGGTTAAAGTTGTACAAACATAAAAATTTTAAATTTCTATTGAGTAGTTTCACTTATAATAGTAGATTACTTTAATTGGCGATAAAGTGGCATTTTGTTGCTGCGGAAATTCGCTGACGTGCGGGAGCAAGAAAATAGATAATTTCCAAAGCAAATAAAATCACTTTACCGCCATGTAAGATAAACTATTTTTTAAGAGCTCATAAAACCTCTCTATACTGATTTTTAATCAAGCAAATAAAAAAAAAACGATTCACTACTAGAAAAATAAATAAAAGGTGTTAAATACGTGAAATCAAATAAGTTACAGTTTTCATTCGTCTTAGATTTTAGGAAAAACTAAATATGTCGGACAATAATTACTGCCAAGGCAGTAAATTGGTACTTTTACTGACTTGGCAATAAAATCACACATTACAGACTTATTTGAGTCAGTAAAGTATCTACTTTACTGCTGCACTCAAAAATTTATTTTATATCCGAGAATCAAACAGGTTTCGGTTTTATCTATTAAATCGGTTGGTAAAACCAAGATGAAAAGTTTAAAGTTTTCAATTTGAATTTTAATTTCAATTTAAATTAACGGAATTTAAAAATTAAATGAAATCAGGAGCATTTTAAATTCTGATATCTTCATTATTTAAAAACTACGTGTGATTTTTTGGAACCTTGTGTGTCCACATGCGTGCCACACCTCAATCCCATAATTTTTTTCAAGCTTCATTTTTCCGCGTTTTATGCTCTTTCAAAGTTTTTATTCTGAGTCATTATTTCGGGTTAATGACGTCATAAACAAATTATTTTTCAAATAGCTCAACTACACTAACAGACTGATTTTCGTACTAAGTTTCAACTCTCTAGCATGAATACACTGGAAGCTACGATGATAACAGACACACACACATACATACAGAAAACTTTGCGAAAACCACTTAGGTGGCCAAGGACAAGCAAAATGAGTTCGAAGACGTTTTGCAGTATAAATTTAACGACTTGTATATTCTGAGATCAAGCGAAGCGAGCCCGAAGCTGGGAGGATGCGCAGCGAATCCGATGTAATGAGGAAAAGTTCCTCATTACGGAGTAAAGTACCCTGTACCCGATTTTTTAATTTTGAAATTCCAGGTCAAAAATGAAGATATCAGCATTTAAAATGCTCCTGTGTTTCATGGATTTTTTTTGCAAATACAATACTTTTCCTATATACCTACGGTATAAATTAAGAAAAGTAAAAATCAGTTTCCCTAATTACTTATTTAATAAAATAATATGGATATATACGTATATAACTAGGTCCATAGAATATATAGGGTTTTAACAGTTGAAGGCTGTATTATACAGTTTTTTTTAACTTTATTGATTATTGTCTACAATAAATGTATTTGACATAGTGCTAATGCTGGTTAAAGTGACTTGGCAGTCTTGATAGGAGGAATCACCCAGTGGTGATACTCCTTGGCGTGGATAGGTTTTAATGTTGAAATTTTACTTATAATATAAATTTGGCTTGAACTAAATTAGTGGAATAGAAATTAGTTGACTTTTGAATAGTTGAATTTTCTGAAATGCAGAAAAACATAAGAAGAGTTTAGTTTAATTTAAAAGTAATAAAAATAAATATTCACAGGCTAAGATGAGGAAGTTATGATGATAAGTCTTGAGGCGAAGCTAAGTAACCTTAATTGTTGTTCCCGTGGCGCAACCGAGGTAACGATAAATTAAATTCCAGAAGCGAAGACAAGGGAATCAATTATTGATACAGGTTTCTCTTGTGGTGAGTACGATTTACGATTAAGGATACTTTTGAGTAAGATTTTTCCTTTCGGATAAAAGAAATTAAAACAACATTTTCTTCGTTAATACAGAAAAACCTTGAAATTAATGGTACATAAAAACTTTTTCAGGGTAGTATTTTCGAAATCGAAAAGCTAAGCGGAATAAATCCCGCATGCTACTCCCCCTCCACATCCGAACAGACAAAAAAAATCATAATTTCAGCCCGCATTATGATATTCCTAAATACTATCGTTTATGTTTAATACGAGTCGAAAAAATCAAGCTTAGCTTTAGTGATGTTAGTCTCTTGTTTTAGTCCCAAAAACGAAACTTATCAAAAATAATTATCGTTATTATTTAAAATCTGTTAATTACCTTAGAATGATCCTCAGATGTTTGTAATTATATCCTTAAAACCTGCTAGTAATTAAGTTCTTAATTGGTACATTAAAATAATCGTGTAGGTATTTCACATCATAATAGAAAATTCCTCTAAGGAAATACTCTAAAAGTAAAAGTACAATACTAATATCCAACAGTAATATTTTCAATAACTAAAATTTACTCAAAGACTTTAATAATTTCATGCATCAAATTAGTTTGATGGAACAGAACAAATACAAAAAAATATTTAGCTGATTTTCAAAAGAAAAATTAGCCAATGAGGCTGTTATTAGCATAAGTTACCTGTAAATAATTTCATTCAGCTCATATATTTAAAGTTTGCTTGATACAATACATTGATACAGCCCTCCCGGATATCACGTTAGCTCACAAAAATGTACTTAAAGTAAACTATATTTTCTTTTTAATTTTAATCGAACTAATTTAATCCTTAGGCTTGGTGGCCTTAACTAATAAGAGAAAACCTTGAGGGAAGAAAACTCTCTTCCCTTCATTGTAACGTAAAGAACACTAGTTCTAAAATATGATATTAAGGATAATATTTGCAGATACAATAATCAGTCTACGAGGGGGATTTTATTGGTGTAATAGTTTGCATGTGCACCTGTCACACAGACAGTTCGAGTTCAATTCTGATTAGGGCCTTAGGATTTTTATGTGAGGAAAAATTCTTTAACGTGCCATCTTTCGAAAGGAACGTTAAACCCGAGTGTTAAGTTAATAGCCTATGCGATTTGAGGTGCATGTAAAAGATCCCTGACCCTGAATGAACCTAGGTTTCGACAAAATTTAGGACCCTCAATAGCAGTTTATATAAATATATATATTTCTATGTTTCTCCCTTATGGTTTCGAAAGTAGGAGAGCTTAGTCTGGCATTAGGACACTTGTTGCTTCTAGTTGAAGCAATTGAAACTTATAGAATAAATTCTAGAATAATACAGAATAATACATAGAAGGAGCATAACTGATAACAGCAAAGTCGTTTCAATGGTGGTCTTAAGTAATGCTGCCACCGTAACAATACACAATTTTCTTATAACAAAGTTGGCAATACTTCCGGTTGCTGAATTATTATGTTCTATTATTAATTAATGATCGATCATTCCTAACTTACTATTATATGTATCGTTGTATTACAATTTTTTAAGAATTTTAAGTTGTATTTTTACGTTTTTATTTAAAATTATATTAAAAGTAATCCTCGTCAACTAAATTTAGATTCTCGCATTCAGGTTACTTTTTCGAATAGCGTCAAAATTCAACTAATATTATGGAACCTATATAAAAGGTAAGGGACATATCAGGCCTTCTCAAGGATCTTGAATAAAGGGGATGACGCAATAAGGAACATTTCTGACCCATGAGAATGAGATGGAGAAATAGGAGCAAACTTACCTTTCCCTTGGTTATAATGAAAAAGAGGCGTCAAACGCAGGTTATGTAGCAAGATTAACGAGTATGCTTCTCAACTTTCGTCTGTTCAACTTTCGTGATTGTTAAGTCATTTGTGCTTATTTAATTTTAAATTTTGGACTATACTTTGCCACTACAGTGAGTGATAATTTAAGCGTGTTTTGATATAACCTTCTCAAGCAATAAACAATGGGAAACCATTGTGGAGAAGTTTGCCTTTAAAATGTAAGACCTGCGCTATTATAAGGATTGTAAGCATGCTCAGTTTGTACCAAGCATGTGCAGTCATCATCTTTATTCAAGATCCTTGCATCCTTCTTATCATCAGATTATAAACATATCGAATAAAATGTTGGTTCTTTATTATTGTGAAGAGGTTAATCGTACATATTAAATATTATTCTTACCATAAGTTAAGTTATTAAACCTAAGAAAATATAAAAAATATAGAATTAAAGTCTGTTGATATTAAGCGTGTTTGACCTTAAAAGAGAAAAATATAAACTTTATATACGCTTCTCTAATACTTTTAAACTCTATATGGGACAAGTTGTCTCATGCCCATCTATTTTCCTTAAAAAGGGTGGCGACACTTTTTTGCCTTTATGCTCCCCCTGTGACCAATACAGGCCCTCTAGTAATAATACCTCTATGCGCTGAACAATTTCAAACATATATTGGCACAAAAATTTAGTCCTCTTAGGAGAAAATCGATTAGACACGTAACATGCCGTGAATTAAAAACAAAAGTAAACGAATTTTTGACTAAACTATAGAAAATATTTTTGTCATAAAACAATTTCTACTGGTTATAATTCTTTAAAGTCAATTCAGGTGCGGACTGGCCATTAAGGACGGGGGCAGCAGCTCACCGTGGGCCCCTCAGCCAAAAAAAACTTAAAGAGAAAACAAGAAAAATTAAAAAAATTATACTTGCCATTAAAAGATACTTAATATTAATTTGATAAATTTATTACAAAAGAGTGAAATGAGCCCAATACTTTAAGTTAACGCCTCGGGACAAATGTATTTAAAATACTTAAAAATATTCTAAATTTGTTGCCTAAATTTAGGTCCTTTAAGGCCCCCCATTAGACCACCTTCGTGGCCGAGGTCGTAAGTGCTTTAGTCTTTACACTGGACCTTGGACACCACGGAGGTCTGGGGTTCGCATCCCAGGTTACGCTCTCAGTTTATATAAAATTATTGTTTAGATAAATTAACGCTAACTTTAGAATACAATTTGAGCGTAACGGTTGCTACTACTACCCGAGGTGGTTCCTGCAGAGTTTATCTCTGATGAGCCGCAAGTCTCTAAACGGGCATTATTATTATATTATAATAATAATGTCCCCCCATTTTTATACATGGACCTTTAAAGGTCCCAAACGGAAGACTAGGGCCTCAAGGGGCCCTTAACGTACTTGATCAGGGGCCTACAGAAGTACAAAAAGAGTCCTAAATATTAAACATAAAATAGTTTAGTTGAAAATTTTATTTACATGAATAAACTTAAGTTTTACTTATTAAGTTTATTTAATTAAGTTTTTTTAATTTATTTAAATAAAATAATATCATTTGATTTAAACTTATATTAAGATTGCTATAATCATTAATACTACTCTAGTTAAAAGTAGACCCCTCTGAAAAGCATTATAGGACCCTCTCCCCTTAATGGCTCCCTTGAGATGTAGGTTTGGGCCCTTTTAGGCCAAACTCTCCTCGGGGTTTTTGGCTCAGTCCGCCACTGATTGAAGTATTTCAAGTCCGACAAGAAATCGACTAGTGGACAATTTTTCTAGATATTTAAATTTAAAACATGGCAGATGATAAACCCTCGTTTCATATGAATATTTTTTAGTGTAAAACTATTCGAGCTCACGGTATGGTACAATATAAGCACAATGTCGATACGTTAACTTCCTGCACTCATTATATTTGTTAATATTTCCTGCAGAAAGGTATGGTCCGTCAGGATCATTCAACTCCCTAACCAAACCATACAACTCTCGTATAAACAATAAGTATATTGACCTGGTCGTGTAATTAATAGGATAAGAGGATTTATACTTATTATGTTGGTCAAATTGTTTTATTGTACGTCAGCAGAGTTAGGCAACTGCTGAAGTGTCTCCAACAATAGAGTTACGGTTTTAACCTTCACAATAGGTTGTATATAATATATTTTGTAGACGTATGTATTAGATCGTTCAACATAGATCTCTTTGTTTATAAACAAACAGAATTTAGCGTAATATTTATAGACTTGACGATATATAGATATTATCCACGGATACGTGTAAATGGCAAACAGTTTCATTTTTCAACAAAAAGTTACTCTTCATGAAAAATTTTTCTTGTCATAAAATGAACATTTATCTTAATGAAACATTTGTACCATGAGCCTTGTTCCCAAAAAGTACAGTGACTACGTACACACTGCGTATTTAAAACGTGATCGAATTCCATACGTATTAAATACAATAAGGCTGTTGCACCATATTTGTTTAGTCGATCGAGTGAGATTACGTGATAAAAGATCTTATCAAAACATCGCGTCTTTTATGGTAAAGGTTCACTTTTAGTTTGAACCAAAAAATATATTTAATTAAATTGTGATTTCTTTGAATAATAATAAAGTTACACTAAAAAAATAATATTCCAAAAGTTATTTGATGAAAAAATGGTAATATTAAAGTGAAACAAAAGTTCGACGAGAAGGTTGTTCGTTACATATTGCCTCTGAAGATTAAATACGATCGCCTCTGAAGGTACATACAGCGTATCGGGGGATCCATTTAGATTCCATTTCCCTAGTTCTAGCGTATGCGATTGGATTCCCTCCGCATGGTTCACACAGCTAACTTTACCGTATTGAGATATCGTATTCCGCGAATCTAGAAGTGTGTGTGAACGTACTGACTATTTCATAAAGTGGCCAGAGAGAACTAGGTGTAATTCTTATAACTCAATATAATGTTACTCTTAATAAAAAAATTCCCCTTTTTAAGAGTGCTTAAAAAATTATTTCCATTCTTGCTCCCGCCCCCTCAATATTGATTCTTTATTAAAGATAATAGAATAATATTCTTTGTAATGAAATGTATTAAATTATTTTTCGAATAGCACAACTACAGCGGTAGACTGATTTTTGTACAAAGTTTCAACTTTTTAGCATAAATACACTGGGCGCTACGATGATAACAGACACACACATACACACACACATCCTGGCAGACAACTTTGCAAAAACAACTCAGGAGGCCTTAAAAACGCCTGAAAAAAATAATTCCGGTTTTATCCCGGTTTCGATTTTTTTTGCAAACTCAATACTTGTCCTTTATACCTACAGTACAAATGAGAAAAAGTAAAAATTAATAACTTTGTTAATCTTTAATGAAACTATTAATGCCTAATAACAGCCAGCAACCTCTTCAATATAGGGCTTCACAGCAGTATTTCATAACCTTTTTTCATTATTGGCCAAGAATGCCAAATATTATCCAACATTCTTTTTAACTTAAATAACAATTACGTAATAGCTGTACGCAAAGCAAGCTATGATATTAAATTACTGTTACATGTTATACTTACAACAATAAATAATATTTGTTGTTATTTTATATATATATCCTTGTTCCATATATTAGTTTTTATATTGTCTCACTAGCATAATGTTTATTTCTACAATTAAAAAAACCGTTTTCAATTTTCAAAGCATTACAACGACTTATTTATGATCCCCTTGCATAAAAAATAATTGATCATTTCTAAGTACTAAATTTACATTTTTAGCGAATATCCTATGAAAAGAAATCGCTAATGTAATAGGTAGTATGGCGGGAGTTATACCACCCATAGGGACGAGAAGTCACTAGCTACGAAAAAATACGTTTTACAAAACAGGAAATCGAAAAACTGTGTAAATAACTGGAAACCCAGTTGTTTAATTCAGTCAAAAAGCCAGTCGAAAACCCAGCCAAAAACCCAGTCGAAAACCCAGTCAAAACCCAGTCAAAACCCAGACAAAAACCCAGTCAAACATTCGGTTGACAAATAATAAATGCTGAGTAGAGTGCCGTTTTCAAAATGTTTAAAGGATGCTAAATATTAAAAATATTTTAAGAATGAGCACATCTAAGCTTTAACAAAATCCCGTACATACATATATGTATATATATATATATATATATATATATATATATATATATAATATATATATATATATATATATATATATATATATATATATACTACTAAAACGCTGAACTGTGGAGTAAATTATTTAATGTAAACAACAGTCTCTCCACTAAATGTAAAATTTATTTACAGAGCCGGCCTTTAACTAAAAAAAGCCATCATCAGAGCCAATGAGATGTTAAATAAAACGTTAAAAATTTAACAGTTTGTTTAATTTGAGACAGAGGTTTAAATCAGACCTTTGAATTTGTGTCAGATTTAAACCTTTGTCTCAAATGAAACCTTTGTCTCAAATGAAACAAACCGTAAAATTTTCAACGTTTTCTCCTGATCTTACCGGCACTGATGATGGCTGTTGAAAGCTATCATTACAGTTGAAAGCCTGCTCTGTAAATAAATTTTACATTTAGTGGAGAGACTGTTGTTTATATTTAATAATTTACTTTACAGTTTAGCGTTTTATTTGAGTATATATATAATACATATATATATATATATATATATATATATATATATATATATATATATATAATATATGTATATATATCTGTGTGTGTGTGTGTTACTGCCATAGTGATAAATTGGATATTATGCAACATATTTAGTGATTATGCATAATATCTAACACAAAATAATATTATTAAAAACCATTACATTGACTATAATTCAGTTGGATAAAGTGATTAGAGAAGAGTGAGGAGGAGGGATGTCTAATGGGAAGTCCCCATAGATGTAAACTGTGGTTTAAGGCCACTGTCAATAATAACTCTGTTGCTGTTCAACAACCTGTTGCGACTCCCCACAAATCGACCAACTAAATTTGTGGGCATGACATATGTCAAGGGGCTCTCTGAAGGCATTCAGAACTATTAGGCCAATTTGACTGTTGTGAAATTTCTCTTTATCTACTACCAATACTACAGTTATCTTAAAGATAAAATATGTATTAAAAATTGGGCACAATTTACGAAATACCTTGTAAAGATTGTAATAAAAACTATATCAGAAAGAGCGGCCAACTTCTGGACTTATTACCATGAATACACAGTCTCTAAGAAGTCAACTAGTACTGAACTTGCAGAGCGTTTTACTAAGTTATCCCATTTCTTTGACTTTGTCAATATCAAAATATTAGATAAAGAAAAAAATGCCAAAAAAGGAAACTTATGAAAGCCCTTAAGATTTTAATACACAGCGACAAAGCTGTTAATAAAAAAACTGACACTAAATTCCTCAACAAGTACTACTCCAAAGTTTATTCCAATTTTTAATGTTATTTCTTTTTTAGCCTTTATGATTCTTAGCTCTTTCGATGTTTTGTTTTTCTAAGTAGAACCTACCTCCAGGTTATCTTTAGCTTTTCTAGTTATTTCCCTTTTTCTTTTTCTCTTGGTGAAGTATTTTTTTATTAATTTCTTGCTCCTTACTACGTTTTTCACCTGCTCATTTTGCTTCTTGCTTTCACCAGTCTCATTTAAATTTTTACACAGGTTTATTACAACCTTCTCTCTGTAATAGAAAGATAAAAATAATGGATCGAGTTAGATCTTATAATGACACCACTTGATTTAATTAGATCCTTACCATTATGATCACGATCAGCTGATATCCAAATAATATATGTATATATATTTATCTTCAAAACACTATAAAATTTTATTACTATTGAGTTTTTGTAAATAAAAGACAAGACCTTTTTCTACCCAAGTTTCAAGTTACAAAATTTCACACAATTTAGATAATACGTAGAAACTTTTATTTTATTGCTGAACCTCGTCAATAAACTTAAAGCAAAAAAACAGTTTCCACTTAGGAATTGAATTACCTTAAAATCAGTGCGAAATTTAAGTTGAATTTAAATTTATTATTTTCAAGAGTCTTACATAATATCTTGGTATCGGAACCGATAAGAAACTTGATTTTTTTTTCGGGACTTTTTAATTAGTCAGTTTTTTTTCTTTAATTGGCATTTTAAGGTCATAAATAATTTCTTGAATGGTTTAGATGTCCATCAATTAACTTATGAATTTATGATGTAAAAAGTTTTTAAATTTGATTATTTAACTTATAGATTTTAGTTTTTATTATGTAAGTTAATTTTAAGCGATGTTTTTGAGAGGATGTAAGTTAGAAAGACATGTAACAGCTGTTAAATTGTTTCTAAAGCATATTTTTTAATAAGAATGTAAAGAATTTAATTTACAGCCTATGTAAGTTCATCCGTGTTTACAATTCGTCAATTATTACAATTCTTTATTAATATAGATATCAGATTCATGTGACAAAGTGTTTATTAAAATTAAATTAGTCAATCAAATACTCCAAAAGTACGAACAACGGCTAAAATCAGTTGACAGCGTGAGAAAATTCGGTTAAGGATTAAGGAACCAATAAGGTTGGCCTGATTTGAAATTGAGGGCGTGGTTTAACATCCAGGACTATCCTCATTGGCTCCCTCGCATTATTAGTTGGCTCCACGCTGTCAACTAGTTTTAGCTGTGTGCCGTATTATAGTGCATAATGGCATTAGACATAAGTTAAAAAATAAAAGTTTAAGTTATATAAATACATTCCCTGCTCTACCTGAGTTTTAACTCTACCTATTTTTATATAGGACTTTTCACTTATTTAAATAGAGCTTTTTCAGAAGCCATCAGCTTTTGACGAATCTAAAAGGTTACCTTTCTCTGATTGTCTCTATGGTTTTACTGTCAGGAGCGAAAAGTTTTAGAAAAAGCAAGCATTTAAGAAAACCCCCATTCAAATTATAATTTGAATAAGAGGTTTCCCCCTCGCTACTACTAAAACCTTTCACTGTTTGATAATTAAAATGATAAAATGGGAGTAAACAGGAAGCTGTAATGAAGGGCATCGTCATATTTATATATTTTTAAATAACATTTTGACATTTTTAAAAAGCTCATAAAAGTGTCTTGTAATGTTCGCAGATGATGCTGATGTGGAGTCTTGGTCGTCTGAAAGGTCAGTAGAATCATCTCGCAAGTTTATGATGTACTTTTATCTCAGGAACATTTAACTTCTATTTAATATTAAAATGCAGTTATTAATATGTTTCACAACACACAAACACACACACACACACACAACACATATATATATATATATAATATATATATTATATATATATATAAGAAGCCGCAAACTCAACTTGGCCACATGTTAACATACATATTAATTCTAAAACACATCCTCAGCTCGGGTACTCGGTCCAATAGATGAAAAACAGTTATATTAAGCCATCGAAAACTCTAGTTTTCTATTTTTTTTTATCTTTTATATAGTTCTCTTATATTTTGTTTTGTGGGTGTGTTTTGTGCTCTTCCCCCACTCCTTTGCATGCGAAGTATCATTTTTAATTAAAGTTAGTGTGAAAATAGTATGTTTCAGCTAATACAAAAGCAAATAAGCAATAATATAGTAATTATTTTATTTATTGCCTGTTTCTGGTATCTCATGCTTTCTGCTTCTGCTATCTTACTACTGTCCCATTCCCTGCTTCAATATTACTTGTTTAGTAACTGAGTCTCAACCACTTTGCTCGGGCATGCCTGATTTGAATCCCTTGTCGCATCAGACATTCGTGATCAAAGTAGTTGACACTAAGCTACTAAATTTCGGCCATTGAAAATGTTATTTTACACTTACTTAGCGGATAAGCTACGCTCTTCTAGTTTACTTGATAAGATTATGATTATGAAGATAAGATAAGGCGTCGGTTCCAGGCGCTGAATCGAATGGAACCGGTCTGAAGATGATACGACCACAATAAGTGACCAAATAGTAAAAAAAAACTATAATAAATCACCAGAAACCAAAATTTCGGTTACTGAAAATTAAATGTCGTTTTCAATGTTTTTTATTCTGGCGCTGAATAAAGAGCAGAAGTCGATAAGAGGAGAAGTTACTTAAAGTAGTCGATACGACTTATTATTATTATTAAAGATTGGGGTTGGAGTCGAGGATAGACCCCATTTGCACTGCGACTGGAAGTCTATTGTACAATCCCCTCAATTGGTCCAGGTCAGAATAATCCTTTTCCCGGACTAGGTCTAGGATCTTTTTGACCAGTGATTCATTGGTAGAGTCAAACTTAGTGAGAATGCTGCTACCAAAGTTGGTGAACCTTTGAAAGGCTAGGGCTTCACATCTCAGAAGTACGTGAGATGCAGTTTCGGTTTCCGATTCACAAAGCCTACACACTGGGTTATCTTTAAAGATACCAATGGTATGGAGATGTTTTCGGAGGTGACAGTGTACCACTTAGAGTAGTCAATACGACTACTCTAATTGACTAAAAAACTATTATAAACGATCGGAAACCAAAGCTTCTGATGAACTGAATATAACTGAAGCGCTGAACTGAATATAACCAGTGGGAAGTCGATGCGACCACTCAAAGTGACCAAAAAGTCGTAAGACAGTGGTAAATTACCGGAAAACCTAAAAGACAGCTGTTAAACAGCATATTTCAAGTAGGGAGACGTTTTCCATGTTTTTGGGCCTGTGAGTTAAATGAAATTGGACATGAGTCGATATGAGCACTCAAAGCGAGGGTACCAAAGTTCGGATCCTGGTAAGGACTATAATTTTTTATCCTTATTTGTACAATATGCAAGTTTTTAAATACAAAAATTCTAGCACGGTGATCCGTATGCGGGGAAACGATTACGTGTTTCCGTGCTTAACAATCCATTTCCTGCTTAAGGTTTTAGTTTATGCTTTAACCTTAGCAGTTATTCATTTATCAAACAATACTTCTAACTTATTGTTTCTGTATTTTTCAAATGATACGCGCTAAAAAGTTAAAGATAAACACTAATAATAGTGACAACAGATAATTATGCGCATTTCCTTAAAAAATATAGAAAACATTAGTTACGAGTAGTGCTAAATAATTTAGTATCTGCTTAAGTTTTTAAGCATAAACTGCAATTAAAGCATGGTTCCGCAAAAGGATGCATGTAGCATCTCTTGCTTCATTTTAACATTTTCATCAAAATTTTCTTTATCTCGCTTCTTAATCTTTTTTTATAAATTTTTATTTAAAAATTTTCCTGTTTATTTTTTTTTGTTAAAGCAATATTTTTTCAACGAAACATAAAATAGTGCTTTCAGATAAGGCAAGTAATTAACTTGACATTCGTTTGTAATTTCACCAGTCTAAAGCTCAGAAAGATAATTAACTCTTAGGGAAATATGTCATTTACACAAACCAACCATTTTTCTCGTTATTATGGTAGCAATAACAATTAAAAGTTAATCTTTTACATAGGTTGAAATAGTATTCATAACTTTTTGTTTGGTTTGTCAACACACGTGTTTCTAATTCAATCATGTATCGCACATTTAAGATAAAGTCAATTATTTCAGCGAAATACTTAGGTTAGCCTTTTAGGTGCATTTACAATACTCCGGTAGTCATTTATTAGGAATAATTTTTGTTAAAAAATTCTAATTTTTAAAGGATTTTACTTTTTTCCTAATTTTTACAGAAAAAGTATTGTGTTAACAAAAAATTCGAAACCGGGACGTCACCGGAATTATCCGCTTTAGGTCTGTATGTGTTTGTGTGTGTGTCTGTTATCATCGTAGCTCCCAGTGTTTTTATGCTAGAGAACTGAAACTTTGAACAGAAATCAGTCTAGCGTTGTAGTTGTGCTATTTGGAAAATATTTTTTTTATGACGCCATTAACCCGCAATAATAACTCAGCAAAGATTTTGAGGAATCATAAAACGCGGAAAAATGATGCATGATGATCATATACTGTTATTTTTTATTTTTCCTTTATTTCTGTATTTAGCTTAGCTATCGTCTTATTTAACATATCACAGATTTTTTTCGATAAACGGTTCTGTATCAGGACGTTTATATTATTTTCATCTTGCTTCAAATATTTGTTTATTTTTCGGTTATTTTTCTATCAAGAACCGTAAGTTTATGTTTTTTCTTCCACTCTTCTATCATTCTCCCTGTTCAACCTATGTACTGTGCCTTGGATCCAGGTTCTGTTCAACCTATGTACTGTGCCTTGGATCCAGGTTCTGTTCAACCTATGTACTGTGCCTTGGATCCAGGTTCTGTTCAACCTATGTACTGTGCCTTGGATCCAGGTTCTGTTCAACCTATGTACTGTGCCTTGATCCAGTTCAGAGCATTTCAGTCTGTAGACACCACTTTTGGTTATGTATTTTTAAATTGGTTAAAATTAAATTTACATATTAATTTAAGTATTGCTCAATTACGGTTATCTTAAACTTAACCTTTTGTTTATTGTTTTGCTAATTTTTTTAAGACTTATTTAAGCCTGAAGATGACCCAAATGGAATCGAAATAATTATTGCTTAATAAATTTATTCTATTCATAGAACTCGAATAAATTTTTCTTTCTCTTTAATTTTATAGTTAGTCATAATGTTTTAGATGGTGCTGAAATTAAATCTGAGTGAGAAAAAAATATTTAATATAAGTTAGAAGTTAGATTAGATTAGAATACTTTATGTTATAAATACTTTATGTAATAAATAAATTGCACGAGTTAATATTAAATAGTTTAATTTGATTAATAATTTAACAGCTATACTAGTAAAATAAAAACGCTTAACATATTTATAAAGGCTGAGGCCGCACTCGATGCCGCTGTAAAATTGTTTAATTGAAACTTAAGACCTTTTTTACCTGCCCAAGCCTTACACACATCACATAAAACCATATTGATTTGTTTAACTTAAGTCAATGTTGATCCTTTGTACTAGATGAAGGGGAGTATGCATTGTTCAGGTTAACAAATTAGTTATAATAATAATATTTATTTCTATCAATAAAAATACAGATAAATACATTAATAATCACTATGCTAATTTTTATTATGAAGAATAAGACTATTTTTTTATTATATTTTGATTTTATGATTTAAGAAGAAAAAAAAATTATATAGGGCAAAAATTAATCTTATTATATAATATACTGGCATACATCACTTACTTATTGATAAGAGCCTCAGTAGAGTTTTAGCCTTATAGAGTAAGAGCCCTCAGTAAGAGTTTTAGCCTTAAGATAAGAGCCTCAGTAAGGAGTAAGAGCCCTCAAGTAAGAGTTTTAGCCTTATAGATAAGAGCCCTCAGTAAGAGTTTTAGCCTTATAGAGTAAGAGCCCTCAGTAAGAGTTTTAGCCTAATAGAGTAAGAGCCCTCAGTAAGAGTTTTAGCCTTATAGAGTAAGAGCCCTCAGTAAGAGTTTTAGCCTTATAGAGTAAGAGCCCTCAGTTTATCTAAATATTTTACTATATGCTTCATAAAGAACTTAATATGGCTCCTACAGGCCGTAGCGAGCCTTAGTAACAGCCGCTCCACGGGAATGGGAGGCGAGGCGATGAAAATTCGCAACATACATACCAAAATGCCATATAACTAAAAATAATAAAAAAAAAGATAATACAAAACAACAACACTGTGATCGCCCAGCAGCTACGAGGCGAAGGCTCATAATTTGTATAACTAATAATACTGGAGATTAGATATTTTATAAAATCGCGAGTGGTGTAACATTTGTTGCTATAACAATACCATACTCACATTTATAGAACACAGGGAGGCCAAATATAATAAAGTAAAACTTTGTATATTTTAAATACGTAAGATAATATTTTAAAGACAAGTTTGACAAACTGTCGTGTCAAATTTTTCTTAAAGAGGGTGCGAGAAATTGAAAATTTCTTGAGCTGAAAATACTTGACAAACTTGATATATTTTGCTAATGAAAAAGTTTTGACGTAAACAAATCTGAGAAGTGCGGCAGCATCCAATACATTTTAATAAATTAAAAACAATATCGATACCAGCCAACCGAGCTTCGAGAAAATTTATAAATAATATTTTCTTTAAAAAAAAGAAGGTTGTTTAAGGTATTATAAAAAATGATTTTTTTTCAAAATTGTGTTTACTTTTCCTTATTTATAACGTCAGTACATAGAAAAAGTATTGTGTTTTCATTAATAATTCGAAACCGAAATTTCACTTGACATAACTGTTTTTCCAGGTTATTGAGGTTTTACCAGGTTATTGAGTTGTTTACCAGGTTATTGAGTTTTGACCAAGTTATTGAGTTTTACAAGATTATTGAGTTATACAAGATTATTGAGTTTTTACAAGATTATTGAGTTGTATACAAGATTATTGAGTTGTTTACCAGATTATTGAGTTGTTTACTAGGTTATTGAGTTGTTTACCAGGTTAGTTACCAGTTATTGAGTTGTTTACCAGGTTATTGAGTTGTTTACATTGAGTTGTTTACCAGTTATTTTATTGAGTTGTTTACCAGGTTATTGAGTTGTTTACCAGGTTATTGAGTTGTTTAGGTTATGAGTTGTTTACAGGTTATTGAGTTGTTTACATTGAGTTGTTTACCAGGTTATTGAGTTGTTTACCAGGTTATTGAGTTGTTTACCAGGTTATTGAGTTGTTTACCAGGTTATTGAGTTGTTTACCAGGTTATTGAGTTGTGTTAAGTAATTTTAAGCGATGCCAGGAAGCGTATACGTGTATGTTTACTATAAGATGAAAGGGTCCAAGTCTCTGTATGAATCTAAACTAGTTTGAATCACGACTTTTCAAATTTTCAAAGAACTTTTCTTCTTAAAAATTCTGGCGCGGTGGTCCGCATGTCGGGCGAATTTCCTTTGGATGCGTGTTTCCGTGCCTTTTACATTATATAAGTTTACAACTACTAAATAAATAATTCCGGCGCGGTGGTCTGCTGTCGGGCGAATTTCATTAAGAATGCGTGTTTCCGTGCTTAACAACCCATATCTTGCTTATCCAAGAACCATGCCCATTGCGTGGTTCCGGTTCATGCTGTCAAGCACTGCTCGTAACTCATTTTGTCTGTATTTTTCAAAGGAAATGCGCTAAAACCTTTAAAGATAACTGACTAAGCTAAATATGATTGTAAATAAAACGGCTTTTATAGATATACATATGTAATCTATATATTTTCAAGAGCCCTCATAGTAAGCAACTCATAGAAAGTTTAAAAAAACCAATGTCATTTGAAATAATTATTTTATCTATACCTTTAGGATCGTATAATTCAAGTTTGTATTATTATACAAACTTGAACTTCAGTTATTTCTCTTCCTTTTTTAGTTAATGCTCTTATTAACTAAATTTATATAACTATATTTATTTATTTAATATTAAATTAAATAAATATTATATTACTGTTTGGCAGAAGTTTTATTAGGAACTCCTATTAGGAAAGTCCGCGTTGATAAGGAAGTTGAATTTCTCTGATAAAAACAGGGCTGAAGAGGAAGTAGGAGATTTGAGTCTTAAAAAGTAGAGACCGTTGATAAGGAAGTTAAAGGTCTAAGCCTTTCAGTAGAAACCACGTTAATAAAAACAGTAGAAGGTCTAAGCCTTTCAGTAGAGAGCGTTGATAAGGAAGTAGAAGGTCTAAGCCTTTCAGTAGAAACCGCGTTAATAAAAACAGTAGAAGGTCTAAGTCTTTCAGTAGAGACCACGTTGATAAGGAAGTAAAAGGTCTAAGCCTTTCAGTAGAGAGCGTTGATAAGGAAGTAGGAGGTCTAAGCCTTTAAGTAGAGACTTCGTAGATAAGGAAGTAGAGGGTCTAAGCCTTTCAGTAGAAACCGCGTAAATATAATCAGTAGAAGGTCTAAGCCTTTCAGTAGAGAGCGTTGATAAGGAAGTAGAAGGTCTAAGCCTTTCAGTAGCGAGCGTTGATAAGGAAGTAGAAGGTCTAAGCCTTTCAGTAGAAACCGCGTAAATAAAATCAGTAGAAGGTCTAAGCCTTTCAGTAGAGAGCGTTGATAAGGAAGTAGAAGGTCTAAGCCTTTCAGTAAACCGCGTAAATAAATCAGTAGAAGGTCTAAGCCTTTCAGTAGAGAGCGTTGATAAGGAAGTAGAAGGTCTAAGCCTTTCAGTAGCGAGCGTTGATAAGGAAGTAGAAGGTCTAAGCCTTTCAGTAGAAACCGCGTTAATAAAAACAGTAGAAGGTCTAAGCCTTTCAGTAGAGAGCGTTGATAAGGAAGTAGAAGGTCTAAGCCTTTCAGTAGAGAGCGTTGATAAGGAAGTAGAAGGTCTAAGCCTTCAGTAGAGAGCGTTGATAAGGAAGTAGAAGGTCTAAGCCTTTCAGTAGAGAGCGTTGATAAGGAAGTAGAAGGTCTAAGCCTTTTAGTAGAGAGCGTTGATAAGGAAGTAGAAGGTCTAAGCCTTTCAGTAGAGAGCGTTGATAAGGAAGTAGGAGGTCTAAGCCTTTAAGAGGAGACTTCGTAGATAAGGAAGTAGAGGGTCTAAGCCATTAGGTAGAGACTGCGTTAATGAGGAGGTAGAAGGTCTAGTGGGAAATTAAAAGATAAAATTTGTCATTTTCTGATTGAAATTCGTTGACTAAATTACGATGGAATATTTCAATAAAATGGTAGATATGATATGTATCAATAACATCAGAGTATTAATAGTTATTTATGCACCAAGGGAGTAAAGAATGTCATTATTTTCCTGAGCATTATGTTGGTCCCTGAGGCAAAAGCCGAGGGAACCAAAGGATTTAAATCCTGAGACGAAGCCGAGGGATTTATTTGTTGAACTCCTGAGGCGAAGCCGAGGGAGTTATAGCTATTTACTCCCGAGGTGAAGCCGAGGGAGGAAATTATGCGAGGGAATAATGGCATTTTACTCCCAAGGTGCATACAAGAATTTCACATTAAACACATTCGTCGACATTAAAAATAAAGTAAGAATGTTTTTTTTCATTTCTTATTTCAAGATTTTTCAACTGAAAATTATCTTACCTTTATCAGAAGAAACTCGTCGTTGGGTGAATTATGCAAAAAGTCTTCAACTTGGTTCTTAGTAAAAACATTCGCTTTCTTTGCAACATAACCTTCGTTTTTTCTTTTAATAATGCTATTAGTGATGTATAGCTTTGATATTAAAATTTTCTGTCACAAGCAAAGATGATTTGATCATTGAATACAGTGAACGCAGACTACGCTTGTTTTGTTTTTCATTTATTATTAAAATAAACAAGCAATGCATTTTCACTTACTTGTTGTATATTATGATCATGACACCAACTTTTAAAATTGTTACATGCTATGTCATATAACTTTTTCGATTTTTTTTGGTAACAAGTTTTCTTTTACCAAGTTCGCTTCAATAGCAATGTCAGGAGGTTTATTGTTAAAAAGTTCGTCAATATCGCGCACAATATTATCTGACATAATTGAAATATTAGATTTGAATATTAGAGCAGTTATAACTAATATTTTAATCTAATTATAAAAGTTTAAGACAGGTTAAAAAGTTAAAGCTAAGGTTTTTAAACTAAAAAAACTTTAATTTAATGATATTTTGTCGAAAAAAACAATGAGTGTGCAAATCTTAAAATGATTTTAAAAAATCAGGATAGCCAACTTAATTTTTTTTACTTTTAAATAAAGAACTAGTTTTTTTTTTTAAATTATTTATTTTTATATTATTATTAGCATTACACTAGTTCTACTTAAAATGATTGTTAATGTTATATTCTTTTTTTTGTACATCTTATTCTTGTATATCTTCTTATTTATAGGTATCTTAGTTTTCAAATAAAAATAATTATATACTATTCAGTTTGTCGATTATTAAGTTAAGTTGACAACTGTTACTTTTTACTCCCTTGGGAGTGAAAAGTGATTCTTTACTCTCTTAAATCTAGTCATTAAATTTCGTATTATATACCGTCTGGAGATAAAATCTTTTTTCACTTTTACTTTCTTTCATAGAAAATTTTCATACGAAAATAACGAAATATATTATGAGGTAGCTCATTAGGGAAAAATTGATGAGAGCTATTATAAAAACAGATTTGTTTGATTTTATAAATTTCTTGAGTGAGTTATAAATGGAACGCGTCACTAGCTAATTGCTAGTTTATTATTTGAGATATACTATCGTTAAATATAAATAGATCGAGTTTATCTAGAATTTTTGTATTGTGAATCCCAGTTTGATTAATTTATCTGGGGTATTTTTGCGGAGTAAATTTCACAGATTTTTGGTAGGCAACAAAATATCCGTACTCTTTTTTTTTCGGGCATGGGAAAATTTTGTCATGTTAGTCACAAATTTATATAAAACATCAGGCACAGGGATCCCCGGAGCACAATTTGGATCTCCCTACGCTTGACCCTTAGAATAATACTATATATAGAAGGAGCACTACTGATAACACGAAAGCCGGTTCACTACTGGTCTTAAGTAATGCTGCCACCCTAACAATATACAATACATATCATTTTGATACTACCGAGTTTTGCAAAACATGAATAGTTGACACAATATACTAAATTCAACAATATACAATATTCTAAATAAAAAATAGTTGGCAATACTTCTGGTTGCTGAATTATTATGTTCTATTATTAATTAATGATTGATTATTCATAAAATACTAATATAACTATCAGTGCATTACAATATTTTAAGCATTTTAAATTGTAGTTTAACGTTTTTAATTAAAGTTATATTAAAAGTAGTCCTCGTCAACTAAATGTAGATTCTTGTATTCCGCCACCCTTTTGCCATCTAAGACCGGTTTTATTAAATACTCAGCATGTGTTTTAAGTTATTATATTTGATCTTTACGATATTTCTTTATTAATAGATATTTATAACAAATATTTAAAATAATGTTTTGTTGTTAAGGTGGTACTCCTACTTAAGTCAACCGGCTTTCGTATTATCAGTGGAATTACAATGTGTTTACGGCCCTGTGTTCCTTCTTTATATAGTATTATTCTAAGGCTCGACCTCAGAACATGATGGATCAAAATCAGTGGTGCCAACATAACTTTGATTATTCAACAAAACGTACCGACATTTTTAAATCTTTAATTAAAAATCTCTAAAATGTTGTTGGGTAAACTAGTTTGTATCCCCGTTTTTCATTATTACCCGCCTCGGTAGTCCCGGGTTATGATTAGGGACAATATTACTTAAAAATTCTGGCGCGGTGGTCCGCATGTCGGGCGAATTTCCTTTGGATGCGTGTTTCCGTGCTAAACAACCCATTTCTTGCTTATGCAAGAACCATGCCCATTGCGTGGTTCCGGTTCATGCTTTAGAACCTAAGCAGTTACTCAATTGTCAAGCACTGCTCGTAACTCATTTTGTCTGTATTTTCCAAAGGAAATGCGCATAATCATCCAGTTGTTTACAAAACTATGCCTCTAAAATTAGAAGTACGCACTATTATTTGCACTAGTTTAAAGATTAGTTACTTATCTTTAAGCTTAGTCAGTTATCTTTAAAGGTTTTAGCGCATTTCCTTTGGAAATACAGACAAAATGAGTTACGAGCAGTGCTTGACAATTGAGTAACTGCTTAGGTTCTAAAGCATGAACCGGAACCACGCAATGGGCATGGTTCTTGCATAAGCAAGAAATGGGTTGTTAAGCACGGAAACACGAATTCTACATGAAATTCGCCCGACAGCGGACCACCGCGACGGAATTATTTATTTAGTAGTTGTAAACTTATATAGTGTAAAAAGCACGGAAACACGCATCCAAAGGAAATTCGCCCGACATGCGGACCACCGCGCCAGAATTTTTTTTATTTGTTGCATTTCCTGATGGAAATGCACAAACATATGGGGTAATCGAATGAGAATCTAGACCACGAACACGTAGAGACGTGTAATAGGATTACACCTTCTAACTCCTAAACACGCCACCTTATATTGTTATAGTATTACAACTTTTGAAGTTATATACTACTAAGTCACATTCTTTGTAGAATTTAGGTGTAATTATTGTTAGTCATAGTTTACACAAATGACAAGTACAATATAGTGTTCAATGTAAAAGCACCATAGTGCTTTTACATTGAGAAATTATTCGAATTGAGAATTTCTAAATATTCGAAATCAGGTGTGTTTATGAAGATTTAGGTCTTCCGGTGGTGACCGCGTAAATGTAGATGAAAAAATCCGACGTTTAGCTTCCACTGTGGGAGGCATCTTCAGGGATGTAAGACATTACGGATAGAAACACAATGCTCTACAAAATCTATAAAGAATCCGAAACGTCGGATTCTTTATCTACATTAACGCGGTCACCACCGGAAGACATAAATCTTCATGACAATAACCGCGGAAGCCTACGCAGTTTATTATCAGGTGTGTTTATTAATTGATTTTGATAGTTCAAATTCCATTTGTTAAATGCTACACGATAAACATCCGTGATAGACCAAACGATAGAATTATAAATCGCTTAACGTTCGTTATAAAAAAACCAAATCACGACGAAAGAGATCACAAATGACAAACCTATAGATATTAAAAATGGACATACAGATAGACATTATGAATAATGTCTTTATGGTCA
>JACMZG010001870.1:42909781-43002281 GCA_018340805.1 Microvelia longipes | reverse complement strand
TTTTAAAACTTGAAATTGTAGTTAAACAAGGTGTCATATTTTAAGGTAGTTGGACACTAAATCGATTTAGACCGGTTTTCAGTTCGATCGGATCATCAATTGCTTACATTGCTCAGATGACACACACACACATATACAATATATATATATATATATATATATATATATATATATATATATATATATATTTATATATATAAAAGGAAATATTCGCCCTTTGCCATTATTTTATATACAGTTATAAACTTAAACAGTGTAAAAGAAACGAACTTATCACAGGAACCAGGATTCAAACCTGTGTCTCTAGCTTTAAATATTGTTTCTTTGAAGTGGTTGTATTCTATAAACCAGATTCATTTCAACAATTCCAGATTCAAAAATACCAAATTTTTTCCTGACTAGGAGAGTAAATTCTTAATTTAAGCGATTAAAAATTGTCCTGGGGTATCAGGATTCTTACGGCTGCAGATTTGAAACAACTGCTAAGAAGAATAAGCTTAACAAGATAAAATTCTTTCTTCTACTTTTTTTAGTTGAGATTTCAAAAGATCAAAACTAAAATGATTACCAAGGTGCCTTACTACCATAAGAAGCTGATTACCAAGGTGCCTTACTACCATAAGAAGCTGATTACCAAAGTGACTTACTACCATAGGAAGCTGATTACCAAGGTGCCTTACTACCATAGGAAGCTGATTACCAAGGTGCCTTACTATCAGAGGAAGCTGATTACCAAGGTGCCTTAATACCATAGGAAGCTGATTACCAAAGTGACTTACTACCATAGGAAGCTGATTACCAAGGTGCCTTACTACCATTGGAAGCTGATTACCAAGGTGCCTTTACTACCATAGGAAGCTGATTACCAAGCATAGGAAGCTGATTACAAGGTGCCAATACCATAAGAAGCTGATTACCAAGGCGCCTTACTACCATAGGAAGCTGATTACCAAGGTGCCTTAATACCATAGGAAGCTGACTGACCAAACCCTGCAAAATTGTACCCTAAAACGCATTTTGTTATAAGAAAAATATAAACAACACTTTTACTTACTCACTTTCAGTTCGATTTGATTCTGTAGTGCAAGTGTACTATCTTGTATTTTATAAATAAGATTTTATAGAAAGCAAGTCTAGTAAATTGAAACTAATAGAGTATCAGTCTTATAAACCAAATCCTATAATCCTATTGAGTACTTTATTACCCACTCTATGTCCCTCGACCCCCTTTCCAGGTCCATTCCTCTTCTCTCACCCTCTTCCCTTTTTTTCTTCTTGCCTTTCCCTCATTTTTTCTCTCTACTTTTCCCTTTCCCTTACACCATCTCTATCTTCTCGACCCCCTTCCCAGTTTCATTTCTCTTCTCCCACTCTTTTCCCTTTTTTTCTCTTGCCTCTCCCTCACTCTTTCTCTCTACTTATCCCTTTCCCTTACATTATCTCTATCTTCTCGACCCCCTTCTCAATTCAATTCCTCTTCTCTCATTCTTTTCCCTTTTTATTCTTCTAGCCTCTCCCTCACTCTTTCTCTCTACTTTCCCTTACACTATCTCTGTCTTCTCGACCCCCTTCCCAATTCAATTCCTCTTCTCTCACCCTTTTCCCTTTTTATTCTTCTTACCTCTACCTCACTCTTTCTCTCTATTTTCCTTTACACTATCTGAGAGATAGCCCCCTTCCCTCTCCGTTATCAAAGTAGAGACAGACACCACCCCTGGATTTTATAACCCCGTAGTTTACAATCAATCTCCTTTTACCCTAAAAATAAATCGTAGTAAAAAAGGATCTGGGTTTATTAAATAAAGGACGTTTTTATCAAACCTAAAAACCTTCTGAAAAACAACGTATGTATAATTTTATTTACTTCCGTTGTAAACATATAGTATTAACAAAATAATAAAATAAAAATTTGTCCACAAAAAGAATTCTTAGAGAGTAAACCTTAAGAATAATGTTGAAATCAAGGAGTACAAAACTTATTCCTGATTAAAGTTATAGAGGTAGATTTATGGAACAAAAAATAAAAATTCTAACAGCATAAAAGTTACAACATATTGAATTTTAATTTTAAAGAATAAAGAACTTATAACGTATGTAATACATATAGCAGAGAGTAATAGATATACATTTAGAGCCATAAGCAGATTGAATCTACTCAGTTTGAATAAGCCTGCCAAATTTTTAGTAAATAACAATAAATTTTTTATTGTTTATCAAATATACAAATGATTTTGGTTGAGGTTCGGGCTTCCTAGTTCCAAGCTATGCTCTAATTTTTGTAGATAACATTTTTTTATACAATCCTCAACCAATGGTTTTATTGTTTGTAAAACAATAAAAAAATTTGGTTATTCAGTTCATTCATTTAATTATAATAATACAATACAATAATAATAAAGTCAATACTCTTATAATTTAATAAAATTATGCTTAATATGTGCTACGCCTACAATAAGCATAATGCTTGAGGATTTTTGTAAGATATTTTATGAAAAATTTAAGTATAGCGGATACGAACTACTAGTAGATGGTTTTTAGTAGATGGGGTTTCTATAAGATAAATAGCCTAATGGGCCGCAGAGTCCAAAAAGGAAATTTCCCTATCAGGTTAATTTCCTCATGGGCTGTAAGGCCCCATAATAAACTTTTGCAAAGTAAGTACTAGGCCGCAAGACCTTAAAACGACCACTCTTGAAAAGTAAATACTAGGCAGCAAGGCCTTAAAACAAAATTATTAACAAAATAAATACTATGCGGCAAAGTCTTAAAACAACGTTTCTTTGCAAAGTAAATACTAGGCAGCAAGGCCTTAAAACAACGTTTCTTTGCAAAGTAAATACTAGGCAGCAAGGCCTTAAAACAACGTTTCTTTGCAAAGTAAATACTAGGCAGCAAGGCCTTAAACAACGTTTCTTTGCAAAGTAAATACTAGGCAACAAGGCCTTAAAACAACTTCTTTGCAAAAAATACTAGGCAGCAAGGCCTTCAAACAACGTTTCTTTGAAAAGTAAATACTAGGCAGCAAGGCCTTAAAACAACTTTCTTTGCAAAGTAAATACTAGGCAACAAGGCCTTAAAACAACTTTCTTTACAAAATAAATACTAGGCAGCAAGGCCTTAAAAAACGTTCTTTGCAAAGTAAATACTAGGCAACAAGCCTTAAAACAACGTTTCTTTGCAAAAAATACAGCACAAGGCCTTCAAACAACTTTCTTTGCAAAGTAAAAACAGGCAGCAAGGCTTAAAAACGTTTCTTTAAATACTAGGCAGCAAGGCCTTAAAACAACTTTCTTTGCAAAGTAAATACTAGGCAGCAAGGCCTTAAAACAACGTTTCTTTGCAAAGTAAATACTAGGCAGCAAGGCCTTAAAACAACGTTTCTTTGCAAAGTAAATACTAGGCAGCAAGGCCTTAAAACAACATACTAGGCCAAGGCCTTAAAACAACTTTACAAAATAATACTAGGCACAGGCATACTAGGCAGCAAGGCCTTAAAACAAATTATCTTTGAAAAATACAGCAAAAAAATACATATTGTAAATAACTGTTATACAATAAATAACTAAATAAATACTGGGCATCAAGGCTTTAAAATGATATGTCACTATTTTATATTATCGTTAAACAGTTATCGATTCAAACAAAAGGTTAATTTGTCAATAAACACAACATAAAGATAACATGTTCGTGTTACAATGTATTAGTTCATACCAGCATAGCATTGTTACGTCTGACATCGTAAGTTCGAAGACCATCAGACCTGCATTGTTTTTATACACCTGTATGTTGTAATAAAGGAAATTGTTTTTAATAAAAAAATCGACATCTAATATGTCAATAGTTATTTCGACGAGTAAGATATCTGAAATGTTAATGAAATATATATTAGCGTTAAGTTGCATAAAATGTAAAAATATTCTTTAAATAAGTTTAGTGCTAAGTATTTAAGCTCCTACTTGATATACGAATGCATGTTGTTTTATTAAGTTAATGTGGTTTAGTATGAGCTTAAACTTTTAGCGATAAGTTTGGACTTATTACTTAGATAATAAACATCCATGAACTACATTTGTTATGAATATATTTGATTTAACAATTATTGGGCAATTAATTTTAAAATAAAGCAGAACAGAAAAAGATTATGAAGTATTAATTACTTTAATAGAAAAATAATTGATACACTTCAAAATGATAAAGAGTCGGAAAACGTTATAAACAGTTGTTGTCTTTTCTTGTTTAGTATGCATATATATCGTATTTTTAGGATATTTTAAGTAATACTATGTCAAGGTGTAAGAAAATTATATTCA
Source organism: Microvelia longipes (assembly GCA_018340805.1). Classification (NCBI taxonomy): domain Eukaryota; kingdom Metazoa; phylum Arthropoda; class Insecta; order Hemiptera; family Veliidae; genus Microvelia; species Microvelia longipes. The sequence goes on along the minus strand of JACMZG010001870.1, from coordinate 42,997,971 downwards.
TAGGCCATCCATTCTTAACTTAATCCATACTTCAAAACTTCTTTTTATTAAAAAATAATTGTTTTACTTAAAAAGTGAAATTTAATAAAATGATAAGTTTTATATTAAAATCCATGATATTAAACGTATTCCTAAAGACACAGTCTCATAAAAGCAACAAGATAAAGTAATATTAGTCGCGGTATATAAATAATATTGCTTTTAAAATATTTTTCAGCCATGTTAGGCATTTATTATGTAGATTTCTTTAAGACTGAAAAGATGATAAATTACTCGAAAAGGACAACATATTGCAAAAACAAAGACAAAGAGACACGAATTGATAAATGTGGGAAATGTATTGCCTACATATTTTATTTCAAATAATATTGGTGCATAAATAATGATAATGCCCGTTTAGAGCCTTGCGGGTTATCGGGGATAACCCCTACGAGAACCACCTCAAGTGGTAGTTGCAGCTGTTACGCTCCAAGTGTACACTAACGTTGGTGACAATTTATTTGAACACTAAGCTTATAGAAACTGAGAGCGTAACATGGGATGCGAACCCCAGACCTCCGTGGTGTCAAAGGTCAGTTTAATAACTAACTCCTTAACGACATAGACCACAGAGGCGGCTTAAATTTGATGCATCGGTTGGCAAAAATAAATACAAAAATGTAGACCAATGGTCAGTTGACATGGGTTTTTATGAAAGTTTTACTAAATCGTAAGACACTAAAAAGCTATGTCATAGTCATAGCTTTCGTAAATGTCTACAATCATTAAACAATTCTTTAAAGAAGGAGGCATTTATTTGTGAAAGAAGGTGAACTTTTAACGAATTTCTTTAAGAAGATATCGCTAATAAAGTGGCTTTTATGGCAGGAGAGTCCGTTTTAAAGGTCGAAAAGATTGCTATAGGTTAGGGGTATATATATATATATATATATATATATATATATATATATATATAATATATATATATATATATATAATATATAATATATATACATGGTGTACAAAATAAAACTCCCTTCCCGAAAGGAGGTGGTACTACAGCTCATTTCCAACAAAAAACTTCATATTAACTATGGTCCGATTCTCAACCGTTTTCCCACAAGGTCAAATTTCATGATTTTTTAAAACTCCTTGAATTGCTTTCAGAAAATGGCATGTATCTCAGAAAGTATACAACCTAGCTTCAAAATATTGAATTTGTTAGAAAGCTCAGGAAATTTCCTATAAGACAACATGGTTTGTTATATCCAAAAAGTATGTATTCAAGTGTCAAAAATAGGCATAACTCAAAAATTTTGACAAAAAATGAAAATTTTGAAACTTTTTGACGGAACATTGAAGCTTAATGACCCACTTTGAGAACCTCTTGTTGCTAGTAAAACTACCTTTAACACTTCTCTTTAAGGTGACACCCATAATTATACCCATTTGTAGGGCTATTTTTTGAGTTAAGACTGATACAAACTCAAAAAACACCCAAAAATATAAGTTTTTTTTGTATTTCTTGTGAGTTAATCTATGGGGTCTTCATTGTCGAAAGTTTTATAATTATATTTTTTTTAAATAAAGGATTCATAAACTATCAAAAATTCCTCCTGATGGAGTCTTGATTGACTGAACCTGTGTCAGTAAATCTTCTAAAAGTGGTTTGAATAGTTTTCTTTTCAGGAACATTTCTATCAGGAAAACGTTCCTGATTTTCTGTGACTGCTGCCTGTGCGTCATATCATAGCAGTATATTCTGCCGTTGTGTAAACTGGCATATTAGAATAGATTGCTTAAGAATATTAATGTAAATTTCAAACTTACAGTCCAGAAGCCTGCAACCAAATGATAACTTTTCAAAACATAAACTGAGTTATACTTTAATCTTAACCAACCATATGATTGTAAACAAAATTAATAGACTAATTAAACACAATTATACCATTTACTTTTGGACCAAGAATAAAAAAATAACGCAATTGATTCATAAAATACCACAACCTATCCTCAGGAGGGATTTTTGATAGTTTATAAATCCCTTATTTTAAAAAAAAATATAATTAAAAAACTTTCGACAATGAAGACCCCATAGATTACCTCACAAGAAATACAAAAAACTTGTATATTTGGGTGTTTTTTGAGTTTTTATCAGTCTTAACTCAAAAAATAACCCTACAAATGGGTATAATTATGGGTGTCACCTTAAAGAGAAGTGTTAAAGGTAGTTTTACTAGCAACAAGAGGTTCTCAAAGTGGGTCATTAAGCTTCAATGTTCCGTCAAAAAGTTTCAAAATTTTCATTTTTTGTCAAAATTTTTGAGTTATGCCTATTTTTGACACTTGAATACATACTTTTTGGATATAACAACCATGTTGTCTAATAGGAAATTTCCTCAGCTTTCCAACAAATTCAATATTTGAAGCTAGGTTGTATACTTTCTGAGATATATGCCATTTCTGAATGCAATTCAAGGAGTTTTAAAAAATCATGAAATTTGACCTTGTGGGAAAACGATTGAGAATCGGACCATAGTTAATATGAAGTTTTTTGTTGGAAATGAGCTGTAGTACCACCTCCTTCGGGAAGGGAGTTTTATTTTGTACACCCTGTATACTGAAAATAGCTTTCAATACACGATACAGAATTGCTTAATCTTTCCCCCTCAATTTCTATCTTTCTCCTCTCTAAAGTAGTTTAATATTAAAGGTGAATTAATTTAATCAAATTAATTGAATTAATTCATTGTTCTGAAAATAAATGAATCATGTCATGAGTTAATATCGTCATTGTTTAAATTTATTTCTTTATTAAAACACAGACTATGTGGCTTTCTGAAATCTTTATATATTAACAATTGCTTTGTAGTTCTTTTAACTCAGTAATAAACTATTATTTTTTATTGTTAATTGTTATCAATTTTTTATTGATAGCAGCAATTACTAAATGTATAATTTGTCAATTTGACAAATAACGTTTTCCTATAAGCTGTAATAATTCTTCCACTAATGTTATTACCTACCATTTCTCAGATGTCTTAAAAGTTTTTTTGAGCATAAACTTATTTCAATATTTTTACTACGCTGAAAACTCCGTCTTTTCCATAAAAATTCGCTTTATTAGGACAGAACCGATTTTTAGCTTACGCCATCACTGCCGGACAGCTGACGGCTCGACATCTCTCCGGCACTGATGATGACGTAAGCTGTAAGCCGGTTTGGCTCTTATAAAGCGAATTTTGTGGAAAAGAAGTTGATGGTTTTTTCATAAACTTATTTTTTTAATAATAAAATAGTAAATAACATAATGGAATTAGAGACATTAAAAGGTAGATTTTTGTAGCAAGTTTAACTCAAGTTACTCATTATTAACTCATTATTAAGTTACTCGTATTAACTCATTATTAACTCATTATTAACTCATTATTAAGTTACTCATTATTAACTCATTATTAAGTTACTCGTTATTAACTCATTATTAAGTTACTCATTATTAACTCATTATTAAGTTACTCGTTATTAACTCATTATTAAGTTACTCATTATTAACTCATTATTAAGTTACTCATTATAACTCATTATTAAGTACTCTAACTCATTATTAAGTTAACTCATTTAACTCATTATTAGTTACTCGTTATTAACCATTATTAAGTTACTCATTATTAACTCATTATTAAGTTACTCATTATAACTCATTATTAAGTTACTCGTTATTAACTCATTATTAAGTTACTCGTTATTAACTCATTAACTCGTTATTAATTATTAAGTTACTCGATATTAACTCATTATTAAGTTACTCATTATTAACTCATTATTAAGTTACTCATTATTAACTCATTATTAAGATACTCATTATTAACTCATTATTAAGTTACTCGTTATTAACTCATTATTAAGGTAGCATGATTAACTCATTATTAAGTTACTCGTTATTAACTCATTATTAAGTTACTCATTATTAACTCATTATTAACTCATTATTAAGTTACTCGTTATTAACTCATTATTAAGTTATGTTATAATGAGGTCTTAACTAATAGATAATATAATTCTTATTACCACTCCTTCACTATATCATATATTCATTATACAATAATATAAATTAACTTAATAATACAATTGAAACTATAAACTATATCTGACATGTAAGTGTCAATGTCTAACACTCCCCCTCACGAAACATAGTCAGTTATTGCCGTTTTGGCTAAACCATCTGAAATCCTAATATATATTGACTTTTTGCCTAAAATGATTGTGCTTTGGCCTGCTTAGTGCTTTTGTTAATAAGTCTGCCTCCATTTCATCGGTTGGTGTGTACGCAATTTCGATATGTCCATTTGCTACTGACTCCCTAATAAAGTGTGCCTTAATGTCTATATGTTTAGATTTCGAACTAATGATTGGGTTATTTGTCAATTTTTGTGCCGCTTGGTTATCATTGTAAATTTTGATAGAGTTCTGGTTTATTCCTAAATCAGTTAGGATTTGTTTTAAGTGCATGGCTTCTTTGGCTGCTTCAGTTAAGGCCATATACTCAGCCTCAGCTGTAGATAGGGCTACTGTTCTCTGTTTCCTTGCTTCCCAGCTGATCGGTCCTCCTCCAAAGAAGAAACAGTACCCTGTGTAAGATTTTCTATCTACTAAACACGTTCCCCAGTTGGCGTCTGCTAAACCATACAAGGGTTCTTCAGTTTTCTTAAAGTTTATAGACATGTTTTTGGTTTGTTTGATGTATCTTAGTACACGTTTCGCGGCTTGCCAGTGCTCCACTCCATAGCAGTTGTTGAATTGGCTTAAATAGCTGACTGAGAATGCTATGTCTGGTCGCGTGGCTACTGCGAGGTACATAAGGGCTCCAATGAGGTTTTGATATGGTATGTCTCTGTTAGTGATTTCTGATTTTTTCTCTAATACCAGTCCTACTTCCATCGGTGTCGCTGCCCCTTTGCAGTCTTCCATGTTGTACTTTTTGAGAATTTCATTTATGTAGTTAATTTGATTCGCCGAGATATTATTTTCTTTTAAGTTAAATTCGATTCCTAAACAATATTTTAGTTCTCCTATGTCTCTTAGGTCGAAGTGTTCTCTTAGCTTTTGTTTTGTTTCAGTTAGAACGGCTTCTTTCTTAGATGCTAGGATCAGGTCATCTACATACACTGATACAATGACTTTCTCTCCCCCTATCTCTGCCACGTACAAACATGGATCGGCTCCTGAGGGTTTGAATCCTATTTTCTTCAGTGTTTCGTCCAGTTTTATGTTCCATCTCCTTCCGGCTTGTTTCAATCCGTATAGAGCTCGTTTTAATAAACATACTTTATTTTTCTCTCCTTTCCTTAGTTCTCCTAACATTTCTTTTGCTTTGTTTAGAGTTGTATCGTCTTCATTCATACTTTCTTCCAAAATTATTTCTAGTAAATATTTTTCTAAATATGGTGGTACTTTCATGTAAATGTCTAAATCTTCCTCTATGACTCCATTTAAATATGCTGTAGTGATGTCAAGTTGGTGTAATTTCATGTTTTCTTCTGCCGCAAGTCCTAATAGTAGTCGTATAGTGCTCAGTTTTACTACTGGTGCGAATGTTTCGTTGTATTCTACATTAGGTTGCTGTTTAAATCCTCTCGCTACTAGTCGAGCTTTCTTTCTCTCTAATGTACCATCAGAATTGTATTTGTTTTTAAGTATCATTCTATAGATTTTTGTCTTCTTTCTTGTCTGTTATTATCCATGTTCCGTTTTTAATGTGTGATATGAGTTCGGATTTTATCGCTTCATGCCATTCATCTGTATTTTCATCTTCTGATGTGCTATATTCATCACATATATATGACATGTCAAAATCTTGAAACCATTTCGGCTGTTTTTTCTGTCTTTTTGATGTTCTGACTTGTTTTTCTGTTTCTTTGTCTGTTTGTCCATCTTTGTCATTCATCGGATTTGTTGTTATTTCTACCATGTTTTCAATATCTTCATTTTCAGTTTCATCAATTTTTGATTTCATCTTTTTGTTCTAACAAATTTCTTCATCGTTATAATTTTCATCATTTTTGTAAAATTTGTTTATTATTTTGACGTCTCTGGATATTATAATTCTTCTTAGTCTTGGACTCCAAATTCTGTATGCTTTTGATACTTCTGAGTATCCCATAAATATTCCTACCTCTGTTTTTGTTTCAAATTTTCCTCTGTTAGGTTGCTTTTTTTAATATGAATGCTTTACTACCGAAAACGTGTAAATGTCGAACAGACGGTGCATGTCCTACCCACTTCGTGAATGGTATTTGTCCTTCTAAATGTTTTGATGGAGATCTATTAATGATGTAGTTTGCTGTGTTAATACTTTCAGCCCAAAATGTCGCTGGTAGATCTGATTCAATTAATAAACATCTAGCTCTTTCCACCAATGATCTATTTTTTCTTTCTGCTACTCCGTATTGTTGCGGTGTGTACGGTGCAGTGAGTCTTCTTTGTATTCCACATTCTTTTAAATATTTGTCAAAAGCATTTGAACAGTACTCTGCGATACCATTGTCGCTTTGCAAGTATTTAATTTTATTTCCTATTGAATTTTCCACTTCGTTTTTATATTCTATAAATTTATCAAGCACTTCATTTTTGTGTTTTAGAAAATATACTTTTGTGTACCTAGATGCTTCATCTATAAATGTGACAAAGTATCGTGCGCCTCCCGGGGTCTGTACCCGGAACGGTCCACATACATCTGAGTGTATTGTGTGAAGTAATTCAGTTATTTCTGGTTTTTCTTTATGTTTTGGGAAAGGTAACCTAGATAACTTTCCCTGAATGCATGTCTCACAATCACCTAATTTTGACGTTTGAGTAAAATCTAACCCTATAAGTAAGTTATTTTTTAGTGCTAATTTCATATCTGATTCGTTTAGGTGTGCTAATTTTTTATGCCAAATATCTATATTGTCTTTATTTTTGGTTGTATTATAAGATGTGTCAATATTATTTATTTGTGTTTTGTTATTGTTATTTTTGTTTATTTCATTTCCCGCGTTTATATAATATAACCCATTTTGTCTTTTATATATGCTTTTAATATTTTATTTCCGCGCCTATCTGTTATTGTTGCATCTTTTGCCCTAAATACTACTTCATACCCTTTTTCAGTTTTTTACTTACTGACATGAGGTTAGTGCTGAGTGTTGGTACGTACAATGTCTCTGTCATCCTTACCGATGTTTCAGATCTGCTTTGGTTTACCATTAGATTTACTTCTCCGGTTCCTTTGATTTCAGCAGTACATCCATTTGATGCTAGGTTTAGTTTTCCTTTTGATTTTTCTGCCAAATTATCGAATTTTTCTTTGTCTCCGCAAAATGAGAAGTGCATCCTGAATCCAGACACCAAAGCTGGTTTTTACTTTCAGATTTTTCTGTTTCATTTGAGTAACATTCTTCTATTATGAATGTGGCGTTTTTGTTGTTTCTCCTGTTACGATTTGTTTTCGAATAACAGTCCTTAGCTTCATGTCCGTAGCGAGAACATCTCTGGCATGTTTGATTTGCGTCTTTATAATCTGATTTATTTTTATTATAATTTCTTACATTTTTATTTTCAAGGTTATTTCGATAGTTTTTATTGTTGAATTTATTTTTACGTCCTATAAATGCTTCTTGAGATGACGTTGACAGATTGTTATTATTTCGTGCTTCAAATTCTTCTATTATTTTTATTTTTAGATTTTCTGGAGTTGGTAGAGTATCTCGAGACTCGATTGCTATTCGAAAGTTCTCGTAGGATGATGGTAATGAGTATAGCATCATTATGCTCAATAGATCACTATTTATGTTGATTTCCATTTCCGCAAGTTTGTCTACAGTTTCTAATAAGTCGTTAATATGATTTCTAATATCTTCCTCATTCATCTTTTTTACTATTAGGTGTTTTAATAGAGCTGCTTTTCTTGCTGGCCCTTTACTTTGAAAATTATTTTCTAGTGTGTCCCATATGTCTTTGGAACTTTTGCAGTTTTTAATTTGCTTCAATTCAGCGGGAGATATCATTAACACTAGTTCTGACCTTGCATTTAAATCGCCTTCTTCCCATTTTGGTATGTCCTCAAGTTTAGTTGGTTTATGTTCGTCACCTGATACATATTTCCACAAAGCATTTCTCGTCAATACTGCTCTGGCTTGAATTTTCCATGTATCATAATTTTCTCTTTTTAGAGATTCAATTTTGTACGAGTTCATATTTAACTCTTAATTTTATTATTAATTTATTTAAACTTACTCGATTTTAGGAATTTTTTTTTAGATTTAAATTTCTTTTTGATTTGACGTATTTAAATTTTTTCTGTCACTTTTTTTCAAAATCAAAAATTTTAAGTTTCTTGCTAATTTTTGACCTTCATTTATGATGCGGCCCATAACCTGTTATAATGAGGTCTTAACTAATAGATAATATAATTCTTATTACCACTCCTTCACTATATCATATATTCATTATACAATAATATAAATTAACTTAATAATACAATTGAAACTATAAACTATATCTGACATGTAAGTGTCAATGTCTAACAAGTTACTCATTATTAACTCATTATTAGTTACTCATTATTAACTCATTATTAAGTTATTCTCATATTAAGTCGCTTGTCCTCAAATAGTATGTACATTCGTTTTATTACCAAAGTCACTCATCCAGGCACTGACCGCGTTTTAATTAAGCTGTCATCAGTCACTTAGTGTTTCTTTCAGAGGTTCTTCGCCGGTGGGGAGGGGGTATCTCAAAAGTATGAGGGAGAAAAATTGTTGCCGGGAGGGGATGCAACAAATATTGCTTCAAAATATTAAATTAACGAAGTACAAAATATTTTTTAAAAATATTTAAAAGTACCCATAAGTAACACAATAATAAATTCTAATAATAAATGGAGTGAAATTTGCTACGCATATCCTCCTACTTCAGACTCGCTTCACTCGTCCTTTAGAATAAAAAATCAACAATTTATAATTTAACACGTCTTAGTACTTGCGTCGCTTGTCCTCAAATAGTATAGACCAAGAGCCCAGGGGTGTTTTGTTAATAAAAAGTGTAATGGCTGGAACCGGTCTCAATTTTTCGTAAATACCTTCCTGAACAGAATCTGCAATTCTGTAGACTCGTATCGGATGGGCGTCCCAGGCAGAACGCACTTTAGGGGTCAAAGGTTCTGCCTGGGACACCCATCCGATACGAGTCGGCAGAATTGCAGATCCTTGTTCAGGAAGGTATTTACGAAAAATTGAGACCGGTTCCAGGCATTACACTGTTTGTTAACTTGGGTGGAAAATTTGACCTGTAAAGTGCGTTCTGCCTGGGACGCCCATCCGATACCAGTCGGCAGAATTACAGATCCTTGTTCAGGAAGGTATTTACGAAAAATTGAGACCGGTTCCAGCCATTACACTTTTTATTAACAAAACACCCCTGGGCTCTTGGTCTAGTAGATACATTCGTCTTATTACTAGTCACCCATCCAGGCACTGACCTCGATCGAATCTGCTTACTTTTTATGATCCAACAATAACCATAGACATAATTGCCCTATTGAAACGAAACTTGGTTTAGTTGTATTTCAATTTTTTTTAAAAAGTCAATTCATATGATAAAAAATTGAACTAATGCCGGTAATGAGATGAAATTCAGTATTAGGGTCATTTCATCACCAGCCAGGCAGAGGGCTGTCAGGTGACCGACTCCGATTTTCCTGAAATTTTAATATGTTGTACCCCTCATAGGTAGAAAATGTTTTCCAAAGTAATTTTATTTTAAATTGATAATTGTGACTTTGAGGGGAGTTCAAAGTTCAAAAAATTTCAAAATTCGGAGCAAATTAGGTAAAAAGTTATATTTACATTTTATGGCATAGCGCCTTTAATATTTGTGATAAGAATGTGGTTTTGGTCTCATTGTAAAGGTAAAGAGTTCCTTTACAAATAAAATGCTGCAGCAATGTTGTACCATATTCCTGGAGAATATATGGAATATATATATATATATCCTGAGAAATAATAATTAATATAAATAAAATAATTTGAATATACCTACGGTATAAATGAGGAAGAATAAAAATAGTATCCTCAGAAATAATATTTGATTTATACTTTCTCTATTATTACAAATTATTTTTTTATAAATAATTATATATTCTTCATAATGCACCTTTTATTCCTTTATTTTCTTTAGGTGGGTCTATACATATCTTGTTATTATATCTGCTATACATATCTATTACATATCTTGTTATCTCTTTGAGTCAAAGAGAATAATACTTAGAGGGAGGCCTTATATAAAATATCACAGTAATAAGGGTCCTAAAAGTGAGACTGTTTCCATAGGGTACCATAATGGAACTTACTCCTAATAGCCTCTCCTTAGACTAAAGACTCCCAACCCCTCTGAGCACATATTTATAATGCACTCAACTAACGTCGGGCATTTTTCAGTGACGTCACATCAAAACACAACATATACCTTTCGCAAACAGAAGAGCAGTTTACATCATTGTAAACTTAGTTTATTAATACTAATTTATGTATACATATATGCATAATAACCAAAAACTAACAAATAAATTTATTCCATAGTTTGCAAAAATATGGAAAATTACGGTGTAATTTCGGCTCATAAGAGGGCTATTTTTGACTTTCACACAAATATGTTTAAAACTATTTTTTATGTTCTTAAAACTAGACGGTATGGACTGAAAATCAGCCAAATTTCATGAAGATTGAGAGTGGAGTTTTGGAGTAAATTGAGGTCGAAAATGGGAATTTTTCCGAAAAACTGAGTTTTCTCAACTCACCCTTAGCTATACAATGCATCAGAAAAAATCGAAAAAAATTGAGCATAAACTGCTTGGGTTAGACTCTTAAAAAAGCATTAGTTTAAACTTTTAACGTTTATTTATATAGCCAAATTTTTAAATTTAAATTTTCAAAAATGAAGAAAATTTTAGGCATTTTATTTGTAAAGGAACTCTTTACCTTTACAGTGAGACCAAAACCACATTCTTATCACAAATATTAAAGGCGCTATGCCATAAAATGTAAATATAACTTTTTACCTAATTTGCTCCGAATTTTGAAATTTTTTGAACTTTGAACCCCCCCAAAATCACAATTATCAATTTAAAATGAAATTACTTTGGAAAACATTTCCTACCTATGGGGGGTACAACATATTAAAATTTCAGGGAAATCGGAGTCGGTCACCTGACAAGATTTTTGTAGATTTGCCTGGCTGGTGATGAAATGACCCTATATATGTTGGTCTTATATATGACTACATGTGTGCCAAATCTCAAATTTACCAAAAAAAAGTGAACGCGTTTTAAGAATTTTTGCAAAGTCACTATTGCGGGTTGGTGACGTAAAAAAAGTTATTTTCGGATAGCATAACTCGACCCAAAGATTCATTTTTGAACGAAATTTCAACTCTAGCATAAATACAGTGGCATATTCCATGGTAATAGACACACACAAACACATACTGAGAAACCACTTAGGAGGTTTTAAAAACACCTAAAACGGCTAATTCAGGTGAAGCCCCGGTTTCGAATTTTCTTGTAAACCCAATACTTTCTATACTTACGGTGAAAATGAGGAAAAGTAACAAAAAGTATATAAAAAATACTTGTACCAAGCGAACTTAACAGTACCTGAAAATCGATATTAAAGATCAAAATAACATTCATGCAAGATTTAAATAATAAATTATTCAGTTAAATTCATAAATAACTTATTATGAAATTGTAAAATGAATTTTTCAATCATATTGGTACAATAATATTGAATTAGATGTATTACCTTTTCTTATAATATAATATATTGTGTCAACTATTCATGTTTTGCAATACTCGGTAGTATCAAATGATATATATAATACATTAATACAAACTAGAAATGTGAAACATTTCAAATCTGTTATTTCATCAAGATGTGACTATCTATTCAAATGAGTTGGTCGTATCATAAGGATGAATGCCAAAGGCCTGCTAAATTAAGTACAGTGTTGAATACAGGAGGAGTGCTTTTGTCATTCATCTGAGATGAGACAATGAGTTATTTGAAATGTAAGGGTGCAAGGAACGAATGTGCAAGGACCTGTTTCGGTTATACAGCCTACAGCGTTCCCCTTTTTGTTGGTCAGTCTCATCTTGATTAGAGTATAAGCTGCTTGTGTTGTAAACTAGAGTCCTTCGACCGCTACGCGGCCATATGGTTGTTGTTCTTTATCAGTATGTCATATTAATGGTTTATATAAGTAGCATACTGCCACGATATAAGCGAATTTTCAAATCTATTAAAGTATGACACACGGCTAAAATCAGTTGACGGAAAACAGTGTTGAGCAACAAATAAGGTTGACCTGATTTGAAATTAAGGGCGCGTTTTAACATCCAGGAATAGCCTCATTGGCTCCCTCGCATTATTTTCCCACACTGTCAACTGATTTTAGCCGTGTGTCATACTTAAGCTGTTAGAATTTATAAGGTGATTCAATTAAAGGGTTTTTATTAATGAAATCAATTTTTTTTAACATCTTAGATTACAGTCCGATAATGACGTCATTGCAGGAATAAATAGTAATGTTGAAGGCCTATACAGATTTCTACGTTACACATCATTAATTACACGTCATTCATAAAAATGTCAGGTTATAACCTCCGAATGCGTTTGGTTTGTTTACATCGATTTGAATCACCCAAATTTTTGTATCCTCCTGAGGATATGATTTGAACCACTCAGGAGGCCTTTAAAACGCCTGAAATAGATAATTCCGGGGACATTCCAGTTTCGAATTTTTTACCAACACAGTACTTTTCCTATATACCTACGGTATAAATGAGGAAAAGTAAAACATGGTTTGTATACATCATGTCAATTAATGACATCATGTTTTGTTTGACATATATATGTCAATCAATAAAGCCAGAACTAATACTGATAATGAAATGAAACTTCGTATATTTGTGAAAACTACATAGCGGTTATGTGTAAAACATGTCAGCCCCATCTAAACACTATATTAAGATTAGTGATTATTTGAAATGTTTTTGGGAAGAAGGATGCAAAATGTGAACAAGAAAGTGGAAGTATATTTAGAACCATTTTTATATTTTAGCGTTCAATATATTTACGCTGTGTATGTGTATACATCTTCATGGATTCAACGTATTACTTGTATGCCCTTTTGAGTATTATATCTTCATGAGTCCAACATATCACTAGTATAAGTATGCCCCCTCTAGTGATACATCTTTATGGATCTTTATCCATCGCATAACTTGCAAGTTAATAGGTCAATTTATAGTTTAAGCCGAATAGACAGGAATGAACACTGGCAGACTTGCTCTATGTCTAGCGTGAATACCATGATATTACAGTATAAGATTATAGGTCAGTGCATCTAACAAGGAAGCCTTCACACTGATCATTCAACCCGAACTCATTTTCCTTACAGCTTTCTTATGAGATAACTCTGAGTTCATTTCATCCTAAGAAGTTTTCACAGTTTAATGTTCGGTTGCAAAACTGTTGATGCAGTTGTTTAAATGCAATCGACTTCGATCAGGTAGAAAACCCTCTGAATAAAATATATTTTTTATTCTGAAAAATAGTGAATAATAAAAAATGACAGCTGTTATCATGATAAGTAGCGCAAGGATCTCGAACAAAGGGGATGACGCACTACGTCAATTTGCCATACAAAAAAGTGACCCCATCGAAAACTAAAAAATAGAGAGAATTTAACACGAAACACACGTCAAAAACTAACTGCACATGAATGGTACAAACAACGCATGCTTACAATGCTTATAACAGAGCAGGTCTTAAATTTTAGAGACAAACTTACCTCTCAATGGTTTCCCATTGTTTATTGCTTGAGAATGTTATAAACACGCAAAAATTACACTCACTGAAGTGGCCAAGTATAGTCCTAAGTTTAAAATTAAATAAGAACAAATGACTTAACAAGCACCACATATGTAACAATCACGAGAAGCATAGACGAAAGTTTAGAAGCAAACTCGACAACCTTGCTACATAACCTGCGTGGGGCTTTTTTTATTATAACCATGGGGATGGTAAGTTTGTCCCTATTTCTCTATCTCATACAACTTCCATGGGGTCAGAAATGTTTCTTAATGCGTCATCCCCTTTATTCAAGATCCTTGAAGTAGCGTTACTGCGACATTAAGATGCAACAAGGCGCAAGTATCATAATGTATATAATATACTATATACTGAAGGAGCATAACTGATAACAGCAAAGTTGGTTCACAGGTCTTAAATAGTTGGTTCATGGTCTTAAGTAATGCTGCCACCGTAACAATATACAATTTTCTTACAACAAAGTTGGCAGTACTTCCGGTTGCTGAATTATTATGTTTTATTAATTATTAATGATCGATTATTCATAAATTGCTAATTTAAATATCGGTGGATTACAATTTTTTAAGCATTATACATTTTATTTTAACGTTTTTAATTAAAATTATGTTTAAAGTAGTCCTCGTCAACTAAATGTATATTCTTGTATTCCGCTATTCTTTTGCTATCTAAGACTAACTTAATTAAATAATTAGCAGGTTTTTTTTAAGTTATCATATTTGTTCCTTATGATCTTCCTTCATTAGTGGATATTTATAAAAAAATAAATAAGTAATAAAAAAAATCTTTATTCTGTTTGAGACCCTTTTTGGGGTATACATTCGTCAAAAGCAAAATGATGAAAATATGATTATGAAAATGATGATATTTATGAAACCTTTATCAAAAAATATTTCGTTGTTAGAGTCGTAACCCTACTTAAGACCACCAGAAAACAGGCTTTTGAGTTATCAGTTGAATTCCTTCTATATTATAATTGTACTTATTTAGAATAATTTTTTCAGCGTAATTCTTTTCTCCGCAAATTGTCCTCGTGTATTTTTTGCTTGAACTTTTTTTCCGTGTGATTTTTTTCCGTGTACCTTTTTTCTGTGTATTTTTTACCGTGTGTTTTTTTCCAGTGTGTTTTTTTTCCTGTATTTTTCAGTCTACTTTTTTTCCTGTTTTTTCCCCGTGTACTTTTTTTCCTAGATTCGTACTCTAATGAGTATCTTATGTATTATCCTGTACCTTATAAGTATTTATTATCTTATACGCGCGATTTATGAAATATTACTCACCTGAAATACATTTCAAATGAAGCATCTTAAACGATTTAATTTTTCTCTTCACGAGTACCCCCTTCAAAATCAAATTCGTGTATTGATCCAGAAACTTTTTGCAATTTTCAATAGAAAACCTACTATGTATAGGATAATTGTTTGTTAAGCAAACTGAACATTCACTCCTTACATACATACATAATCCTTACATAGATACATGAATGCATAGCTTCCCTTCATACGTGTATTATGAAGATGATATCCAAATTGTTAGAACATCACTTAGTTCACTCAGTCACGAACCAGGTTTCTAAAAAAATTGAAAGTCGTGAACCATTGAAAATGAATTGATTAATATTTTAAATGCATTTTTGAAAAGAAATTTTGGATAAAAAAGAGACAACTTCTACCACTGAACTGTTTTAAAAATTAATTCGACTTATTATTTGGCGTCCTAATTAATGAGTTATATTTTCTCTCTTCTTTATACTTGTATTTAATATATATTATATTATATATTAAAAAAACAATTTGCTAATAACAAAATTATGGTAACCTGCACTATCTACTGGCAGTGAGCTCTAGCTGCCTATTAGCAATAAGCTCTAGCTGTCTACTAGCAGTGAGCTCTAGCTATCTACCAGCAGTGAGCTCTAGCTGTCTACTAGCAGTGAGCTCTAGCTAACTACTAGCAGTGAGCTCTAGCTATCTACTAGCAGTGAGCTCTAGCTAATGCAATTATTTTACCACTTGTTGATAGAATTTAGCTGATAACGAGATAGTCCTAATAGTTTTACTTAAAATTGATCTTATACAAAACTAACTAACTGATATATATTAAGTTAGGGAGGAGGAAGTTTATAATAACCGAGCGCTTTGAGCTGATGGTTTCCATCTCCCTCTGCAGTCAAAAGATTGACGACGTATTTTTTCTTTTTGGTTCAAGGGAAGTAATGTATTTTCAACGCCCTGCGGACCCGATATGACAATACTTTAACATGTCTCCATAAATGACTAAGTATAATATGCATCAAGCGAATAAGATACAAATTTATTGAATATTTTAATTATAATGAACAAATCAAAGAATATAATAGTTATAGAATGTCGGAAGGTATACGAGAGAATCAGACTGAAAGTGGGGGTGAAATCGGTGCTGGTATCTAGCGGCAGCACTGAAACTAACTCTCCTTACCATAACATTCTTCCCACTTATCTAAGTTAGCACTAGTTTTTTATTCCTATTTTAATGACAGGAGTATCCACTTGAAATTGATCATTATTACATAAAATAAATATTTGGATTAATCAGTTTTGTACCAGAAGTAGTTTGCTGAAAATAAGACTACAGTGGCGCATTCTCGTAGTTGGCATGGTGAACTACCATATTACACGCTAGCGCTCCTGTTAACTAGTTTAGGAAAATAAATGATATATATATATATATATATATATATATTATATATATATATATATTATATATATATATATATATATATAAATAAAATCATTTAATTTTAATGTCTAAAACTGTGAATTGAAATTTACTGCTATCCACTCTTATAAAAAAGTGTCAATGGTCAAAAATGCGAAAGTGTCATAACTTATGTAGAGAAGTGTACAGGTGAATGATGAAAACGGATATAAGATAAGATGAATAGACAACTTTCACTCTCACTACTGCAGAGAGTAACAGCTACCAGTGTGTGTGGGTGTGTGTAGACTATGCTAGTGTTAGTGTTGTCCAGACATAGCCCTTCACTTTTACGGTGTAACAGATCACTTTACAGTTTATTCTTTAGACGTTTTTAACTTCTAGACACCGTCTGATAAAAAATAATAACTATTGTTCTTTTCTTTATTTAAACCCGTGCTTCCGCGGTTAATTTTAGTTCTTATTTTTTCCGTTGAAACACACAAAGCGTTGTCATTGCGGTCAACAATATTTGCTTACAGGATATATTTCGTATTCCCAAACTGATTATTTGCTCTGATTGCTTAATATTGTTTGCAGATAATCTAAAAACATCTCAAGACGAGTTCAGAAGGTTATAATTTTTTAATAATCCTGAAAATCTAATATATATATAATTAAAATTTACGAAGACTGTCCTATAATACCAGTCCAAGTAATTTACTCTTTTATACTGAAAATCTAAAACTAACTTATTCATAAAAACACCAGCTAAATATAGATCTTCATGTGCCTCCTATTTTTAAAACTAACAATGAAACGATTCGCAGATCTGTCCGCGAGGTATCAACAGGTCTTGTTTAACTCAGATTACCATACAATAAGCAAAGTCTTTCTTTTCAGTGTTGTGGAATACAATTATTCTTCCACTGTACTTTTCCGGGATTTTCAAAAGTTAAAACATCACTGAGCTGGCGCGCTGCAACATGGCTGCCAGATCCCTAACTGCGTGGCAGGAATCCTAACGCACGACGATAACCCGCACTGACATTGAGCTTACATGCTTCACCCCTAGAAACTCCTATCGCTTTCCTTATAGGACAAGCAATTTACTCGGCTAGGTATTCTATTTCCTTTATAATGATGCTCCTAATTAAATTATTCACTTGTCCTCGTATTTTGATTACTCTGCAGCGTTATAACCCATAGATGAATAATCCCAGGATACTAAGATACATAGATACTATATATCCATTTCCGTGTCCGTAGCTAGCCAAAACTTGTAGAGGGGGGGGATCCCCGGAAATCTGTGGTAAGCAACGTCCCCCCCCCCTAACCCCCCGGCTCCTCATTGACTACAGGTAAGTAACTAAACCTACATTTTGAATAGCAGTTAGATTTAGCGAAAACGTTGGAAGAAGATTTATTTCGATAAACGTTGGCATGATAGTTTCACTCCAAAGTATTTCACTTTTTTCCTCGGAATTTATTTTGTGCCAAGCTTCATTAAGATTAGAGGTATCTTGTTAAGAAAAGTGCACACACATCTACGCATACATAAACCTAGCGTGGTCAAGGTAAACACATGCCTACATTGGTAATGGTGCTAAGCGTAACACTTGGTGGTTAAAGGTTGTCACATGTTTTCTATAACAATACTTTACCCTAAAGAGGAAATAAGAAAGCAAAACTTACTAATATAAAAATTTTGCGTTATACATTTTTAAACAATACTGACAAAAACTTAGCTAATGATCTGTAAGATTTAAATAACTAGAGAAAATTGTTGTGTGTTGTTTAAATTATAGAGGATATAAAAATGAAACCTTTACTTAAAACAAGGAGCCTGATGTCTGGCAATTTCCCAGATTTTTAATTATAATCTAAATGAAGATAAATTTTGATATTGATCCTACAAAAATCGTAGATACTTTTCATATTAAAACAAAACTCATTGAACTTATTTATTACGTAAAGGTATATATTGTATCGAATTTCGACTCGATTTGATCATTTACCGATTTTTACAATTAAAAAAAAATGTATACATGTCATTTGACACAAATTGAACTAATGCTGATAATGTCATGAAATGGCACATATGTTTATCTTATACATAACTAAATTCGTGCTAAATCTCAATCCGATCGCATCATTTTTCCGCGTTTTTTGATTTTTCGAAATTCACACTGTCATTATTGCGGGTTAATGACGTGATAAAAAAAATATTTCCCGAATAGCACAACTATAGCGGTAGACTGATTTCAGTACAAAGTTTCAACTCTCTAGCATAAATACACTATGGGCGGTACGATGATAACAGACACCCACACACACACATACAGAGACAATAACCCACACTAAAACGGTTGGTTAGATGTCACGGGATTCCGGTGACATCCCAGTTTCGGAATTTTTTGCAAACACAATACTTTTCCTATATGTACGTTACAAATAAGAAAGAATAAAAACACTGTAGTGCTTATTATTACAACTCTAGTACTAGCTAATAATAACAACTTGGTCCGCGTCCACAACACTACTAATGAATATATTTAATATAAAGTAGACATGTCAGTTTTTTATTATTATAATTTTAAATCTAAGGGTGAACCGCCATAACACCATTCAATTAGTATTACTTAATAATAACAACTACTTTAAACATATAACTTGAACTTACATGTAATGTAAAGATACGAACATGATTAGCTTAAACTTAAACGCTTAAGTTTTAATGAACGTCATAGGTTATCCAAGAGTTAAAGTTATCTCTTTGATTGCGTGTTTCTTAAATATTGCACGATAAAATATAATTTTTTAACTAAAAACGAAAATATATATTATTGCTCTGGTCATAACTGCATTTTTATGGTTTTTTTATTATCTAAAGTGCTACTTGGTGCATTGAATGTCATTATGAGGCTATTTAGCTCTCCGTTTAGAATTTTTTTTATCTTTGTAACAGTTGTTATAATGAACAGTGTTGCCATATTTAATTATTCTCTACATTATCTGTTTATGTTATTTAAAGTATCATTTGAATGTCACGTGTGAAGTGTAGTGTCGTTTTAATGGCTTTTTGCTTATTAAATATTATTGTAGATAAACTTTTTATTGAGTTAAACTTAGAAAAATATGAGGATAAAATTTACTGACCAAAGAAATATATACATACATATATATATATATATATATATATATATATATATATATATATATAATATAAATCAATTTTTTCTATCCAATAATAACAACACCAACAACGTCTTTCCACTAAATTTAAACTTTATTGTGCAGAGCCGGCTTTCGGCAATAATGCCATCTACAGTGCCTAAACAAGTAATAACAAAACTTAGCAAATAATAATAACATCAAGTAGATAAATAAATAAGTTAAGTCTAAAAAAGTTAAAACACAATAAAAAAGTTAAATAAATAAAAACAGTATATACATTAGAAAAACCCTAAAACAATAAAAAAGATCAGTTACCGTGGTGGGATGTTGAGTCTTTCAGTTCATGGAATCTGACTGAAGGGGTTTTAATAGAACTCGCTAGAGTTTGTATAATAACAGAACCCCCGCCGTCAGTCTTATCATTCAGACACATGTCACCATCACTATCTAGCGCTCTCCTAATCTCAAAATTTTCTAAGGTGTTTAATTTCATCCCTTTATTTTCAAAATGAAGGAAACCGACCTTATGACCTTCTTTTCCGTGGGCCTCTTTTTCGATGTGGGCGTAGAAGTTAGTGGGCCCCTTTAAGTGTTCTTTAAAGCGGGTGGAAAATTTGCGCCCCGTCTGCCCTAGATAGTATTTTCCACAATCTTGAGCTCCACATTTAATAACGTATACTCCACTTTTCTCCATCGGCTCAATAGCGTCCTTAGGCTTGGATAGTGCTTGCCTTAATGTGGAGACAGGACGGAGAGCAGCACGCAGACCGGCTTTCTTTAAGCAGTTAGATACTCTATTGGAGACGGGGCCGATGTATGGGACAGAGCACCATTTACTAGGGCCTTCCGAAGTCACGCCTTCTAATCCTTCGGGATGGATAATTTTAAGGGCTTTCTGTCTCTGCTTCCTATCAGTTAGTTTGTCAACGATAGAAGTATCATAACCGTTATTTTTCGCTATATGATAGAGGATGCCTTTTTTTGTTAAAATCTTCTTCTGAGAGAGGGTGTTAACGAGTCGGTGAGTATAGCTGTGGAATGCGGCCATCTTTTGAGCCCATGGGTGCTTGGATGAAGCGTGAAGCACTGTATCAGTGCACGTAGGCTTCCTATATATTGAAAAAGCTAATTTGTTGCCGGATTTTGATAAAGTTAGGTCCAAGTAGTTTAGGGATCCTGCACTGTTCTCAACTTCCATAGTAAAACTTATCCCAAGGTAGCAAGCATTTAAATACTCTAAAAACAAATCAAGCTGTTTACTCGACCCCCTCCAAATTACAAAAACATCGTCAACATAACGCTTCCACAACATAATACGGTCTCTAAACGGGTTGTTGTCAGAATCAATACAGTGCTTATAAAAGTTGTGCATAAACACTTCGGCAGCCAAACAACTTAAAGGGTTACCCATAGCCAGGCCTTTAGGGTTAGAATATATAACTCCGTTAAACACTGCATAATTATGTTCAAAACATAAGTTCATAAGCTCAATCATCTCCGCGTTAAGAATCTTATCGTGTGACTTCCTCCTCAAGAGTATATTCATAAGTTTGATACAAACATCTGGTGGTATACTGGTAAATAAGTCAACCACGTCAAAAGAGACCAAAGTGCAGCTTTGACTTATCTCAATGGCTTGAACATAGTTTATAAGTTCAGAACTGTTCTTAATAGAGTCGCTTGCCTGGAACCCTGTGATTCTCTTAAAGTCTTTATTGAGTTCCTTAGCTATTTTCTCGGTAGGCGATCCGCAGCATGGAACTATAGGCCTAACAGGCATACCAGGTTTGTGTACTTTGATTGCGCCATACATCCGCGGCGCCTGTGCGTTCATGTTGAGGAGCTTAAAAGCTTTGCAATAAAGACTTTTGTTTTGCTTTAGGGCCGCACGAACTTTTTGATGTATATCCTGAGTCGGGTCTTCAGTTAGGATAATAAAGTTATGTTGTCTTATAAAAGCTTCGACGCGTTCAATGTATGCACATTTTTTCATAACCACAGTAGCATTTCCTTTGTCAGCTTTAATTACAACGAGATCGTTTTCCTTAATTTTTTGTTTTAAACTAAGTAAAGCGTTATTTTCAGCAATCTGTTTCTGAGTTTTATAAACGACGTTATGTTGATTCTTTCTTATTTCGTTTTTTATAATTACTGATAACTCCGCGTTAATATCACATTTTAATTTAAGACTGTCAAGGGCAACTCCTAGCTGTATAATATCCTTAGTATTATGCTTAACAAAGTTGGGTGAGTACTTAAGTCCATGAACGCACAGGCGCCGCGGATGTATGGCGCAATCAAAGTACACAAACCTGGTATGCCTGTTAGGCCTATAGTTCCATGCTGCGGATCGCCTACCGAGAAAATAGCTAAGGAACTCAATAAAGACTTTAAGAGAATCACAGGGTTCCAGGCAAGCGACTCTATTAAGAACAGTTCTGAACTTATAAACTATGTTCAAGCCATTGAGATAAGTCAAAGCTGCACTTTGGTCTCTTTTGACGTGGTTGACTTATTTACCAGTATACCACCAGATGTTTGTATCAAACTTATGAATATACTCTTGAGGAGGAAGTCACACGATAAGATTCTTAACGCGGAGATGATTGAGCTTATGAACTTATGTTTTGAACATAATTATGCAGTGTTTAATGGAGTTATATATTCTAACCCTAAAGGCCTGGCTATGGGTAACCCTTTAAGTTGTTTGGCTGCCGAAGTGTTTATGCACAACTTTTATAAGCACTGTATTGATTCTGACAACAACCCGTTTAGAGACCGTATTATGTTGTGGAAGCGTTATGTTGACGATGTTTTTGTAATTTGGAGGGGGTCGAGTAAACAGCTTGATTTGTTTTTAGAGTATTTAAATGCTTGCTACCTTGGGATAAGTTTTACTATGGAAGTTGAGAACAGTGCAGGATCCCTAAACTACTTGGACCTAACTTTATCAAAATCCGGCAAAAAATTAGCTTTTTCAATATATAGGAAGCCTACGTGCACTGATACAGTGCTTCACGCTTCATCCAAGCACCCATGGGCTCAAAAGATGGCCGCATTCCACAGCTATACTCACCGACTCGTTAACACCCCTCTCTCAGAAGAAGATTTTAACAAAGAAAAAGGCATCCTCTATCATATAGCGAAAAATAACGGTTATGATACTTCTATCGTTGACAAACTAACTGATAGGAAGCAGAGACAGAAAGCCCTTAAAATTATCCATCCCGAAGGATTAGAAGGCGTGACTTCGGAAGGCCCTAGTAAATGGTGCTCTGTCCCATACATCGGCCCCGTCTCCAATAGAGTATCTAACTGCTTAAAGAAAGCCGGTCTGCGTGCTGCTCTCCGTCCTGTCTCCACATTAAGGCAAGCACTATCCAAGCCTAAGGACGCTATTGAGCCGATGGAGAAAAGTGGAGTATACGTATTAAATGTGGAGCTCAAGATTGTGGAAAATACTATCTAGGCAGACGGGGCGCAAATTTTCCACCCGCTTTAAAGAACACTTAAGGGGCCCACTAACTTCTACGCCCACATCGAAAAAGAGGCCCACGGAAAAGAAGGTCATAAGGTCGGTTTCCTTCATTTTGAAAATAAAGGGATGAAATTAAACACCTTAGAAATTTTGAGATTAGGAGAGCGCTAGATAGTGATGGTGACATGTGTCTGAATGATAAGACTGACGGCGGGGTTCTGTTATTATACAAACTTAGCGAGTTCTATTAAAACCCCTTCAGTCAGATTCCATGAACTGAAAGACTCAACATCCACCACGGTAACTGATCTTTTTTATTGTTTTAGGGTTTTTCTAATGTATATACTGTTTTTATTTATTTAACTTTTTTATTGTGTTTTAACTTTTTTAGACTTAACTTATTTATTTGCTTTTTTATTTATCTACTTGATGTTATTATTATTTGCTAAGTTTTGTTATTACTTGTTTAGGCACTGTAGATGGCATTATTGCCGAAAGCCGGCTCTGCACAATAAAGTTTAAATTTAGTGGAAAGACGTTGTTGGTGTTGTTATTATTGAAGAACATTCCACTGCGCTTACTGAAGTTATTTTTTCTATCCCTTTAAACACACCCTCCCACTCCTATGACCACCTCATTACTATTTTTCATTTAGGCATTTGCTAGAACACATATTATTCTAGATTCTAGAATATATATTATGTGTGTATGTATGTAATATATACAGGGTGTTTCATATAAAGTGTCCACCAGAAAAGGAGGTGATAGTACTCCTCAAAAGGAACAAAAAATGTCCTATAATATAAACCCCGATCTCCAACCGTTTTCCCACAAGGTCAAATTCAATATTTTAAAAAAATATTTGACCACACATCATAAAATTGTTAATAGGGATTTAACTATTCAAGCTAAAGGCAAAATTGGTATCATTAGAAAGCTAAGTAAATTTTCTAAAGGACAAACTACTAACTATGTCAAATATTTTGGAACTACTGCCCCAAATTTTGCATGGAACATGATTTTTTAAAAAAATGAATTTTATGGAATTTTTGTAGTAGGGCATTAGAGGAAGTAAGAGATGAGCAAAAGTTCAGCCAAGAACGGAAAAAACTTCTCTTATGATTGCCCTTTAAGAAAAGTTAAAAATTTTATACATTCAATAGTCAAAATTTTTAAGCCATTCTTCCTAGAAGCTGGAAAAACTGATATTTTTTTGGAATTTTTGCATATGTCTACAATGTTAATTATATGGTACATAAAATAATTAAAAATCTCTAAAGCAAGGGAAAAGAGTGGTTTTAGAGAAAAATGTGTAAGAATAAAATAGGTTTATTTTACCTTCTAGAGTCTAAAAATCGTATTATTAAATTATTTTCGGAAATAAAATATTTTGTTAAAATAACACATTATTTTTACTTTTATACGACAAAAATGATCAGTTTTTGCAACTTCTAGCAACAATAGCTTACATTTTTGACTATTGAATGTATAAAAATATTTACATTTTTCTTAAAGGGCAGTCATAAGAGAAGTTTTTTCCGTTGTTGGCTGAACTTTTGCTCATCTCTTACTTCCTCTAATGCCCTACTACAAAAATTCCATAAAATTCATTTTTTTAAAAAATCATGTTCCATGCAAAATTTGGGGCAGTAGTTCCAAAATATTTGACATAGTTAGTAGTTTGTCCTTTAGAAAATTTACTTAGCTTTCTAATGATACCAATTTTGCCTTTCTAGCTTGAATAGTTAAATCCCTATTAACAATTTTATGATGTGGGGTCAAATATTTTTTTAAAATATTAAATTTGACCTTGTGGGAAAACGGTTGGAGATCGGGGTTTATATTATAGGACATTTTTTGTTCCTTTTGAGGAGTGCTATCACCTCCTTTTCTGGTAGACACTTTATATGAAACACCCTGTATATATGTAGTATATATATATATATATTATATATATATATATATATATATATATATATATATATATATATATATATATAAACAGATAAATCAAGGAAATAAGAGTATTAAGTTTCTTCAAATTTAGACAACTATCTAATTACTCAGTCAATGGAGAATCATATTTTAACTTAAGGATAAACGTAGCTAAAACTAGACTCATATCTCAAATCAGAATCGAAACCTCAACACTCACATATATATTAATAGAAAAAATTATAATTTTATAGAAAATAGCAACTGATGACTATGTGATGCAGAAGGTGATACACTGCAACATATATTCCTCACTTGCATTAAACTTACTGAAATAAGACAAAAGTGCGTCACAAACAATCGCAACAGTTCCTTTGTTAATTTACTAGATTAACTCACACCAAAAAAATTGATTGCACCTTTATATCTTTCATAAACGCAACAAAATTCAGAGAAACAAAGAATATTGGAACCGGTTCATATAAAAAAATATTACTTTTTTATTTTATTTTCTTATTTAACGAATATTTAGTTTAGTTTTCTTATTTTTATTTACTCTACATCTGGTCTGCTGTGGGAGAGGCAATGACAGCTCATTCGTAATGTCCATACCGCTTAAATACTTCCGCCTCAAAAACAGCGAAATCCTTGTTACAGGCTTTCAATAACTATGCCATCCTATAATCTCTCCTATGCCAGACTATTTGAGAAGTTTATTTTTCTTCCTTTTCAAAATTAGCTGACAAGCTGTATACTTTTTTTATTATTATTTTTTATTAATAAAATGTAACAAACCCCTACTTAAAAAGATGTATCTTTAAGAAATACAGAATTATTATTATTAAGTTTCGTTACTATACAACAAGTCTATCTATGATGTTTGGTAGATCATAAAAGTTAAGCAGCATTGAGCGTGGTTAGTGCTGTATATAAGACCACTAAGAATTAAAAGAAAATCTTTACTAAATGAGGACGAGTGAGGCGAGTCCGAAGAAGTGTTCTAGTATAAATTAGATGAATTGAAAATTCTGAGGACGAGCGAGGCGAGTCCATAAGACGAGCGAGGCGAGTCCGAAGAAGTGTTCTAGTTAAATTAGGTGAATTGAATATTCTGAGGACGAGCGAGGCGAGTCCGAAGAAGTGTTCTAGTCTAAATTAGGTGAATTGAATATTCTGAGGACGAGCGAGGCGAGTCCGAAGAAGTGCTCTAGTCTAAATTAGGTGAATTGAATATTCTGAGGACGAGCGAGGCGAGTCCGAAGAAGTGTTCTAGTATAAATTAGGTGAATTGAATATTCTGAGGACGAGCGAGGCGAGCCCGAAGAAGTGTTCCAGTATAAATTATGCGAATTGAATATTCTGAGGACGAGCGAAGTTAGGAGGATGAGCGTAGCGAATCCAATTTGATTAGGAAAAGTTCCGAGGAAACCCGTATCCGATTTTTCACTATTGACATTCGCAGTCGTATATACATGAGTAAAATCACTTGTTGCTTCTAATCCACTATGTACAGTATTTTTTATGTTTAAAATAGTACAAAATTCTAAGCTTATTTAGAAAAATACCATCGTATGTTTTTAATCATAGACCTTGATATCAATTTTCATTGTATTTGAACAGCTGATATTTAAAAACTCTATTTAAACAAATTTAACAAACAAATTATATTCATATGTTTGACGACTATTTATTTCATTTTTGTTTGTCAATTTAATTATACTATCAAATTTAATTGTTAAATTTTTATTAATTTCATCCAAGGATTATGGGTATAGAACTACTAGATAGATTAATAGCCGTGACGTCCTAAGATAAGGAAACTCAAAAAATCATATTCTGACAGTAGAGGTTCAAATCCAAGGGGGGGGGGGGGTATGGAAATTAAGAGTGAGAATAATACAGTTTTCAATTTTTACCAATTTATACGAAATTCTTAAGAGTTTATTTGGGATCACTCATCCATCGTGTTCCCATCATTCTAACCATAGAGGTATTATTGCTAAAGGGGCTCTATACTTTATATTCTGAAACATCGTAAAAGTAACCTGACCACCTTCGATTATTCATACAATCAAATAATCAGCACAAAATTGCAATAACTTATATAAGAGAAATTTAAAAATACAAATCAAAACACAAACAACGTGCGGGAAGCCAAAATCAATTGATTTATGATAACCTTAACTCACTCTTGGAGGAGGTTTCAATGATGTTACAAAGAGCCTCATAAAGATGTTTCAGGCCTCTCAATGTATTGAGATAGGCTATGCCCCCTCTAGTTTATATATCTATGATTCTAGCGTTGAATACTGGATGGAAAGGCTTGATTACCCTCAACAGCTCGTTGTTAGATTTATAAAAATGTCTGAAAGTTTTACCCTTCCACCACTAGAGCGTACTACTTGAGCCTTCTGCATCCCGTCAATTATTTTCTTTAAATTTTTAGGGGACCATGTTAATATTGTTTATCTATGGTGGAAATCTTAAATCGTTTGGTTTGACTTTTGACTTTTTGACTGAATATACTAATATTATTAAAAAAAATAGCAGTAGTCATGAATTGAACAATTCTTAGGCAAAATACAAAAAATTAGAATTACTTTTGCACATATCTACACCGTTTTGTTAATTATTGAGATATTTTTTCCTATGTATCAATATATAGCAAATATTTTTTGATTAAAACATGCAAATACATTTGCATAGTAAAGTCATTATGAGGAGAGTGAAAGGAGAAGGGGAAGTCTACTTGCTCTATGGGGTTCCTGTGTAAATAAAATGGGAGTCTATATCTTTTGTTTTTATTTTAGAAGGTGTGCTCACAACGTGAATATTGTTTTGATTCTTTCTTATTGAACACGTCAACTGCAAGTGACGTCATAATTTGATCAAACTGCGTTCTAAATGTCATATTGACTGACCCTCTCCTAAATGCACGATAAAATATTCAACTACAAATTTGAAAAATTTCTTATCTTAAAAATGTTATCTTATTTAAGCTGGACATGGCTGCCTCCAGATGAGGTTTCATTGTTTACTTATTGAAAAGGTTACTAACAATCAGTGTAAATAATAGTAGTTCTACCTTAGAATAATACATAGAAGGAGCATAACTGATAACAGCAAAGTCGTTTTACTGCTGGTCTTAAGTAATGCTGCCACCGTAACAATAACAATTTTCTTATAACAAAGTTGGCAATACTTCCGGTTGCTGAATTAATATCTTCTATTAATTATTGATCGATATTAATGATTAACTAATGATCGATTATTCATAAAATACTAGTATATATATCATTGCATTACAATTTTTTAAGCATTTTAAATTGTATTTTAACGTTTTTAATTAAAGTATTCCTCGTCAACTAAATGTAGATTCTCGTACTTCCCTACCCTACAGGCTATCTAAGACCGATTTTATTAAGTATTAGGCAAAATTTATAAGTTATTTTATTCGTTACTTAAGATCTTTTTTCATTAGTGGATATTTACAAAACATTTATAAAATAATGTTTTGTTGTTAGGGTGGTACTCCTACTTAAGACCACCATTCAATCGGTTTTCGTGTTATCAGTGATTTACATTGTGTTTATGGTCCTATACTCCATCTTTATTATTCTATGAGTTAATCATAATATGTAATATAATATATTATATTAATTATAATATATTAATATAATATATTCTATATTATTCTTGTCTTATTCTAAGAGTTCTACAAAATTTCAAAAGCCGTCAAAAAAATGTTAGAAATTTTTTTAAACTGTTTGATTTTATTGACTTAACAAACAATAAAGGTAACTAACATTAGAACAAACACTCAAGAAAGTTAAGGAGCAAACTCGACTTATCCTTATTACATAACCTGCATTTCGCGTCTTTTTTGCAATGACCATGGGAAGGTAATTTTGCATGTCTCATACAACGTCTATGGGGTCAAAAATGTTCACTATCACATCATCCCTTTTATTCAAGATCCTTGGATTACACCAGCTACATGACACTGATATCACTATCTACTTTAAATCATACTAATAACTATTATGACGCCAATAGCCATTGATAGATTAAACATTCTATGTTATAAATTGACTTTGTTTTTACGTTAAACAAATTCAATTATTATCAGTCAAACGTATGTATGATATAGTTGGCAACAATTAATATTAATTGCCGAGCATGTTTAAATTAACTGTTAGATAATATTTAATTGTATGTTTAATATACCTTTATTTAACAAACTTATTATTTGCATTATTAATTTAAAAAATGTGTATCAACATATTCTACTTATTATTTTAAATATATCGATAGATTAAGATAATTATTATAGTAATTATTAATTATAAATAATTAAAAAAAATGGAAAATCGGGTATGGGGTACGTTAGAACTTTTCCTCGTTTAACTGGATTCTATACATTAAAATCAATTTCAAATTCATTATAAACTCATTACTGAAGTAAACAATAGATTAAAATCGATCTCATATCCATTATACACTCATTGCTGAAGTAATAAATAGATTAAAATCGATCTCAAATCCATTATAAACTCATTGCTGAAGTAAAAAATAGATTAAAATCGATCTCAAATCTAGTATAAATTCATTACGGAAGTAAACAATAGATTAAAATCGATCTCAAATCCATTATAAACTAATTACTGAAGTAAACAATTAATTGAAATCGATCACATCCCGCATTATCTTATTTCTATAATGGATTATACATTAAAATCAATTATAAATCCTTTATGGACTGACTCATTACTATGGTGGACTATACATTAAAACCAATATAAAATCCTTTACGACCTCATTACTATAGTGGACAACATATACATATGGACTACATATACATTAAATTCTAACAGATCCCTTAGCCCTTATAACTATACACTAAAATCTCTCTTAAATCCCTTATTCAACCAGGAGTATACATTCAATCAGAATGTTCGAATATTTAGATCAAATATGTTCAAATCAATCGCATGCTCGCAAGTAAAAGTATATTTTTCGACTTGATTATAATAAATTCAATCGCAAGACATGTTCACACATTAATTTTCGGCACAAGTTTACTTCAAGTAAAATTAAATTACCTGTGTAAAACTAGTAATTGTTCGCTCATGGGCATAATTTATTTTTTCGCTAATGTAATCATTTGACCTAAAGTCAAGAAAAAAAGTTAAAATCTTTAAGACGAAGTAATAAAAATCTTAACTAAAATGTACTTATAATAATATGCTTAAAATAAGTATGGAGTTGAAAGTATTCACGATAAATATGAAAAATGATTTTAAATACACATTTTCTCTTGTTACTCGTCTATAATTTAGTTTTAAATTGCCTATTAAAGTATAAATGTCAAAGATTTATTACTCTTTTAGTCTCAACAGTTAAAGGGTTTAACGTAACTTGTTGGAATTAATGTCTTAAAATTATTATGACGGATTTTGCAACTTTTTCTTTTTATTGTTACTTTAATATTGATCATTAATCCTGAATTAACAATTAAAACTCTGGCTAAACAATTATTTTCTCTAAAAAATTTAAAAAAAAGCCCTTGTTACGTATAAGAAGGCTGTTATCGGTAAATATCAAAATTATGTAATGTCTTAAAATATATTGACAAACTGTCAAGCATTAAATAAAAAAAAAATATGATATATTCCCCCACTTATTGGACCTCTTCCTGTGCGAGAATCACTGCAACCTTCCTCGCTGGTTTTTTAGTGTCCTCTGAGCAATCCTTTTATTAACCAGTTTTTAGTTATCGGTCATTTACCGGATACGTGCTAATTACCAACCCTTTTGCCCGAGTATTTCTTGTGCCATTTGGGTCAGCAATCAGCCATTATATCGCCCACCTTAATTAGTCCAGTCTTCAATTTAAACAATAAACCATAACAGCCCTCCAACATATTTAAAAGGAAAACTATCATTTGAGTTCTAAAATCTTTTCAAAAACATATTTATGTTTTCACTTATTTTAAATGTGTACATTTTAAATTAATTTAAAAACAACTCTAAGATACAACTGAAATTTAAATAAATCGTAATTGTTGTATTTTTTTTGCTTTACCGGCAAGCTAGTCTCATCCAAACAATTTTGGAGTCACGTCGTTTGTTCACAGGATATAAAAGAATCGGGTACGGGATACCTCGGAACTTTTCATCATTACATCGGATTCGCTACGCTCATCCTCCCTACTTAGGACTAGCTTTGCTCGTCCTCAAATAGTAAATACAACCGCTTCATTCTCAGCGGTCACCCATACAGCACTGACCACGCTCAATGCTGCTTAATTTTTATGATCAAACAAGAATCAAGGATATACTTGCCATATTAAAACGAAACTTAGTGTACTTATTTATTACGTAAAGGTGTACACTTGTACCTAATTTTAACTCACTTGCATTGTTTTCCGATTTTTTACAATTTTTAAAAATCGTACACAGGTCATTTGATAAAAACTGACCTAATGCTGATAATGAAATGAAATCTAGCACGTATGTTAGTCTTATACATAGCTACATGCATACTAAATCTCAAATTAATAGCCAACATATGTTCGCGTTTTATGTTTTTTCTAAATTTTCGCTATTGCGAGTTTGTGACATATAGACTGAATTTTGTACAAAGTCTCGACTCTCTAGCATGAATACACTAGGAGCTACGATGATAATAGACACACCCACACATACATAAAAGCTTGTAAAAACCATTCAGGGTGTCTTAAAACACCTGAAACGGATAATTCCGGTAACATCCAGGTTTCGGTTTTTAGCAAACACAATACTTTTCCTATATACCTAGGGTATAAATGGGAAAAAGAAAAATAATCAGGAGTATACATGCGAGTTTATCAATATCGAATAATTGTATTTATACAATAAAAATTTGTAACTAAGGCAGAACTTAGTCCTCTATTATGATAAATAATTTAAAAAATAAATTTACTTACTATCCATTAAGTTAAGACATTTTTTTAAATACTGTGTACTCACCTAAAACAAAAAAATAAATAGATATTAGAATGATAAGGAGGAAGAGAACAAATGATAAAAACAAGAAGATATAGTAACAATATGTATCGTAATAACAATATCAAGAAGATAAATAGAAATTAAAATGATAAGGGGAAAGGGAACAAATGATAAAAAGAAAAACATATAGTAACAATATGTATCATAATAACAATTTCAAGAAGATAAATAGAAATTAAAATGATAAGGAGAAAGGGAACAAATGATGAAAACAAAAACATATAGTAACAATATGTATCATAATAACAATATCAAGAAGATAAATAGAAATTAAAATGATAAGGGGAAAGGGGACAAATGGTAATAACATATAGTAACAATATGTATCATAATAATAATATCAATAAGATAAATAGAAATTAAAATAATAAGGAAGAAGAGAACAAATGATAAAAACAAAAAACATATAGTAACAATATGTATCATAATAACAATATCAATAAGATAAATAAAAAATTAAAATGATAAGGGGAAAGGGAACAAATGATAAAATCAAATACATATAATAACAATATGTATCATAATAACAATTTTTAATAAGATAAATAAAAATTAGAATGATAAGTGATCCTGATTTATAATTTAGTAAATATTCAGACTCGTTTCACACGTCGCAGACTGTTTAACTTATCACAATGACCATTGTTTAATATAACCTGTAAAATACATATACGCATTTCTTTTGGGAAAAATCCGTAAAAATTTGTAATAATTAGTAATGCTACTACTCAGGTTATAAATCACAAACCGGAAACTTAAGTAAGAAATGAATTGTTGAGTAAACAGGAAACAAGCATTTTAAAGGAAATTCGCTTGACATGCGAATTCCTAACTCTCCGCCAGTATTATTTTTATGACAACAACTGTTGTCATAGGTGCCACCTAAATTATATCAAAGTTGTCAAACAACAACTTATTCGTTTTCGGTTTACCTAAAACCGATTCAGTTTTAATTCGTAAATCTATTATTTTGAATTGTATGTATATAGGAAAATTATTGTGTTGGCAAAAAAATTCGAAACCGGGACGTCAACGGAATTATCCGTTTTTGGTGTTTTAAGGCATCCTGAGTGGTTTTCACAAAGTTATCTGTTTGCATGTGTGTGTGTGTGTGTGCGTGTGTCTGTTATCATCGCAGCTCCCAGTGTATTTATGTTAGAGAGATAAAACTTTGTAAAAAATTAGTCTACCGCTGAAGTTGTGCTATTCTAAAAATAATGTGTTTATGACGTCTTCAAACTGCTATAATGACTCAGCGAAAATTTTGAAAAATCATAAAACGCAAAAAATGATGCGATCCGATTAAAATTTAGCACGCATGTGGCCATGAATAAGACCAACATATATGCTTAATCTCATTATCAGCATTAGTTCAATTTTTATCAAATGACTTGTGTACGTTTTTAAAAAAATTGTAAAAAATCTTAAAGGAATCTAATTGAGTTGAGAAGAATGCACCTTTACGTAATAAATAAGTGCACAAAGTTTCGTTTCAATATAGCAAGTATATCCATGATTTTCGTTGGATTATAAAAATTAAGCAGCACTGAGCGTGCTCAGTGCTTTATGGGTGACCGCTGAGAATGAAACGGATGCATTTAACATTAGAAGACGAGCGAGGCGAGTCCGAAGACATACTGCAATAGAAAGTTTGTGATTTTTACATTCTGAGGACGAACGAAGCGAGTCCGAAGTAGAGAGGAAGAGCGTAGCGAATCTGATGTGATGAGGAAACGTTTCGAAGCACCCCGTACTCAATTTTATAATTGTAAATCTATCTATTATAACTTGTTATCATGTTAATGAGAAACTTTTTTTTTTTGACTTTTGTTTCAGATTATTAATGTAACCTTTTTAAACAAAACTAATGTTAATTCTGATCTTATGAATAAAACAATAATTATCATAAATTTAGATTCTGAAATAATTCTTTAAACCGAATTATAAATAATTCTATTTATTAAAATAATTCTAATAATAAAATAAATAATTCTTCAAGAACAATCAAATAATTTGTTGGTTGTTAAAGAGTTTTAGATTAACCAAAATAACGTCACAGCCTATTTTTTGTTAATGGTGGGTCTATTTTGAATGTCTGTAAGGTACCTGGTTAGTTGATTACGTCATAAAAAAAATTGAATCATTGTAGCATCAATTCTATACTTTTCTTCATGTATAACGCATGTATGTAAGAAAAGTAAACCAAAAACAATGTCACGGATTAGTTCAAGTTTTTGCCACAATACAGACAATTATTTTTTTCTACCCCACAATTTTTATTTTTCATTATTTATACTGTATGTATACAGGAAGTTAACCAAAAACAATGTCACGGATTAGTTCAAGTTTTTGCCACAATACAGACAATTATTTTTTTCTACCCCACAATTTTTATTTTTCATTATTTATACTGTATGTATACAGGAAGTTAACCAAAAACAATGTCACGGATTAGTTAAAATTTTTGCCACAATACAGACAATTATTTTTTTCTACCCCCAATTTTTATTTTTTCATTATTATACTGTATGTATACAGGAAGTTAACCAAAAACAATGTCACGGATTAGTTCAAATTTTTGCCACAATACAGACAATTATTTTTTTCTACCCCACAATTTTTATTTTTCATTATTTATACTGTATGTATACAGGAAGTTAACCAAAAACAATGTCACGGATCAGTTCAAATTTTTGCCACAATACAGACAATTATTTTTTTATACCCCACAATTTTAATTTTTCATTATTTATACTGTATGTATAAAGGAAAAGTTAACCAAACACCATGTCATGGATTAGTTTAAGTTTTGCCACAATATAGACAATTATTTTTTCTACCCTTTAATTCTTACTTCTCCTTATTTATACCGTATGTATATAGGAAAACAAATATGTTTGTACTCAAAATATGAAACCGGAATTTCAGCTAATAATCCCACAAATGTTTAAGAACCCCAGGGTAGTTTTTCCCAAGTTACCTGTCTGTATGTGTAAGTGTGTTTCTGTAATCATTATAGCTTCTAGTGTGTTTATAGAAAGTTTATATAATAATTATAATAACCATTAATTGCGATGATAAATATTTTAAAAAAAACTTACACAATTATTAATATTTTACAATCGAAAATATGTCAAAGCTGTGGTTTGACAAATAGAGATCTATTTGTGGCTAGTAATCACAACTATTTCATTTTTACCTATAAGTTTTAATTTTTAACATTTTGCAAATTTTAACATGCATTTGCATTGGATTTTTTTAACAATTTTTTTTTACAATTTTAAATAAAAATTTATTATCAAAATAGGTGTTTCGTTTATTTTCTTTTTAATTTATTTGTATTTGTTTATTTTTAAACATTTCTTTTTTACTTCATCTTAGTTATTTACTTATTAACTTCTTTTTACATTTCATTTATTTTCTTTGTTTAATTTTTATTTTCTTGTTATTTATTCATTATAATTTTTTTATTCTATTTTAGTAAGTATACATCAATATAAATCTCTTCCATTCTTTTCCAGGCTAATCTGTCTCTTGCTATTCTTTGCCAAGTAGTACGGTCTTCACATAGAAAGTTTATATACTAGGTATAAAAATCATTTTTTATGCTAGTTAAGCTAAAGAGACAAAATTTCGAAAATTCCTAAATCACTTAAAAACTTGGGACTCGAAATTTTGAATGCATATTATCAAAGCTATAAAAACACCGACTGTAGCAACTTTAATTTTTTTATTGTTAGCATTTGTTTAATTTATTAAATAAAAAAAATCGGTACGATGTCCCTCGAAACGTATCCTCATCACAACGGATTCGCTACGCTCATCCTCCTGATTTCGGACTCGCTTCGCTCGTCCTCAGTATACAATATCAGATCAGAATATACTGGATGAAGGTCCGCTGAGATTAAAACAAATGTATTCACTATTTCTAAGGACAAGTGAAGCGAGCCTGAAGACGACCTCAGCCACACGGAGGCGGTTATTATTATTATTAATTTTATGGAAATTGTTATAATGATAAATTTTGTTACTAAATGTTTTTGTTTTTATCATTTGTTCCCTTCCTCCTTATCACTCTAATTTCTATTTATCTTTTTGTTTCAGGTGAGTACAGAGTATTTAAAAAAAATCCAAACTTAATGGATAGTAAGTAAATGTATCTTTTAAATTATTTATCATTATAATTAACTAAGTTCTGCCTTAGATAAAAAAATTGTATTATACCACTACAATTATGCTATATTAATCAACAGACTTGGATCTTTCTGGTCATTTTTCTTTTCCTCATTTATAGCCTAGGTATATAGGAAAAGTATTGTGTTTGCAAAAGAAAGTCCGAAACAGGATTTTTTTTGTTTACGTTCCGGGATGTCACCGGAATTATGCGTTTTAGGGTTTTTAAGACCTTATGAGTGGTTTAAGAAAGTTTTCTGTCTGTACGTGTGTGTGGGTGTGCGTAGCTCTCCTTGTGTTTTTATGCTAGAGATTTAAAACTTTTTTCAAAAATCATTCTATTGATGTAGTTGTGCTATTCGGAAAATAATTTTTATCTCCAAAAAAATATAGAATTCGATATGATGAGGAAAAGTTCCAAAGTACATTATACCCAATTTTTACCTACAGCGCAAAGGGAGCAAAGGGAACAAAAAATTACCTATGATGAAAACCCTGATCTCTAACCGTTTTCCTACAAGGTCAAATTTAATATTTTTAAAAAATGTATGACCTCATATCATAAAATTGTTAATAGTGTTTAAGCTAAGGTAGAAACCTTAATATTGTCCAAGGTAGAGATGTGAAATTGGTTTCGTTAAAAAGCTAAGTAAATTTCCTATAGGACGAACTTAATAGTTCGTCTTTTTGACATATTTCGTTTTTGAACTTAATAGTTCGTTCCTTTTTGACATATTTTGAAAATTTGACATATTTAATAATATGTCAAATATTTTGAAACTAATGCCCAAAAATTTGCATGAAAAATGATTTTTTGCAAAAATTGAATTTTATAGAATTTTTATGTTAGGGCATAAGAGGAAGTATGAGATGAGCAAAAGTTTAGCCAAGAACGGAAAAAACTTCCCTTATGATTGCCCTTCAAGAAAAACCAAATATTTTTAAACATTCAATAGTCAAAAAATGTAAGCTATTGTTGCTAGAAGTTGCAAACACTGATAAATTTTGTCGTATAAAAGTGTATATAATGTAGTAGTGATGAGTGGGCACAAATGAGACCAATATGGAGACCAATCATGCAAATCATGTGTATATAATGGATTATTTGAATAAAATATTTTTTTTAAATTGAACTAATAATATGATTTTTAGACTCTATGGGGCAAAATAAACATATTTTATTAGTACACAATTTTCTTTTAAACCCCTCTCCTTCTAAAAAAGATTTTCAAATCCATATTTTTTTTTTTTATTGAATGCTAAACTTTTATTTGAAACTTTTCAGAATTTTCAAAAATAAAATAGTTAAGATAATTTTTAAAAAAATTGCCAATCCATCAAATTATTGTTCAGCCCAGAGTAAAACACTAGACCGGTGGTTTTCTCTATTATCTAAATAGAGAAATCGGTAAATCCTATGACCGAATAGATCATAAATGTTATGTCGTAGGGCCTTATCACCCCTGTTCACCCAAGACCTGGACTACACCTTTACATCTCCCTCTTTTAGGGGATAGATTTAAATAAAAATTAATCAGTTCAATAACCATCGATTCAGATTAATATTATTTCAGTGGCGACAATACAGTTACTGTGAACTTTCTTGTCGCAAATAAAACGGTAAATAAACTAATACAACTTCTTATTACAACTTTTAAAATCAATAAAGCATAAAACCACGTAAGAATGGTTATCTAAAATAGACCACTAGATAAAACTGTGGTCAAAGCGGACGACGAGATCACGTAGACTTGCGGTCACATTAAAACAATCGGTTATGTTCTGAGACCTCTCTACAATAATTTGATTCAAAATCATTAAGTAGTACAGTTAAAATTATTATTTCTTTAAAAATTTGACCTGAGAAAAGAAAAGAATAAGAGAAATGCAATTCTTCAGCATTATTGTCCATAATGAATTCTAGATTTTGATACAATGGAATAAGTTTTCAAAAGATCTATGAGATTTTAATAGATGCAATTTTTGCTCACACTTGATGAGGAATTCTAGACTTTGACACAATGGGAGCTATAAGTATTTAAATGATCTAGTAGTAATACAGTAGTAATATGGGGGAAAAGTAGTAACTACCAGGCAAGTAGGCCACGTTGTCTAATTCTTTTAATTTCAAGTGTAGGTATATTTCATCTAATCTAGACAGAAGAGCCGTGAGTTTATATGGTTCCCCTCATTCTTTTTCAAGCAATTATACATATTTTCACTGACTTATATAGTCTAGTAAAAACTAGGAACAACACGTATCCTCTCTATTAAAACAAACCTCCATACACTTTAAACTACAAGGTAGACACACTATAGTATTATAATGAATCTATTACGAGAGTCCTAAATTTTGCCTATACCCAGTTTCATTTAGGGTAAGGCATCTTTAACGAGTACCTGATAACGCACAGGCTCGTGACCACCGGCTTTACGTCCCTTCTGAAGGACGTGGTAGGCAGAATTTTTATCCTTGCAATTCTCTTGTAATAAGGCTTTGTTGCCTACATCTAATGTAGAATTCCAAATGTTGACATAATAAGAGAAAAATTTCATATGAGCTTGGGGAGACTGTAATAGATGCGATTCTTCTGTTTTTAGGGAATATTCTAAGACAAAATGAGCTAATGCGGTTGGGCTAATGGAGGGGGGAAGGGTTTTAGCCCCCTGCGGCGACGCCGCTTAGCGGCCAAGTGGCGGAAAGCCACTTGTTGAATCAATCCAAAGCATTGAAGCAATAAGGGCCAAACGTTTTCCAGTAATTTTCTTCATCTGCATGAAACAATAATTATTCTGATTTGTTGCCAACACCTTATGTAGAATTTCAGACTTTCACTCAATGAGGGCTACATGTTTTCATTTTATAGTCATTAGACTATAATAGAGAATTTGAAATTTAGTACATATGTAGTAAGAATAAGAATACATTTTATTTCTACAAGTAACAAATTATTTACAAGGAAAAAGTCAACAATTATGAAAAACAAACAAAAAATGTTCATAACTTATTTTAAAAACTCTAGTTATTATATTAATAGTTATTATATATAGGACAAAATGTGCCAAGTTTTATTTCATTATCAGCATTAGTTCATTTTTATCGAATATTTGTAGGTATGCATATTTAAAAAAAATAAATATCAGAGTTGAAATTTGGTACATGTGTATTCCTTATGAAATAAATAAGATCAGTTTCAATATGGCTAGTGTATCTACGGTTTTTGTCCGATAATAAGTGTGAAGCAGCATCAAACGAGGTCAGTTCCTGGATGTGTGACCACTGGGAATGAAGAAGACGTCTTTTTGTCTATGACTATTGTGTCTAGGACGAGCAAAACATGTCCGAAGACGTACTGAAATACGTACTACGGTACGGACGTACTAAATTTAGTGATATCATGATATATTTTGAGAACGAGCCAAACAAGGCCGAAGACGTACTGAAATGTAAATTTAGTGATATTATGATATTTTGAGGACGAGCCAAACAAAGGCGAAGTAATTGTTCGCAACGAATCCGATATGACGAAAAAAAAGTTTCGAGGTATCCTGTACCAAATTTTGTTTGTTCTTAAATCCAAAATATTTTTGGGATTTGTTGGGGGGAACAGTTTTGTAACTGTAAAGATGTCCATAACCATCACAGGTTTGAATCATAACAGTTCCTTATGACTGCATGACTGAACATAACCCACGAAATATGTCCTAACTGTTAAAGGTGGGGTAAGGCACAGAGTATAAAGTAACGTCAAATGCAGCAATAACTAGAGTCGTATGTCATTTTTACTTTTCCTCGTATATACCATAGGTATAAAGGGAAGTATTGTGTTTGCACTAAATGTCCGAAACTGGAATTTCACCTGAATCATTCTTTTCAGATGTCATTAAAACATCCTCCTGAGCAGTTGTTTCGAAGATTTCTCTCCGTATTTGTGTGCGGCTGTAATTATCGTAGCTCCGTTGGTGTTTATGCCAGAGAGTTGAAACTTAGTAAACAAATTTAGGACTAGTTGTGCTATCCGGAAAATATTTTTTTATGTCGACACGGCTATTATGAGTTAGCGAAAATTTCGGGAATTCATAAAACGCGGAAAAATGTTTTGATCAATTTGAAATTTAGCGCGCATGTAGAAATAAATAAGACCAATGCTGAGTTTCATTTCATTATAATTATTACTTAAATTTGTATCAAATAACATCATAGGTTTTTTAAAAATAAGATAATAAAAAATCAAAGAATAATCCAATTGAGTTGAAACTTTGTACAAATATATCTCTATACGCTTTCATCAGCAGACGGGACTTCGAGCTCCTAACTAATAAAATTATTCAATGCTATACATTTATTCATTTCAGTGAGCTCGAGTGCTGATGATGGCGTTAAGTCGAAACCAGTCCAGGAAAATTCATATTCAACAGCAAGTAAAGACGGCAAATGATTTTTCAATCAATTCGATAAAGTTTAGTTCAGCACAGCCTTAACTAAACTTTTTGTGGACGAAAGTCATACACAAATACAAACATGATTTTTTTAGGGTTTCGAAAAGGTTTATTTAGTCAACTTGCATAAATTAAACACTCTTTGTTGGGTATACCCGTATCCAGCTGATTTTGGTCTGAATGTAATTTATAAAGGTATAAAATTGGGGTGTAATTTATGGTTGACACATAACATGGAAACGACATATTAAATTTAAGTTAGATAGTGGGGTCCAAAGAGTTAGGAATTCTAAAGACCAGAGACAGTGATAGATTATACTATTTTTCTACACATGGAGGCAAAAACTAATATATTACGGAATCTTGAAGTTGAAATTTATTTTTCGTAGCCATTTCATAAAAGTCCAAGAGCCAGGCATAAAAAATGTGACTCATTTTGTACTACTTCAAACCAAATTTTTCTGAAAATATACCTTAAATTATAAAGGAAAAGCATAGTCTGCCTAATTAGAGAGGAGCCCTTCATATGAATGCGCTCGCTCAAAATATTAGAAAATCGCACAAATTACAATTTTCTTGGGATAAGTGGTTCCTTTTTGGCAAAACATGAAGAGAAAATTTTTTAAAGTTGATAAAATTTCCTATAAAACGAGTGTTTTTTCGTAAAAATTGTCAACTTTAACTAAAGCTATAGTTAAAAAAATTTGTTAAATGGCCAAAAAAACACACAAAAACCCAACATTTTTTCAAAGAAATCCGTTGACTTCACATATTAACAATTCCTTTAGTGCTTTTACAAACGCCATAACTTTGATTGTAGTAATATGATTTGTATAATTAAACACTCGTTTTACAAAACATTTTATCAGCTTTAAAAAATGTTTTCTTCATTTTATGCGAACAACCCATAGGAAACCACTTATTTAAATAAAATTGGAGTTAGTGCGATTTTATAATATTTTGAGCATGCGCAGTCATATGAAGGGCTCCAGTCTGGATAGGCAGATTATTTTAAGGTGTATTTTCAGAAAAATTTTCTTTGAAATAGTACAAAATTAGTCGCATTTTTCAAGTACAGCTCTTGGAGTAATACTTTTATTTGACGTAATTATCGCAATGGGATAGTTATTTAAAAACAACATTAACATCTAATTATACTCTAAGTGAAAGTTATGCTAACATCATAGCCCCGTTGACCCTAATTTTAAATAAATGGTACTAAGCGGACCCCCTATAGTTCTTATATCACCACCACCCCTCCAAAAACAATAAAATAATAAACTTGCTTCAGGATAAAGCTTGACAAGTTAGTGTAATTTTATGACTTAATCTAGAAGATTTAAACCATTGATGAACCTTTCATTGTACCCAAATATGTACCCCGTATTTATTTACCAGTATATTATGTTAAAGATACGAATAAACAAATGGCATATATTTTATTATTATAAAAATAAAATAATAATAAATTATAATATAATTAATAAATTTATTAATTTACAAACCAACTAAGCGAAATAAAATTAAAATCAGATTAAGACAATCTGTTCTTAAAAAAATTATTTTACAAATTTTAGCTGATTTTACTAATAAAGATCGATAAAATATCAAAATCGACACATTTCTTGCTAACATTTTTTGAGGATATTCTAATAAATATTTAAAATTGCTAACGCCTGACTATATACATTTTATTAAATATTAATTTAAAATGTCATACAAAATATTAATTTAAAACACCTCAAATTATAACAGATCACAGATCACTCTATAATTTAACATCGCACTTGTTTATTTATTCGACCTTGAAATACCGATCTAATGATCTTGTTAAACTTTATAACAAATATTTTAATAACAAGTTTAAACTAAATTAGTTAAAAAAATACAAATATTTCTGTCCACTTATGCTACAAAGTTTCTAAATTTAATTTTAGTACTATTTTTACATTTTCCCTTTTATCCTAATAAAAGTTTTGTTTTTGCACAAAAAAACCTTAACCAAGGTTTCACCTAAATCATCCATTTTAGATGCTCTCAAGACCCCTTAAATGGTTTTTACAAAATTGTCTGTCTGTATGTGCATAGAGATATTATTACTAGAGGGACCCTATCGATTGAATTTTGAAGCATCAAAAAAGTAACTTGACTTAGAATATTACTATATATAGAAAGAGCACAGGACCGTAAACACAATGTAATTCCACTGATAACAAGTTGATAAAGTTGGTGCACTTAAGTAGGGGTACCACCCTAACAACAAAACATTATTTTAAATATGTGTCAGGGTGGCAGCATTACTTAAGTCCACCAGTGAACTGCCTTTCGTGTTATTAGTAGTGTCCTTCTATATATAGTATTATTCTAAGACCCTTGAGCATAAATATGATGAAATAAACATTAAAAAATACAGAAACATATATAATACAACGCTTATAATAGGAAACAAAACCCAAACAATGCAGGAAAAGCCGACAACGATTGATTTGTTATAACCTTATCTTACTCTTAGAGGAGGTTACACAGAGCCCCTGAGAGCTCTAAAAAGATGTTTCAGGCCTCTCAATGTATTATGATAGGTTATGCCCCCCCCCCCCTGTAATATATCTCTATGTGTATGTGTACACAGAGATATAATATATCAAAATGTCTGAAACATCATTTTGGGGCTCTTTGCATTGAAATTTTGGTTAACATATTTCATTTATATACGCATGCAGTTTGGCCATTAACCAGGGCCAACACTAATGAGCCATGTTGGTATCATGCAATTTAGAATTTATAACAAACACAATTGTAAGGTATAGATAACAAGCATACTCTTAATACAGTACTGTCAATTAACACATATTTTTATAACAATTAATTTATTATTTCCACTTACAATATATTATTTTGTAATACAATAATACAATATGTAATATTATCTACTTATCCATGATATTTATTAAAATTTCTGTTATAATTTAATGTTATATCCATATAACATTCCATCATTCAAAATTTTTACATATTTAATCACATTTAAGTTACGTAGTTGAAAGTGATAGTAATTAGGGAGAGAGAGGTGATAGACCACCTAGCAAGTAGGCTGCGTTGTTGGACCCTTTTTGCTAACTCCCTTAGATAGAAGATAGTGTTCTGCCTTATGAGTCCTAGTGCAGGCATTTTACGTCTCATCTACAGAAGAGCATTGACGTTACACTCTTAATACAATACTGTCTTATTAACACATATTTTATTTAACTATTTCCCCTAAGCTTCAACTAGAAACAACACGTGCCTCACCAGGCTTTCTGATCACGAATTCATAAGGCAGAAACATATATTTTATCTACTCCTTGTATTGTAAGTTCTACATACAGTCTTGCTATCTCACACTGTAAATGTACTTTTACTCCCTAGGGAGGATAATTGAAAGTATTGCCAACTTGACAGAATTTTTTAGGAATTTTAGGAAATTTTTAGGATTACGAGTAGAATATACAATATACACACGCTAATGTTTAAATTACAAATATAGTATTACACATTATTCTATTGACAGCTTACAATAAAATAATGTGAGATAGTGCCTTTATTCTCTTTCATCAGAATAATTGACATGGTAAGAATAAACTAAACTAACACAATAACAATAAAGGAGCCGAAGAATATATTAATAATTGTTAGTATTAGTTCTCTAGTCGTAGATAAAATTTAATATGCAACAAGGGATGAAAGTTTTCAGCTCTCGTATTATCCTCGTCAAGCTCGGGAGCCAAATTTTAGTTAACTCCCTCGGCAAGCCTGGTGAGCTAACTAGTTTATCT
The DNA here is from genome assembly GCA_018340805.1 of Microvelia longipes. Taxonomy (NCBI): domain Eukaryota; kingdom Metazoa; phylum Arthropoda; class Insecta; order Hemiptera; family Veliidae; genus Microvelia; species Microvelia longipes. The sequence continues at coordinate 42,953,326 of JACMZG010001870.1, read as the reverse complement.
CCCTCGGCCTACCGGCCTTGTGAGCTAATGAAGTTTTCTCCTTCGGCGCTGCCTTAGGACGAAACTTTAACTTGAGCTGTAAAACTTACTTTCATCCCTTGTTGCATAAATAACTATAATATAAACTACTATCGAGCGTCCTAAATTTTGCCTAAAACCAGGTTCATTTAAGGTTAGGGACTTTTTACAAGTACCTGACATCACACAGGCTCGGGACCACCGGCTTAACGTCCCTTTCCTTTACAAATAACATGTATATATAATTACGATTAATTAAGACTACAGTCCTTTAGTAAATATTCATTTATTTAATAATTATACATATTATATAAAATATCAGTCCAAGAAATTTACTCTTTTATGATTAAATAATGTTACTACGATTTGTAAATTTTTATTGCAGTTTATTTTCTTAGATTGATAGGTCAACTAAAATCATAAACAGGATTTTTAAAAATGTGTAAGGTTAATTTATTATACACCTATTTTCATTCAGATCAGAAGTAGTGTTGCATTGAAAGTTATCGTGTCCCGTAAAAACGTCAATCAACAAAACTCTGGTATATACATAATACACATGGACCTATATATATATATATATATATATATATATATATTATATTATATATATATATATATATTATATATATATATATATAAATCAATTTTTTTCTATCCCTTTAAACACACCCTCCCACTCCTATGACCACCTCATTACTATTTTTCATTTAGGCATTTGCTAGAACACATATTATTCAATTCAACGAAGTAATAAACTTTCCATCTAAGTTTGTAGTCAACAAAACCATATTTTCTTTACTTAGGAAATTAGGCACTATCATTACAGTGACCTTAATAAATTACTTGTTACAATAAATTATTATAAGTTATATCGGTGTTCATAACTTCTATATTAAGTTCAGCATTTTTTCTCAAATTCAAGGTTCTACATGCAACTTCTGAGATCATACTTTGCAAATTTAAAATACTTTTGCTTCTTTTGAAAAAAACGTTTGTTCTTTAAGTCTTATTTCAGCTTTACTGATGGAGGAACACTTGAGGAACTTAAAAAACTAATATGAAAATCAATTATGTTAATTATAATTTTATATGTATATAAAAATACATACACACACACAAGGGCGGACTGGCCATTGAGGGCGAGGGATGCAGCCCTCCTTGGACCCCTCAGCCAAAAATAAATTTTGATATATTCAAAACACAAAGAGTCATAGGGGCCTAATACTCTAAGGTAGGGCCTAAAGTGCCCCTAGAGAAATATGTTTTTAAAGTACTTACAAATTTTCTCAATTGGTTTCCTGAATTTAGGTTCTTAAGGCTTCCATATGCTTGGACCTTTTTCCCTCCATATGCTTGGACCTTTCCCCTCCATATGCTGGGACCTTTTTCCCCTCCATATGCTTGGACCTTTTTCCCCTCCATATGCTTGGACCTTTTTCCCCTCCATCAGCACAGGACTTTTTCCTATAGATGGAGGGCAGTATTTTTTTAACCTATATATTAATTATTTGCTTGTTGATTTTTATATTTCATAATTTTTGTAAAATCATAAAAATATTGTATATTTATTTAATAAAATACATTTGAAAAATAACAAAAAGGTCCCAAACGGAGGGCTAAGGTCTCAAGAGGCCTTTAACGATCTTGATCAGGGCCCTAGAGCAGAATGAAAGGGCCCTAAAAATTAAACATAAAATAAATAAATAAATAAATAACCATTTATTGCTACATTTTTCTTTTGTGTCACATACATTTTGTTTTTACAATTTGCAGCAAATCAGCTTTCGCTGTGGTACGTGTATAGTTATAGATTAATTGTTACAAACATAAAATAGTTTAGATAATTTTTTTTTAATCCAATAAACTTAATTTTTACTTAAGTTTATTTTAATAAAATAAAATAATATAATTTGATTTAATTCAATTACATATGAAAATAAAATAAAATAAATTAAGTTAAGCATGCTATAATCATTGATAATACTCTAAAAAGCATTATAGACCTCCTCATTGGGCACCTTGAGATCTAGGATTCGGCCCTTTTAGGCTAAACCTTTTGGCTCAGTCCGCCACTTCACACTTACACACACAATGTATATATAAATAAATAAAATAAATATTATATATATATATATATATATATATATATATATATATATATATATAATTATATATTATATATATATATATATATATATATATATATATATATATAATAAGCGTTAATTTATATATAAAAGAGAGTCTTTCATTCTTCGTATTTTTCATTGGAAATTCGCTTTAGAGAATCCAAATGAGACCTCAGAAAGAGTTATCCATCAAAAATCTACTTTCAAAATCGATCACACGGTTTATCGTTTTACATTATATAATCACTTCCAACTCTGGTTACATCAAATCGGGAGCTAATGAATTTCAAAATTTTAATAAAACATTATCGCCCATCTTCGTAAAATAGGTATTTAATTCCTACATTATGCTTTTGGCTAAAAATGGAGAGTCTCATCTTGAAATACATAAATCTTGATTAGGAACGGAACCCGAATCCTGTTTTCACATTTTTATTATTTTAATTTCACCTTCTAATACTGAAGTTTTATTTCAGAACTTTAATCTTAACTTAAATATAGCCTTCTTAACTTATACATCCTGAGTTTGTGTTTAGAAATAAATTTGAATTACTTTGATCCGCTAATTTGTTTCCGAGTTTTTCTTTCTCTAAAATAATGTCATCCAAACATATTATAGATCCCACATGACAAAATCGACTGCTGTAGAAAAACGTACGGCCTATGGTAAAACACTAGATGTAAGTGAACTAGGATATAATATATTATATATATTATATATATATATATATATATATTTATATATATAATATATATATATATATTATATATATATATTGCAAACTGCAACATCTTGTAAAGCTCTAAACGACTTGAAGCATAAATTTTGTAAAGAATTCATGAGTAATATCTAATTTTTAAGGAAAATGCTTCGACATTATACCTAATTACCAAGGCAAATCTATCTATATATATATATATATATTATATATATTATATATATTATATATATATATATATATATATATATTATATATATATATATTTCTGTATGTATGATTTAACGGTTTCTACTCTTGCTTATTGCGCACTATTGATTGGCTTTTTCAAGTCAAAACGAAACTCGTGGCATGGCGAGATGTTTTGAGGTACCAGTGATGCGACAAAAATGAAAATTCGCTAAATACATGGCAATATGCTGTGTTATAAATTCCGTCATCTAAACAGCATCTTAAGGGTTTTAGTGCAAGAGCCAGGCCTAAGAAATGTGACTTATTTTGTACTACTTCATACCAAATTTTTCTGAAAATATACATTAAATTATAAAGGAAAAGCATATCTGCCTATTTAGAGTGGAGCTCTATATGAACGCGCTCACTCAAAACATTAGAAAATCACACATATTCCAGTTTTCTTGCAGTAAGTGATTTCCATCTAGTTTATAGTATTTCCTTATCTAGAAAATAGTACCAACATAACACATTTTTAAAGCTGATATAATTAAATATAAAACAAGTGTTTTTTTGTCAAAATCGTATAACTATAAATAAAGAGATGACATTTGTTAAATGGCCAAAAAAAAGCTCAAAAAATCAATATTTTTTAGAGAAATTCGCTGACTGCATTAATTAACCATTTTTTGGTGTTTTTGAAAAATTCGTAACTTTAGTTGTAATAAATAGATTTTGATGATTCATCACTCGCTTTGTTGGACATTTTATCAGATTTAAAAAATGTTCACTTCATGTTTTTCTCGCGAATCACAAGGAACTACTTAAGGCCCGTCTACAATCTTAAGTTAAGTTAGGAAGAATTGAAGAAGTGAAGAATTCCTCAGGAAGAATCGAAGAAGTGAAGAATTTCTCACTTAGAACAAACTATTTTGAAATTCCGCTCTTTAGACTTAAGAGATCCGTAACACGTCTACAACCTCTGAGTTGTTAAGTCAAGTTTTAAAGTTACAATTACACATATAGCTGTATTTAGACTACTTTTTTCCTACCGTCTACAACATTTTATTTATTTACTTTTCTAACAACGAGCAGAGCTCAATAACAATTTTAATACAATTTAAATAAACATAAACTACTAATAAACTAAATAATAAACTACTATTCTTTCTACCGTCAACACACATTTTATTTATTTATTTATGGTAACAACGAGCAAAGCTCAATAACAATTTTAATACAATTTAAATAAACATTGCTTTTTTAATGGTCTTTCCTTCCATTTTTTAAAGACTTTTTGCAATATTTTTTTACTTTACTTCTAAAATCGACCGTGTTTTATTTATTTTAATTAATAAATAAAATCAAAATGGATGAGGTAATTGTTGGGAGCGTTTTTTCCTTATCTCTAGTATGTCTACAGACGTAGGAACCTCATCCATTTCAAAAACTATATAATTTAAAAATAAAAAGAAAAATATATTATTATAAAAAAATATTCAAACAACAAAACATCACAGATTCAAAATAATCACATATTCAAACAACAACAATCAAAACAATCACATCACATCTTTTACAAAATATTGTAATCATTCATAAACAGATAACGTAGTACATTCTTCTTTAAGTAACTTATAAAAAACCATTTTTATGGTTTTCTTAAGTCAAAAGAGCGGGAAAAAGAATTATTTAAGAAGAAAAAGAGATTGTGAAAAATTCTTCACTTCTTCAATTCTTCCTAACTTAACTTAAGATTGTAGACGGGCCTTTATTCCAAGAAAACTGAAATTTGTGCGCTTAGAATAATACTATACATAGAAGGAGCACTACTGATAACACGAAAGCCGGTTCACTGGTGCACCTAAGTAGTGCTGCCACCCTTACAATATACAATTTTCTAAACAAAGTTGGCAATACTTCCGGTTGCTGATTATTATGTTCTATTATTAATTAATGATTGATTTATTCATAAAATACTAATAAAATATCAGTGGCATTACAATATTTTATGCATTTTAAATTGTAGTTTTAACGTATTTATTAAAATTATATTTAAAAGTAGTCCTCGTCAACTAAATGTAGATTCTTGTATTCCGCCACCCTTTTGCCATTTAAGACCAGTTTTATTAAATACTTCAGCAGGTGTTTTAAGTTATTATATTTGTTCTTTACGATCTTCTTCATTAATAGATATTTATGACACATATTTAAAATAATGTTTTGTTGTCAGGTTGGCAGCATTACTTAGGTGCACCAGTCAACTGGCTTTCGTGTTATCAGTGGAATTACATTGTGTTTACGGTCCTGTGCTCCTTCTATATATAGTATTATTCTAAGTTTGTGCGGTTTTATACAATTTTGAGCATGCGCAATCATATGAAGGGATCCACTTTGGATTGGCAGACTATGGCAGTTTTTTATTTGCGTTTCTTAATTATTGAAGAATTTTATTATATAATTTTAAAGATTGGAAGGAACCTTATCAATAATTAATTGTAAAGACAATGACGATGATTTATGTACATCCTTTGTATTTTGTAATCTAATAAAATTCTATTCTATTCTATTCTATTCTATGTTTTCTTTTCATGATTTAAGGTATATTTTGAGAAAAATTTGGTTTGAAGTAGCACAAAATGAGTCACATTTTTTCAAGTCCGGCTCTTGGACTATTATCTTCCTGATGGAAATTTGTTAGAAATATTAATACTGCATCAAATAATATAAAATCAGAACTAATGAAAAATTTTTATATTGTGGCGTAAAAAATTATTTATGATTCTCAACACGAAAAGAAGTATCAAAAATTGTTGGAAATTGGAATAGCTTGTTTTTATAAAACCTAAAATCTTAAAAAAATATTCTAAAAAAGGATAATATATTTTGGTTAAAAATGAGGTTTATGTAACTCTAAAAAAATAAGACGTGCAATTAAGTTCTTAGATGCTAGATTCCAATATTTCATATTTTTAAGTGCTAATCATCACTTGGATTTTGGCGAAATCGTGACAGTCCAAAATAAGTGTTTACTATCGAAATTTCAGAGTAAATTATTGGTTCCAGTAAACATATTCTTATTGACTTTTCAGCGAATTACCGTTGAGGAAATTTCGCTTCAGTGAAGTGTGTGAAATGCAGGGTGTCCAAGGCTTGTTAGTAATTTGAATATAAATTAAAATTTAATCACAGGTTGTCTTGGAATATAAGTGCATTTTATCAAATGAAAAATTAATGGCTTTAAGAGAAATTAATAAAAAATTATTCGTGTTAAAACAGTCCGTTATTATTTTTGATAAATTAATTGGACATGTTTTGTAAAAGAATATAAATAGGATATCGAATTAAGAAATCATAAGTATAATTTTTACTTATGCAATTTTTTAATATTTTACTTATTTATGCATTAATAATGTATGCAGGAAAAAATACAGTTTTGCAAAAAAAAAACGACGCATGATATTTGAGTTTTACTACAACTTTTTCTAGGAGTTATGTGTGTAGTAAATTATGTGTGTTGTATAAGACTAATATACGTGTACATATGTTTCATCTTAGTATCAGTATTAGTTAAAGTGTTATCGAATGACTTGTGTGCGTTTTTTAAAAAAATTGTAAAAAATCAAAAAATTATTGAATCAAGTTTAAATTCGGTACAAGTTTATACATTTACTTAGTAAATAGGTACACTAAGTTTCGTTTTAATCCGACAAGTATATCCATGATTTTGGTTGGATCATAAAAAGTAAGCAGCATTGAGTGCGGTCAGTGCTGTACGGGTGGCCGCTGAGAATGATAAGAATGCATTTACTATCTGTGGATGAGCGTTGCGAATCCGATGTGATGAGGAAAAGATCCGAGGTACCCCGTACCCGATTTTTCAATATGGATAAAGTAGATGCTTAATTTTACCAATATAATATTTTACTCTTCCTATTGGTTTGTCTGCCTCCGTGGCCGTGATCGTAAAGGCGATTGATTTCGGCACCGGAGGTCCGGGGTTCGCAGCTTGGGCTATGCTCTAAGATTTTATGAATAGTATTTGTATTAAAAAGATTTCGCCAACTTTAATTAACTCTTAGAGTGTAGTAGATGCAACCCACCTGAGGTTGCTCCCGCAGGGTGAACACCCTGATGGGCCGAAAGGCCCTAAAACGGGCATCTTATTTTTATTTTATTGGTTTGGGAAGCAAATTCTAAAAGTAAAGTTATTTAAAAACACATTTATATTCCGGTCGGATACATTTTTATCTAACTCGGTGAAATAACGCTAAGAGTGTCCGGGACGACGCGTCCGTTAGCTTGTAGTTTTACGACCTTGCAAGGTCTCCACTAGATAGCGTCACTATCGTAAACCAGTTAAGACTGATTTAATTAGAATGTTATAACAGCATAAACATATTATATGAAATTGTATTATGAAAGAAGGCTTTAACAGAGATAATACAATGCTTGCGATAATTTTACGATAGTTAACAATGATGTCACGCCTCTACTTAAAAGCGTATTGTGTCGTATTTAACGAGTCGTAAATACTACAAAGTGCATCAGTCTTGAATGACGTAGTTCTTTGTGGATTCTTCTATAAAATGCAATTATATTTATTAAACATTTCAACATTTTATGTCTGGGGACACAGCCGTGCGCCTTTCAGGTAAATAACTGTAGTCGCTGCTCTTTTTGCGAATTCCCTTTGGAAAAACTTTGATAATGGGATAGACGTCATGGCGGAAGTCGAACCTCGGACTATGACAAAAATCCGTTTCAAAAGCATCAGCTCCGGAAAAAATAAATACCAAAATTAAAATTATATTACACACACACACAGATATATATATATATTATATATATATATATATATATACTTATATAATATTTATATATATATATATATTGTATGTATGTATTTCTAGACCCTTTTCGTAAACACGCTATCTTTCGAACAGATGAAATATTTTTAATCAAACTTGGGAGGAAATGAAGTGTGAAAGGTCAAATACCCGAAAACCTAATGTACGGCCAACAATCTAATTAAGTTGAAATTTACGTAATTAATAAGTACACTTTATAAATAAGTCGTTTCAATACGACATGCATATCCTTGATTTCACATTATAAATAAGTTGTTTCAATACGACATGTATATCCTTGATTTTTGTTGGATCATAAAAGTTAAGCAGCATCGAGCGTGATCAGTGCCTGTGTGGGAGACTACTGAAAATTAAACAGATGCATTTGCTATGTGAGGTAAGCAAAGCGAGTCCATAGACATGCTGCAGTATAAATATGGCGAAATTTATGTTCTGAGGACGAGCAAAGCGAGTCCGATGTAATGAGGAAATGTTCCGAGGTACCTCGTTCCCGGGGTTTTCCACTAATACCAAGGATGAAAATAAATAACCCTTTATTTGCAGTATAAAATACAATTAATAGATTTCAAGTTTGTTTAATTCTAACAAAAACATGCAAATTCACCGATAAGCTGTGGTAATTACTAATTACCAAGGATGTATGTCAAACAATAAGTCGGTAAAAAATTACCGAAATAAGGTGAAAATGGCATCAAGATTTTTAAAATTTGAAAAAAAAAACACTTGATATTATAATATATTATAACTTAACTTTTAGGTACAAGTTACCAAAAAATAATGATAAATTTTAACTTGCACGGCTAACATTATTGTGGTTGAAACCATTTTCAAATGTCTAGGACAATTTTTTTCCCATATTTTTCAGAATTAAATATTGGTTCATCTGAAATGTTATACACAACACACACACACACCAACACACAACACACAACACACACATAATATATATAATATATATATATATATTATTATATATATATACTATTATAATCTATATATATATATATATATGTAACTCAACCATATATAGTTAATATCTAACTTAAACCCATCAACCACACACATAATTATATAATATATATATATATATATGTAACTATATATATTTATATATATACATATAAATTATATATTATATTATATATATATATATATATATATAATATATATATATATATATATAATATATATATTATATATATTCTATATATATATATATATATATATATATATATATATTATATATTATATATATATATATATATTTAATATTATATATATAATATTATATAGTATAATATATTATATACTATATATATATATATATATTTATAAAATTTTAAATTTTTATGGATATATATTTTCCATCAAGATGGTAAAGTTTATGCGATCCTCCCACCTCTATCTGAATCTTGTAAGCGTCATTTCCTGATGATATTTTACTAAAAGGTGATTTTAAATAAAAAAATAATTCTACACTTACGCAAATTTTACCAACTGACAATTCTTGCAACTAACAAAAACGCAGTTTTTGCCAAGCATGCCGCACGACATCCTTAAGGATAACATTTTTAATTTAACAAAATTTTATGAAATTACCTTTAAAAAATTACAAAACTGTGAACTACAACCATCGGAACAAAGTGCATTCAAACTTGAAGACATTATGCAAGTTTACTGCTTAATTCAGTCTATATAATGTCTTGGTGTTATTAGGAACGAAGCACGCATTTAACAATGCCTCAAGCACTGACCTATAAAATGTTGGTCTTGTTAAGTCTAAGTCCTAGTAAGAGAAAACTACTTAGACTGGTGTATCCTTGAGGCTATGTGCATATAATCCTTCCTATTATATCCATTATATCTTTTCACCTGATAATTTATGAAATTTGCAAGATTCATAAATTACATTACATTTAGCAAATTTTCAAAATAGATAATGGCGCTTATGAGGTTGTTTTGATGACGAGAGTCGATCCCTCGACTTCGCAAAGCGCCCTCAGTCCAAAAATTCTTGGATTAATACACTAAAAGCTACGATGGTAACTGACACACACATACAGAGACACAACTTAGTGAAAACCACTTAGGAGGCCTTAAAACACAAACGAATTCATAATTCCGGTTTCATACCGATTTCGGATTTTTTCGCAAACACAATACTTCCCCTATATATCTACGGTATAAATGAGGAAAAGTAAAAACAAAAACAGTAGTAAATCAACAGGTAACCTAAAATACAGTCGATAATCAACAAATTAGAGTAAGGTGTCTTTTCCTACTTTACAGAGGGCTAATTACAAGTCCAAGCTTATGAAATAATTGTATTTATGGAGAGGAAGCAAAAGAAAATAGTACCAAATGTCTAGGTAAAGCCGTTTTTTTATTATCAAGATTCAATGCAAGGATTCGAAATTTGTGAAATAAAAATTAAGAAGTTTTGTCTTATTTAAAAAAAACCAAAGACAGGAGCAAATAATGGAATGAGTTTATTTTTACAACATCTCATACAAATATGAGTTGTGAAGTGAAGTTGAAGCAGGGCAAGTCAAGCGGTAATAGGCTGGGGGAGTCAAGTCAGGCCAAGTAGTTTAAAATGCCAAGGCCGACAAAACTTTAAACAAAAAATTTCTTAAAATATATCAAGATACACTTTCTCTAAAAGGTTATATCGAAATATTTTTAACTAACACATAACTAGATTTACGTGAATTTATAAATCAACAGCTTTACATTAATTAACTTAAAAATGGGGAAAGGGGTATATTGGAATATTGTCTCGCTTTGTCGGATTTGCTACGCGCATTTCTAATTTAGAAGTGCTTCGTCATCCTCGTAAATTGATCAACGACACTAAAAAATTCGTTTTAATTCCCAGCATTCACCCATCAACTTACAGACCTAGCTTAACACTGCTCAATACAACTTGGTATATACTAAGTACCAAGTTTCATTTCGAAAAAGTGATCGTCTCCCATAGAAATGTTTATGGACAAAACTCTAATGTAATGTATGTGTATAAATATTACACACACACACACACAACACACCACACACACACACACACACAAATATATATATATATATTTATATATATATATATATATATATATATATATTATTTATATATATATATATATATATATATATATATATATTATTGTTTTATTTATTTTTTTTTTTTTTATAGAAAAAGGGTAGATGATATTGGGATGGATGTACCTTAAAAATGATGGACGTAGGTTAAAATGATAGATCTATAAATAAATAAATATATATATATATATATATATATATATATATATATATATATAATATATATTTCCGAATTGCTCAATTACACCTATAAACTGTTTTTTGTACAAAGTTTCAACTTTATAGCATAAATATACTAGTAGCTAAGATGATTGAAGACACTACACACACATACAGACAGATAACTTTGTAAAACCAATTAAGAGGCCTTAAAAACACCTGAAACGGATAATTCAGGTGACATCCCGGTTTCGTATTGTTTCATAAACAATACCTTAAATATTTTCATAAAAATATTTGTTAAAGGTTGTAGATGATGATTTTTAACTTCTAAATCCCATCTCGTTTCGTATGAACACCGAAGTACCTATAAAACCCCTAAATGGTTAGTAATTTAGAAAAGTACACGTAACCAACATAAACTCTGGATTACTCTCATAAAGTCAATTTATTCAATTAAAGTTTTTAGTGTTGCTGCAACGAAATTAGAAAGTAAATACAAATAAAAAGTAGGAAGAATAAAATTAGTCGTAACATGTAATAAGATTTGACATTTCTTTATTTGATTTAAAACAAAGACTTTATAAAAATTCCTCTTTGAATTGAAACACGTCGCGGCCATGTTCAATGAAAACTTTAGTGAACATTATTGCTAATAACAACAAATGATTAGTCATGATTTATATAAAATGAAAAAAAATCTATAAGAAAAAATGAAATTTATTACCTAAAGCTATTATAGTACGACACACGGCTAAAATTAGTTGACAGCGCGGGAAAATAGTGTTGAGGAACCAATAAGGTTGGCCTGATTTGAAATTGAGGGCGTGGTTTAACAAGCGAGACTAATCTAATTGGCTCTCTTGCATTATTTTAGCCGTGTCGTATTATAGATTACTTTATATTAAGAAGAAAATGTTTCATTGTCGACGATTCTGAACATGAAGGCCCCGTTTTACGAACGTACTAGTCCTGTATATTACAAGTATAAAGCTACGTTTATTAATAATTGCAAGAATTTTGTTACTTTGTTGTATAGAACGAAATAATTGTTGTAACATAATAACAACAAATAATTATTACTAAAAAATAAATAATAATTGTTGACATATTATTTTAAGTACTGTTACCATAACCAGTTATCCTAATCTTAACATTTTGTTTTTGTTCTTTTTTTATTTTTAATAAAATAATATTCATGTAAAATAAATTAATAACCACAAAAAGAATTTTACAAAAAATAATTTCAAAAAAAGAAACATTTAAAAAAATTGCACAATGAGATTAACTAGCAAAATCAGAATATATTAATATGAAGCAAAAAAATTAAATAGAAAAGACACAGGAAAGTAATGCATATGAAAAGTTATAATAGAGGTTGAGAAGATCAATAAAAAAGAGAAGTGATTTTTTAAATTTTTGTTACATTTATTTCTTGTTTAGTTACTTACTTGTTTAGTTATTTTAATGTAAACCTGTGTTATTAGATGCTATAAGTCTGAAGATGGCCCAAACAGGGGCGAAATAATTAGCTTGAATTTATTTACTTGTTTGTTTACTTATTTTTAGATTATTTAATGTAACACCTGTGTTATTAGATGCTATAAGTCCCTGAAGATGACCCATACAGGAACGAAATAATTAGCTTGGTTTTATTTACTTGTTTGGTTTACTTATTTTTGTAATGTCAACACCTGTGTTATTTAGATGCGTATATAGTCTGAAGATGGCCCAAACAGGAACGAAATAATTAGCTTGGTTTTATTTATAGTTTAGTTTTACTTACTTGTTTAGTTTATTTTAATTGTAAAACTGTGTTATAGATGCTAAAAGCCTGAGATGACCATACAGGAACGAAATAATTAGCTTGATTTTATTTACTAGTTTAGTTTACTTACTTGTTTAGTTTATTTTAATGTAACACCTGTGTTATTAGATGCTAAAAGCCTGAAGATGACCCATAAAGGAACGAAATAATTAGCTTGATTTTATTTGCTAGTTTTAGTTTACTTACTTGTTTAGTTTATTTTAATGTAAAATAAACTGTGTTAACCTAACCTGTATTATTAGATGCTTTAAGCCTAAAGATGGTCCAAACAGGAACGAAATAATTAGCTTGGTTTTATTTACTTGTTTGGTTTACTTATTTTTAGATTATTTTAATGTAACACCTGTGTTATTAGATGCTATAAGTCTGAAGATGACCATACAGGAACGAAATAATTAGCTTGATTTTATTTACTAGTTTAGTTTACTTACTTGTTTAGTTTATTTTAATGTAAACCTGTGTTATTAGATGTAAAGCTGAAGATGACCATCAGGAACGAATGTAATTAGCGATTTTATTTACAGTTAGTTTATTACTTGTTTGTTTATTTAATGTAACACCTGTGTTATTAGATGCTAAAAGCCTGAAGATGACCCATACAGGAACGAAATAATTAGCTTGATTTTATTTGCTAGTTTAGTTTACTTACTTGTTTAGTTTATTTTAATGTAAAAATAAACTGTGTTAACCTAACCTGTATTATTAGATGCTTTAAGCCTAAAGATGGTCCAAACAGGAACGACATAATTAGCTTAATTTTATTGACTAGTATAGTTTATTTTAATGTAAAATAAACTGTGTTAACCTAACCTGTATTATTAGATGCTATAAGCCTAAAGATGGTCCAAACAGGAACGACATAATTAGCTTAATTTATTGACTTGTAAGTTTTTTTAATGTAAAATAAACTGTGTTAACCTAACTGTATTTTTAGATGCTTTAAGCCTAAAAGATGGCCCAAACAGGCCATTTTCAGGACTATAATAGTTACGTTTTAATGGGATTTATATTAGCTTATAAGCTTGAAGATGACCCAAACAGGAACGAAATAATTAGCTTAAAATATATTCCCTTTATTGATCTGAAATCTTTCCTTTTTCGTTACAACAATTAGTATAGACCAACTATCTAGTAAATTACAAAATTTAAATCTGACGAAAATAAAAATGCATAAAAATAAATAGTAAACATAAATTTTGTATATTTTAAGCCTCAGCGTATTATATATTCATCTCAAACCCTTATCAGACCTATTAGTTAAATAAGGCAAAATAAAAAACGTGTTATTATTGTAATTAAATTATTCTGTTCAAATTTATTTTCAAATTTACTCAGAATACTAATAAATTTACAATATAACCATTAATATAACCCATTTAATAAATAACGTTTTTGAAAAAAATCAATTCATTAAAATTTCAAAAGTACACATTTATAAAAAGAATGCAAGGATGTTAAAATTTATTTGACGGTTGCCCAGGCAACTGGTTGGTTTGACACCAATATGGTTGAAAATAAAAACCATAAAACTAGTAATAAAATAAATTAAAAGTAATTACTAACTTAGAAATAGAAATTATTCAGTAATATACAATTTTAATAGTCCCATTTTCACATTTCTTCGAATTTTTAATAAATTAAATTACAATATTTCCTATACGCACGCTAACTTTTAAGTGACAGGTTTTAGTTAAAAATTTAAATTTAACGGCTTCTTTGATTTTGGTCAATGCACAAATTTTACCTATTTTTACCTATTTGATGAAAGTGACATAATGTCGCTTATACGATTACAACATCGTATACGCTGTAAGATGTTATAAACGTCTAAAGCGTGCTATTCAATATTTAATTATCACTTTTTGATTTATTCATTTAAATTTGAAAGAGCTTGTTTTAGGATCATTAGAGGTTAAATTTAAGTTTCTTTATTGTTACTTATTTTATCAAACTATTTAGTCATTATAACTGCTAGAAATAGAAAAAAGTGACTTTAGTGGCAGAATTTTTAATGATATTATAAGAAAATCTATAAAGCAAATTAATAGTAGAATATACTTAAAAATGTTTCATAATTATTGTATGAATCAAATGCATTAATTAATTAAATTTGTTCGTTAAATTGAATATAAAGTCTCTCCACAAAATAAAACTATATTGGCAAAGCGCTTTTAACTTAGCTAGGTGTCATCATCAGTGCAAAATCTAACAAACAATTAACAATAAAATAAATAAAAGACATAACAAATTCTTTTTGTTATATTCACTATATAACAAGTCAAATTGTTTTTGACTAGTACAGTTTTATGTAATTAAATTGTTTTTGACCAATACAGTTTTATGTAATCAAATTGGTTTTGACTAGTACAGTTTTTGTAATCAAATTGTTTTTGGACTAGGTATACAGTTTTATGTAATCAAATTTTTTTGACTAGTACAGTTTTATGTAATCAAATTGTTTTTGACTAGTACAGTTTTATGTAATCAAATTTTTTTTTGACTAGTACAGGTTTTATGTAATCAAATTGTTTTTGACTAGTACAGTTTTATGTAACCAAATTGTTTTTGACTAGTACAGTTTTATGTAATCAAATTGTTTTTGACTAGTACAGTTGGAAATTTGCTTCAATGAAAATGTGCCAATAAAAAAAAACTTACACTCCCACAAACTGGTATAGAAAATTAACTATGTCCTCAGCTTCGAAGCCGCGTAGCGTCCAAGAGGCTGAAGGTCTTAAAAACCTAATTGCAGACAATTGATAATATTTAAAATGTTCTTCTAAATTTGAATTTTAATGAATTAATTATTTGATCACAAACATTTGATGGTTTGACATTATTAATCAAGGTCTTTTTTTCATTAATTACTCTGTGCAATTGCCATCTAATTTATTTAAGCATTTTCATAATATAAAATATAACATTAATAAAAACAAAAACTAAACAAATGCGATAAAAAATAAACTCCAAGCAAAAAAATGTATTTTTTTTTAAAAATATATAAAGGTCAAATAAAATACAAGTAAATTGATTTATGCATCAAGTTAATATTAAAAACTAATTAAAAATACTAAAAATGGTCAAAACGAGTGTCACCCCTCAGAACAAAAAGAACTGATTGTGAAAAAAATTGTAAATATAACACAGTATAACTTTAAAAAAAATCGTAAGAATGCAATGTTTCATTTTGTTGCATTGAACAATGAAACGAAAATATTAAAATACAAATAAATTTATTTATAAAATATTTTTATAAATAAATATTATTTATTTATTAAATAATAATATTTATTATTTAATAAACATGACTAATATTATTAGTAATGTTTACCATGATTTGCTATTTATGTAAATTTAACTAAACATACTCTTGGCTGCGACTCACGCCATGACACCAACATCATTAGCAAATTTTTCCAAAGGAAATTCGCTAAAAAACGTTAACAGATTGACGAAAAATTTAATTTTTCGAAAAAAATCATACTTGATTTTTTGAAAAATGCTCCAGCATTTTTTTTTAACTATGATTTATTATATTTTTATTTTTAACGGTAGACTCAAAAACTACAATTTTTTAAAATGAACGAAGAGTAAAACAATACATATTTGACTTTTCAAAAAAAAAGTATTGTTCATAAAATTGTTTAATTGTCCCCCTGAGACAATTTTTCCATTAAAAAAATAAAATAAAATTTTTAAAATTTACCCACTTCCCCCTTCATTTGTAACTTTGGATATTTTGTAATTAAAATATCTCACTCAGGTTAATGGCGTCACACAAATTTCAAGAAAAATAGGGTTCTGGACATTACCAAAGTTGATTTTTTGTACAAAGTTTCATTTTAATCCGAGAAAGCGTACAAAATTATCGTGTCTCATAAAAAAAAGTTCGTACATACATACACACACACACACACCACACACACACACACACATATATATATATATATAATATATATATAATATATATATTATATAATATATATATATATATATATATATATATATATTATATATATATATATATTATATATATATTTATATATTACATCTTGATCAGTGTAATATAAAGAATCCATTTTTTCCCAAATCTCCCCCTTCCCTCTTCCCATTCATGGACCCGACTCTTAAGCTCATTTTTTCTTCGAAAATTCGCTAAAAAAGAAGCAACATAGAAATTTAGTACAATCTCTTATACATTACTTACATAGTATTAATTTTTATTATTTTGTACTGTTATAAATTATTTAATAATTAATAGTAATATTAATAAATATACTCATATTAACTAGAGCCAGTCTAGACTTATTGATATGTACTATAAATCTCAAGGAAAAACACTAATAACATGGTTTATTGAATTTATCGAATTAACTTTATCCAGCTCGATTTTAAGTGTGTTGAACACGCCAAGTGGTAACTTGGCGTGTTCAACTTGGCGTGTTAACCACTCGGTAACTACCGAGTGGTTTTCACAAAGTTTTCTGTATCTATATATGTGTGTGTGTGCGTCTGAAATCATCGAAACACCCAGTGTATTTATGATAGAGAGTTAAAATTTTGTACATAAATCAGTCTACCGCTGTAGTTAAGCTATTCGAAATTTTTTTCCGTGAAAATTAGCACGCATGTAGCCAGGTATATGACGAGGTATCCCGTACCCGATTTTTTAGCTGCATTGAACTACAAAGTGCCATTAAGATGCCTTATTGAATAAAACGCTTTAAAAGCACTTCTACGCTGTACTTATAACTCTATATTAAAACTGCTGCAAAAAATATTATAGCTGTAGAAACGCTTGTTAAAGAAGTATCAAATGTGTAATTATCTTATAAATATTCGTTGGACCTTTTCTAGATAGCTGTTCCTGGTTTTTTTTTTAAGATTGTTCCATATAAGAACAGTGTATTCCATTAGAAGACTGACCAGAAATTTACCAAGACTAATATAATAATTGGCCTATTGGCTTATTATAACCAACTATTGTTGGTTATAAAACGAACCAAGCCAAGACATTTCATTGCCTTAGTAGCGATATTGCCAACATGTATATTAAAATTTACCAAATTATTCTGAAAATATACCTTAAATTATGAAGAAAAAACATAATCTGCCTGTCAAGAGTGGAGCCCTTCATATGATTGTACATGCTCAAAATTTTAGAAAATCGCACAAATATTAGTTTGCTTGAAATAAGTGGTTCCCTGTAGGTTGTGTGCAAAACATGTAAAGAACTTTTTTTAAAGCTGATAAAATTTCCTATAAAACGAGTGATTAATCATCAAAATTGGATGACTGCAACTAAAGTTATGGCTCTTTCAAAAACAATAATAAAATGGTTAATTTATGCAATACAGCGAATTTTTGGGAAAAAATATTGCCTTTTTTTGCATTTTTTGGCTATTTAACAAATGTCATAACTTTAGTTGTATTTATCCGATTTTGACGAAAAAACACTTGTTTTATAAGAAATGTTATCAGCTTTAAAAAAAAGTTCTCTTCATGTTTTGCACACGACCTACAGGGAACCACTTATTACAAGAAAACTGGAATGAAGGGCCATTCATATGAAGGGCTCCACTCAGGATAGGCAGACTATGCTTTTCCTTCATAATTAAAGGTATATTTTCAGAAAAATGTGGTTTGAAATAGTACAAAATGAGTCACATTTTTTTTTTTTTTTTTTTTTTTGGCCTGGCTCTTGGACTATTAGAGTCCGGTACACTCCTACATGTTTAACGTAATCAACTCTTGAGAGTGGTTCACACACAACATTGTATTGTTGCATTATACAGCAATATAAATTTTACTATATCCATATTCTGAGGACGAGCAAAGCGAGTCCGAAGTAATATGGATGAGCGTTGCAAATCTTATTAGGTGAGGAAAAATTCCAAGTTTTGTTTTTGTTTTGGTACAAGTATGTTTTGCTCTTTCAATTTATTACTACACACTAATCCACTCAGTTATAATTAAATAAGAATATAGGAAGTTTATGTATCGACTAACCTTGAACCGTATAAAAATATGCCAACATTGTAAAAATAACAGTGAAAGAAATATTTTCTTGTAGAAAAATTATGAAACTATAAAAGAAAAATTACAAAATATATTTAAACAGTTGTAGCGCTAGGTTAGTTTTATTACTGCTAGATTAGCGTTAATTTTTGAAATACCGAATACATAAAAGATTTAACTCAGTTAATTAATGATCCAAAAATACTACAATATACTCCACATATTTTGATCCATAAAATACTATATCAAGCTCAACAATATACTCCACATATTCTGATCCATAAAATACTATATTAAGCTCCACAATATACGTATTATAGTTTGATTTATGATCCATGAAATTCTATATTAAATTCCACATCATTCCAATAGTTATACTGGACAAGGTAGGCATGTTTTTTACTCTATTTTATGTCTTTAGTTATAATCGACAAGTTAAGCATAATTTTGTACTCTAATCTATATATTTAGTTATACGCGACAAGTTAAACATAATTTTCTACACTATTCTATATGTTTAGTTATATGCGACAAGTTAAGCATAATTTTCTACACTATTCCATATATTTAGTTATACGCAACAAGTTAAACATAATTTTCTACACTATTCTATATGTTTAGTTATATGCGACAAGATAAGCATAATTTTCTACACAATTCTAATTAAATTTTTTCTCTGTGCATTGCTATATTATATTTTACAATATACAAGACTATATTTCACGATATATAATTTATTCCTCACGATAAATTTAGTTATATTCAACAAGTTAAGCATAATTTTTTATTTCTAAAATATTCTGTTAACATATTTGTCAGGTGCTGTATTATACTTTACTGCATACAAAGCTGTACTACATAATATATTTAAGTACACTCGACTAATTTTTGTTTTTATATTATTCTATTTTTATTTTTCACTGTGTATGACTTTATTATGCTTTACGGTATACAAAATAATACTCCACAATATATTTAAGTATACTCGACTAATGAAGCATAATTTTTTGTTTTTATATTATTCTATTTTCATTTTTCACTGTGTATGACTGTATTATACTTTACAATATACAAAATAATACTCCACAATATACTTAAGTATACTCGACAACATATTTTTAAAATACTTCGAACAATAAAAATCTAACGCTTTCGAAAAATAAAGCACCACATTGAACCATAAATTAAGTATATAAAAACCCGGCGGCTTTAATGATCCTCTGACATTTACGTTGCCTACTTATACATGATGTCCTATCACTTCAAATTTGCCAAATAAATTGATAATTATTTCTCATTAAAAAAACAAAATTCAATTATCAAAACATACAGGTTCAAACATCAAAGTCTTTGAACCTGTTTCAATCATTCCGGTTCGCCTACGGCAAACTTGAGTACAAAATTCCTTCAATAAAGTTTTGACTTTTAGCAGAACCCTTTCTGTTAATTTCTGGTTTTAATCATTTTGAAAGTTTAGAAGTCAGTATGCTTACATGTTATCTTTTGTGTTATAATCATTAATTATTGCATAATTATATTTTGCAATTAAATTATGGTTATTTAATTTATATATTACTTATTTTTTTTAATTTCTTTTTACCACTTTATTTTTAAACATGACATGAATGGATTCAGAATGGTCGAGTGGTTTAAAGCGCCTTACTTTGCAACCTTTTAGCTAAACGTCATTGGTTCTTTTAGCTTGGGATCAAATACAGGTCAGGACAGTTTCTGTTTCACCCTTAAGGGTGCACAGTAAATAATGCCCTGATGTCATATCAGTGTATTCAACTTCATATGTAGACCTAAACATTATTGACAATAACCGCGGAATTAAAAGTATAAAAAAATCAGCTTCCTCGGAACTTTTCCTTATCCTCCTGGATTCGAACTCGCTTCGCTCGTCCTCAGATATACAACTCGTTGAATTTATACTGCAACACCTCAGGTAGTAAATACATTCGTTTCATTGCCAGTGGTCATTTATCCAGGCACTGAACACGCTCGATGCTGCTTCTTAACTTTTATGATCCACCAAAAATCATAGATAGACTTGTTGTATAATAACGAAACTCAGTCCACTTATTTATTACGTCAAGGGATACACTTGAACCAAATTCAACTCAATTGGAATATTTTCCGATTTTTTACAATATTATTAAAAACGTATACAAATCATTCGATAAAACTAATGCTGATAATGAAATTAAACTAAGCACGTATGTTAGTCTTATACTTAGACTACATTAGTCTTATACGTGACGAATCTCAATCTGATCGCAGCAATTTTTCGCGTTTTATGATTTTTTGATATTTTTGCTGAGTCATTATTACGGGTTAATAACGTCATAAAAATATTTTCCGAATAGCACAACTACAGCGGTAGAATATTTTTTTTTACAAAATTTCAACTCTCTAGCATAAATACACTGGGCGCTATGGTGATAACAGACACACACATACTTACAAACAGAAAACTTTGCAAAAACCACTCGGGAGGTCTTAAAATGCCTGAAACAAACAGCAGTGAAAACAGTAACACAGTAACACTGAAAACAGCAGTGTTTTTTTTTGCTAAACTTTTAATAATTTTTCAATTTTATTAAAAATATAATAAAACTATTTAAGTTTTTAGTTTATCTCTGTAGGATATAAAAAATCTTTCATCTTTAAATGATAAAAGATACTATTTTACATTCTACCTCTGAAAAACAATTTTTTCGTCTGACAAGATAAATAAGTTAAGTTATAAACTTGGCAGTTTGCTTTAAAAAAGATTATTTTGAAGTACATAATTACTTCTTAATTAAATAGTTAGCTTTCAAACTATGTTGATTACGTATTTAATATTAAGGCATTGTTTAACAAATACATTATTATTTGCATTCAACTTTTACTCAATATTAAAAGTGAACGGGATTCTATATTTTTCATGAAAAAATGATCTATACTTCTAGGTCAAGGAGATCTACTTCTGATCCTAATTCTAGATCGAAATAATACCTCAGGCAATTTGAAAATCTATCAAGCATTTTTGGTATTACGTTATGGATCATATAAACTATTAAAATTTTTAAATTTTATCGATATAGTTTTTAAATTTTATCGATATACAATTTTTACATTTTAAAAATATAAAAACTTGATATTGTGTCCTATAAGAGATAAATGAATTACTCTTCTTGGTAAAATGAAATAATTATAATTAATTTAAATGTCGTTATTATTAATAGATTTTATAATCATGATAAATAAAAATAAATTTTCCATATTCAAATACATACTGATTATTATTATTTTTTTATAGAAGTTTATCAAATAATGTATTCGTTAGTAATTTTAGTTATGCATTTTTTTAAATTATTCAATGTTGTTAGTAATTTTATATTTCAGTTTATAAATAAATTTAAATTGCTTTTTACTCAACATTTTGATCAAACTACATATGAAGCAAGCGTTAGGTAATTGGGTGTGCATAATTTAATTTATAAATTTTAACTAATCGAGGTTTTGAAATTTGGGTTTTTGTTTTTTATTACCTACTATTCCTAGGTATATAGGAAAAGTATTGTGTTTCCCTAAATCCGATACCTATAAATCTCATAATCCCCTATGGCGTGATTTCAGTGATTATACTGTCAGTTTGTCTGTGAGATCATACTGACTGTTTGTCTGTGAGATCATACTGACTGTTTGTCTGTGTGATCATACTGACTGTTTGTCTGTGAGATCATACTGACTGTTTGTCTGTGTGATAATTACTGACTGTTTGTCTGTATGATCATACTGACTGTTTGTCTGAGTGATTATACTGACTGTTTGTCTGTGTGATTATACTGACTGTTCTGTGTGTACAGACTCTGCTGCTAGAGACCATAAATAACTAGCAGTTAGCAGACCTTTGCACCGGAATTAATTGCATATTATTGTCACAAATTATTAATGCTCATTAATAATTAAACAAAATTTATTATAAACAAAATATTTCAAGAATAATTACACGATAAAACGTCAAACAAAACCAGTACGTCTTTTGCCGAAGTGTGTATTTAAGTTATTATTTTTAACGCCTAAACTTTTGTATATATTTTTAGTAATCTTTATTAGGGTTTCATTTAGTGTTTATTTTAACTAAACGTGATAATATTCTAAACATTATTATTTAAAAAAGTAAACATTATGTAGTTAACTTTAAAATATTATAAATAAACCTAAAAACCCCTCATAAATATAATACAAAGAAAATACAATACATACCTATAATAATTTTTAAATATTTTTGTGATGAGAGTTGGCTTAAATTGAAACATTTTAATACAATACAAGTTGTCAATTATAAAACTAAGCTTCTGTACTTTCAACTCATATAAACAAAAGAGCAACGTATTTTATTTTATTATGTTAAGAACTGTGCTTTAATCAAACAGGGACGTAATCATAGAAATATTTAGTACGTTCACACACACTCTAGATCCGCGGATCGTATAGAATACGTATTCAATACGGTCAACTAACTTCACGGTTCTTGCAGCGTATTTGTTTAGTCGATCGAGTGATAACTGATCCCGCCAAAACATGGCGTCTTGTATAGTGAAGCTTCACTTTTGGTTATAAGGAAGTTTAAAACAAAAAATATATTTAATTAAATTGTGATTTCTTTGCATAATAATAATCATATAATATCACCATTTATTGCAAATTTTGATTTTACTAATTAAAATTTACATATTCTTTTTCAAAGCATCCATGCAAATCAGCATTGAGCTGTGGTTCCTCCTGTATAATAATAAAGTTACACTAAAAAAATAATATTCCAAAAGTTATTTTATCAAAAACGGTTATATAGAAGTGAAATAAAAGTTCGATGAGAAGGATATCCGTTAAATACGATCGTCTCTAAAGGTACATACAGCGTATCGGGGGATCCATTTAGATTCCATCTTCCTAGTTCTAGCGTATGCGATCGGATCCCCTCCGCATGGTTCATGCAGCTAAAATTACCGTATTGAGAGATTGTATTCTATACGATCCACGGATCTAAAGTGTGTGTGAACGTACTAATTGTATCACTAAAGGAACCCAGTAAATTTACCCCTTGGTCAATTTGAATCCAAACCATGATAATATAGGATCAATATAGGACCCAAATCGTGTTACTTTAATATCTTTATAGAAACCAATCGTGTTAATATGATCAATATAGGAACTAAGACCCCAATCATGCTAATATCATAAAGAAGACAAATCGTGTTAATATAGGATCTTTATTGTAACACAATCATGTTAATATAGGATCAATAAGGGGCCAAATCAGGTTACTTTAATATCTTTATAGAAAACCAATCGTGTTAATATGATCAATATAGGAACTAAGACCCCAATCATGCTAATATCATAAAGAAGACAAATCGTGTTAATATAGGATCTTTATTGTAACACAATCATGTTAATATAGGATCAATAAGGGGCCAAATCAGGTTAAACAGGATCTTTATAGAGCCCTAATAATGATAATATAGGATCAATATAGAAATCTAATCGTGTTAAAATAGGATCTATATAGGAACCCAATCGTGTCAATATAGGATTTATATAGGAACCCAATCATGTTAATATGGGAACCAAATCGTGTTAATATATGATCTTTTTAAAAACCTATTCATGTTAATATAAGATCAATATAGGAACCCAATCGTGTTAATAAAGGATCAATATGGGAACCCAATCGTGTTAATATAGGATATATATAGGAACCCAATCATGTTAATATGGGATCAATAAGGGGCCAAATCAGGTTAATACAGGATCTTTATAGAGCCCCAATAATGATAATATAGGATCAATATAGAAATCTAATCGTGTTAATATAGGATCAATATGGGAACCCAATCGTGTTAATATAGGATCAATATAGACATCCAATAATATTAATGTTTGAACCAAATCGTGTTAATTAATGAGTTTTAAAGAAATTCTATCTTGTTCATATAAGATCTTTATAGAACCCCAATCGTTGTTATAAAGGATCAATATAGGAACCTTATCATGTTAATATGAGATCTTTATAGAAACCCAATCATTTTAATATAGGAACAATATAGGAACCTAATCAATTTACCTCTTGGAAGTTCTAAAATCTACAATTTTCATTATTAAAATACTTCCCCTTTTAGTTATAGCAGAAAAGAAAGATAATTAATGCAATGTACAACTAATGTCATTTATAGGCATTTGATATAATAATTTATTAATGAATTAATATCTATTAAAATAACCAATTAATGTCAAGGACACAAGTCTAAACCCATAACTAGAGTTGAAGCTCGAATAAGTAAACTGTTTTATTTCGTTTATGAGATATAATACGAGAAGTAAAATGTTAAACATTTATTGCTGTATCCATAAAATCAATAACAAAAATTTAAAAAAAAAATTTCTAATTATTAATTTCAATTTTGCCAAAAAATATTTTATTTTTTAACTAGCTAAGTATAAATGGACATATAAAATTTATGATGAATTAATTAAATTATAAGAAATATTATACTAAAATATAGCGTAAGCAATACATTTTTTGTACATTTTTGTTATAATTTGCAGTTTTTGTAGATGTTTACATTTATTTATTGTTTAATTTCCTTTATTTTCAATTAATGACGTCATTAAAATTGTTCAATTGATTTTGTTTTGTAATTTTAGATTCAGATTTAGTTCCTATTTGAAATTTGTGTGCGGCCGTTTTGTTCTTTGTTCGATTTAGTTTTTGCTGTTGGTTTGTTATTGTTCTTTGTATTGTTACCCCTAATATGTCTTTTATTTTGATGTTTTCATTGTTTGAAATTCTCTACGATAGGTTCTAATGAATGATTCGAAGTTTCATTAATTTGACAATGTTCATTGAGTGAATCGACATTTTAATTAATTCTTAAGTTGTTAATTGTAACAGTGTTAAACTTTTTTTTATTCTTAAAACAAGTTCATCAAGAAAGTAAAAATTAGATAAAATTAAGTTATTTTTTTTTAAATCTTTATAAGATCTCCTTATTACTTCTTTTTTCTTATTTATTTTTCTAATTTCATTTTTTGATTTGTCTTTTTAAGTTATTCATTGTTTATTTCTAAATTTGATTTTGATCACATAGCTATAGCATTAAGTGTACAGATAATTAATAAAATTAATATTTAATTTATACATAGGACTCCTATAAAAAAATAGTGACACCATTAAAGATACACTACTAATCACTGTACTCTATAAACCGACTGATCTGAGAAGTGCTTCATCTGAATGATGCGAATGAGAACAAGGGTAAAAATGAAATAGTTTTCATTTTTTGAAGAATTGTTCTTTATAGTGCCTTATTTAATTTTTTATTATTTAAAGGGATATAATTATAACTTTTATATACAATTAGTGAAACTGAAGCTGTACTTAAGGCTCTGTTATTCATATGTACTTAATTATATGAGTACACGTCAATAACACTGAAATATCTTCTGCTCAAAGCCAAATATCAAGCAAATACCCAGACAGTCCGGGTTCAAACCCGGTCAGGGCCCCTAGGATTTTCATGTAAGGGTTGGGAATTCTTTCACGAACCGTCCTTCAAAAGGGACATCAAGCTTGTGGTTCCGAGCCTGTGTGATGTCAGGTACTTGTAATAGATTCCCTGATAAACCTGGGTGTAGGCCAAATTTAGAACCCTCAATAATAGTTTATTTATTTACACACACACACACACACACACACACACACATAGATATATATATATATATATATATATAATATTATATATATATTATATATATATATATATATATATATATATATATATATATATATATATATATATATAATATATATATATATATATATATTATATATATATATATATATATATATATATATATATATATATATATATATATATATAATATATATATATATATATATATATATATATATATATATATATATATATATATATATATATATATATATATATATATATATATATATATATATATATATATATATATATATATATATATATATATATATATATATATATATATATATATATTATATAATAGACATTCTGTTTTATTGTCTTAAACAGTCTATTTCTTATTGTAAGACATTCTGTTTTTGTCTTAAACAGTCTATTTCGAGTTATTGTAAGACATTCTGTTTTTTGTCTTAAACAGTCTATTTCGAGTTATTGTAAGACATTATGTTTATTGTCTTAAACAGTCTATTTCGAGTTATTGTAAGACATTCTCTTTATTGTCTTAAACATTCTATTTCGAGTTATTGTAAGACATTCTGTTTATTGTCTTAAACAGTCTATCTTCTGTCTTCGTAGCTTCCAATGCGATAATTAGTTTTTGTTTAATATTTATCTAGTAACATGAATTCCTTTATTTAAAAATTGTGTGACGTCATTGAGTCGACATGGAATTTCTCGCGCATGTAGTCCTAAATGGGATAAAATAAATCCTACGTTTTATCTTATTATTAATATTAATTTAATTATTAAATTACATGAATCCGTTTAAAAAATCGGGTACGGGGTTTTTCAACGGTACCTCAGAACTTTTCCTTATCACATCGGATCAAATTCTCACACCTTCAGACTCGCTTCGCTCGTCCTCAGAATAAACAATTCGCATAATTGATACTGCATCATGTCTTTGGACTCGCTTCGCTCGTCCTCAGATAGTAAATGCATCTGTTTCATTCTCAGCGATCACCCATACAACACTGACTGCGCTCAATGCTGCTTAACTTTTATTATCCTACAAAATCATGGATATACTTGTCGTATTAAAACGAAACTTACACTTATTTATTAAGTAAAGGTATACACATGTACCAATCACTTTAATTACATTATTTTCAGATATTTACAATTTTTAAAACAACGTGCACAAGTCATTCGATAACAATTGAACTATTGCTGATAATGAGATAAAAACTTGGCACATATACATAGCTACATGCTTACGAAATCTCAAATTAATCAAAACAGTTTCCGCGTTTCATGATTTTTCAAACTTTTAGCTGAATCATTATTGCAGGTGAATGTCGTAATAAAAAAATATTTTCCGAATAAAACTACAGCTATAGACTGATTTTCGGTCTAAGTTACAACTCTCTAGTATAAATACACTGGGATCTACGATGGTAACACACCCACATACAGACAGACAACTTTGTAAAAACCACTCAGGAGGCCTTAAAACACCTGAAACAGAAAATTTCAGTGGCACCCTGGTTTTGGATTTTTTTGCAAACACAATACATTTTTTATATTCCTATTGTATAAATGAGGAAAAGTAAAGCTTAATTATTTAACCATGTAACCACCCATGGGCCATATAATGACCCTAAATGATCCACTTAGCCAATAATTACTGACTCCTTATATTCGTCAACCCTTGATGATCCACAAAGCCAATAATTACTGACTCCCAATATTCGTCAACCCTTGATGATCCTTCCAGCCAATAATTACTGACTCCTTATATTCGTCAACCCTTGATGATCCTTCCAGCCAATAATTACTTACTCCCTATTTCGTCAACCTTGATGATCCTTCCAGCCAATAATTACTGACTCCTATATTCGTCAACCCTGATGATCCCAGCCAATAATTACTGACTCCTTATATTCGTCCTTGATGATCCTTTACTGAATCCTTATATTCGTCGACCTTTTGATGATCCACCCAGCCAATAATTACTGACTACTTATATTCGTCAACCTTTAATGATCTACCCAGCAAATAATTACTGGCTAACCCTTAATTTTAATTTTTAAAAATATTAGAAAATCATTTTCATCTCAAATATTATAATATTTGTATATTATAACATAAGTATATATTAAATATTGTAAATTTATATATGTAACAATGATCAAATGAAAGGATCATTCATTATAATTTTCAGTCAAGGTACATTCATATTAAAATGAAATTGTTGACAGTTTGATGTTTGTTTTAGGTGGGGATGAGGTCTATCGAGGTGATGTCCGGGGGATCGTCTGATTCCAGCTCGCGGACCCCTGACATTTGGACTAACGAAGACCTCACATCAGATTTGGATTCTAATAAAAATAGCCCCACCAATAAAGGTAATGAACTTAGTCTTTTTTTGTAAATTTTCGTTAGACTTTTCCTAATTTATAAAGAAGGTATTTAAGAAAACTATTGTGGTGGCACTAAAATTCAGAAAACGGAATTTTCAATCATTTCAGGTCTTTTTAAAACATAAGTGGTTTCTACTACTTATGTTTAACATCATGCATAGCAAGCAAAACATATATCATTTGATACTACCTATATAATTTTTCAAAACGGTAGTAGGCGTTAAGAGAGCATCGCTCGTCTCTGGTAAGTACTTCACATTATATTCTTCGGAATTAATTGAAGTTCAGAGTGAGTTCAGGCTCTGTCGGCGCCCTGATGAGTTAGACGTAACGAAACAGAGTTGGACATGACATTATGTCGAGCCATCAATGATGGCAAATGTAGAATGATAAAACAGTTCCCAGATGTAGCATTGCATTTTGCTTGTTACATTTCCTAGGTGTCTCTCGCACAATTATATTGTGTCAACTATTCATGTTTTGCAAAACTCGGTAGTATCAAATGATAATTTTTCTAAAAAACAAATAACAAAATACATATTGCCCAAAATAACTTTTAACAAACTAAAGATAGTGTCTGGTTGTTAAATAGGTCTGGAAGATAAATCGTTTGACTTCGAGAGGGATAAGAAAAAGGTTTATTGTTGTTGCGCTTGTAAGAGAAATTGTAATAAAGAATTCCGAACGGTTCGGTACTTTCACTGGATGCATTTCACAAGGTTTCTGTCGTTAGACTTTCCGTAATGATGATTACAAGTGCAAGTTCAGTGCTGAGTACTCAGACAATCTTACTGCAAAGGATGTAAAATACTTTGAAGCGGTAATCATTAGATACGACTTGTGCCGCCTCCGTACAAAAGTGCATTTTACAAAAATAAGTGTTGGGGCTAAGACCCTAGTATCCTTATCTTTCAATTCCTAGAAGATAAAAATTAAGCTTCTTTAATCACGTTTTGTGGCCGTGCCGCTATTTTACTATTTTTTTTTTTTTTTTTTGAAAATTTCGCTAACTCAGAAAACTAGGTTAATGATACATCTTGAGAATGAACGTGAATGGAGTTCATCATAAATAATTAAATGAAAAGTCTCTCCACAAAATAAAAACTTTATTGGCAAAGCGCTTTCAACCTAACTAGAGGCCATCATCAGTGCAAAACCTAACTAACAAGTAACAATAGAATAAATAAAAGATAACACAAAAATAATAAAATAAAAAAGTAAAATAATAAGGTAACATAATAAAATAAGGTAACTGATGGCCTAAAATTATATTAAAAGAATCAGGTACAAAGGAAATACTTATAGTTAAAAATTAAAATAAACATATATTATATATATATATATATATACCGTTGAAAATAAAAGGAAGACGAGTGAGTCTATGATTTAGCTTTAGATATTAGATTCAGACTAACAGAAGGTTGCGGCGGTGCAAGTAACATGGCTCGCATAGGTTAATGATGTTATAAAAACCTGGTTTCGATATGGCACACTAATATAAAACATATGACGTATCACAACGCTTCAAGTTTCTGTCAACGTCTTTTAGACCATTAAGGTGCATTCACAATACTGCGGTAGCGATGCGTCCGTCCGTTGCGTGCGGTGACAGCTCAAATTCCAACCTATGTAGTCGAATGGGACGTTCTTAAACAGCTTGCGGTAGCGTTGCATAAAATGGAAATTTTCGCAAACCTACTAAACCAGCACAAATGATCTAGTGATCAGCATTTGATTGATTACAAAACACCTCAGAGACCTGACGCAGAAGAAACCTTTCCATTTTTAAAGTTTTGGAATTTTTCTTACCCCCTCTTCCGATTTAGAGAAGAATACTTTTGTTTTATTTGGGTTTTGATTGTTGCTGTGCTTAGAGTCCTTTTATTCTTTATTATTTTAATAAAAAAGTTATTTTTTAATAAAAAAAATGAATATCCTGTTATTAAAACACAATATTGTTATTTTATTAGCTGTTTCTTTTTAAAGTGTTTAATTTTTCCTTTTAGTTTTTATTAGTTCAAAGTTTTTTTTTTATATTTCTATTCTTAAATCAAATTTATTTCTTAATATTCTTAGTGTTCGCCAATTCGAATGGTATAGTTTAATTATCTTGATCCGTTTATTTTATCTTAATGTGATTGTTCTGAAATCTTTCAGAACATGCATTATTTATATTCTCTTGGTTTCACTGCCTAAATAGTATTTAAGAAGTAGATCCTGGAGTTTAAATGTTTTTTGAAAAACATTAATTACATTTTATAACAAGTACATTACAATAATACGGGCCTTCGGCCCGTAGCCGCTACGCGGCCTCGGCGCTTCGCGCCTCGTCCGCTCCGCGGCGTCAGCCACCGGGCCGCTTCGCGGCCGGGGCTTCCCTGTGGCCGCTTCGCGGCACATTGTTGTTGTTGTATAATGTGTTGTTTCATTGTTTCTTGTTACATGGCATTTTGCCATTTACCTAGCGAATTTTCACAGCCTCACACAGGCCCGCTTCGCGGGCCTGAGAGGCTTTCTCACAAATTTGATTTTACTAATTAAGATTTTATTAATACTTTATTATTAATATGCTATAATATTAAAACTAACAAGCATTATAAACAAAATATATTCATGATTTATGTTTTTAAATAAAAATACTGTTTCCGTCACTTAGGATCATAGATAAACAATATTAACATAGATGGCTCACTCAAAGATTTAAAAAAAAATAGTTGATGGGATGCAGGAGGCTCAAGTAGTACAGTCTAGTGGTGACAGCGTGAAACTGTCACATATTTTTATTTCTGACATTTTATTTATTTATTTTTATTCAACCAAACAACGAGCTGTTGAGGGCAGAGACTATAGATACTTAAACAGTAAGACTGTCGACTCAATGGTGGGAAAATTTGGATTCCGGTCGACACTAGCGCGGCGGGGGACCTACCTTTCAATTGAGTGGGCGTGGGTTGATTTCCCGCTTTTTGCCCACAGTCAGTTTGAAATTTAATTTTTATACTTTGTATAGTCATACTTCTAACTAACCCTACCACCTTAATCTTACACAGAACGCTTCTGATTATTTTTAAGTTTTTCATTCAAGTAATTTATTAATTCAATTGATTCAATCAGGTAATAATGAAATAGTGGCTAACGTTTACACGTGGTAGAGATAGATTTTGACATTTAATGCAGCCTGTATTTTAATCACATCGGCAAGATGCGAACATGTAATTTAATGTAATTACCTGATAAAATCGACTAAATTAATAAATTAATTAAATGAACTTAACTTATCTGCCATCAGTAAGGTTCTCTGGAAGTTTAAAAAAGGTTTCTATTTACTTTTAGTTTCTGATTTTTAAAATACAGAACATGCAACGGCGAACCGTTTTTGTGAAAATTACATACAGAAAACAATTATTTTATAATAATAATAAATGTAGCTGTCATAACCAAGAATTGCCATGGTATTTATAAATTTTAATATAAAAATATAATCAGTCATTTTTGGAAAGCTATTGGGGTTAGTTCATGAGTTGTCCGCACCGGTCCGCCGCAGCGCTATTTTTAGTAGCTTGCGATAATCGAATCCAAACTTTTCCTCATTTAAGTTAACCCCCCCTGGTTGAGGGTAATCAAGTCTTTCCATCCACTTTTCAGCGCTAGAATCATGAGGAGTCGATGGATGAGTGATCCCAAGAAAGCTCTATAAGAATTTCGTATAAATTGGTAAAAAGTGAAAAAAATTAATTTCTCACTTTTACTTCACCCATTCTGTCGTCCCCCCTTGGATTTGAACCTCTAATGTCAGAGTTTCAATTTTTGTTTGTTTCCTTTACTTATCCGTTTGCGCCAACCCGAGATGTTATACTCAGATAGCAAATTTAAATGTTAAGTCTAAAAAACTAAAAATGAATTATTGTTATTTTTTTAAGAAAACGATGGTGCTGCTTCGCGTGATGAGGCCCCAAGTTTTATTAAACAAAAATACATCGCGAATACTACAGCATACCATAGATCTTGTTTACTTTTTTTTTATTTACTAAACGATTAGCAACTGTTTGTTTTTAAAAAATACTACAGCACAATCTAGTAGAGAATAGAGCAAATATATTTTTACTTCTAGCGCTATTCAAGACTCTAGTGATTAGGCCCCCCAACTTAAATCATAAACACAAACTTGTCAATTGAGTGTTCCTACTACACTCGGGAGTGAACCATCTATCTTAGGATTGTTTGATTGAGCTGAAACCGGTCGCAATCGTTTTAGAATGACTTCGACCATATAAAGACTACTTCGAGGTTCTTCCGCTTTACGGGCCTGCTTTGCTCGGCGTGGTTTAGTGGAAGCCATTTTTGTCCTGTCTCTCTGGGACAGCAGGCTTACCAGGATGGAGCAAGAGGTAGAGGTCCATCTTTTATACTATATCCCCACCCTCTAACACTACTAAACCTAACAGATATCGTACAAGTCTTTGACCTAGACGTATACATATATACAACATTATATATATATGTATACTGTTTGCGCCATTTTTGATGGTTCGATTGAGCTGAAATTGGTCTTAATCGATTCAGCTAGCCGTCTACCTAAACACGAAATACCTTGTTTCAAAGCCATTTCAAGTTTCAAAAAAATTTTTTTTTTTCATGACGTCATAACTTTGGTTGATGACGTCATAAATGTTTTATAAACAATAGGCCTCGTAACCTCCACAACATCTCGCGATTTGCAAAGTTTGTTTCAATTTGAGAACGCCTTCAAGAGTTATCGTTCGCCATACGAAAGGGTAGAAACTCTTACATACATAATATATATAACATATATTATATATATATATATATATATATATATATATATATATATATATATAAATATATATATTATATATATATATATATACATATATATATATATATATAAACTTTTTTGGACATATATTTTTGTTATCAGGAAGCCAATAGGAACCGATTCCGCTCACTCCCACCCTCAACTTCCGCCATCCGAACAACCTCATAAGCGTCATTTTCATAATGAAAATTCGCTAAAATAAACTAAATAAGATAATACTTCGCCGTTTTGATCGGGTTGATCAGTTAAAAAATATTTAAACTTAGACCAAATAAAATTTTAAATTTAAAAAAATAATCTGAACGAAAAGAAGAACTATCATTTATATAGTGTGAAAGTTTCCATTATCATTATTAAATAAATGATTTAATGAAAAAATTAAAATAAAATTTAAAAAGATAGAGCTCGTCCAAAACAACCTTTCTTCTTCGTCTTTTTTATCTTTGTTAAGAAATATAATAAATATATTTTTGTTTCAAAAATTTGGAACAAGAGTGCACTGTGTTAGCGGCTTTTGCGGCCGTAGCGTTTTTATTGTAGAACTATCATTTTCCGCATCGCAATGACCGCTACGCACGCAACGGCCGGACGCATCGCTACCGTAGTATTCTGAATGCACCTTAAGTCATTGACCAATAAACTTCCTATCTATAATGTCGTATTGAAACAGCTCAATACAGTCGTAGGCCTATGCTGGTCTAGTTGTGTGGAGCAGGATTAAGTCTTTTAACTCCAACCGTCTCCAAATCCTGCAATCTTAAATCCTTCGAAACATTACATATACTCTTTTTTACTTTTCCTCATTTATACCGCAGGTATAAAGGAAAAGTCTTGTGATTGCAAAAAATCCGAAACCGAGATGTTACCGGAATTATCCGTTTCAGGCATTTTTAAGGCCTCCTGAGTGGTTTTCGCAAAGTTGTCTGTCTGTATGTGTGTGTTTGTTATCATCGTAGCTCCCAGTGTATTTATGCTAGAGATTTGAAACTTTGTACAAAAATGACTCAGCAATAATTTCAAAAAATCATAAAAAAATGTAAAATGTAGCGATCATTTTGAGCTTGAGAAGGCACGTAGCCATGTATAAGACCAACATGCCTGTTAAGTTTCGTATCATTATCAGTATTAGATTAAATTTAAATCGAATTACCTGCATACGTTTTTTTAAAAATGGTAAAAAACGAAAAAGAACCCAATAAAGTTGGAATTCAGCTAAAGTTTATATTATGAAATGAATAAGAACATCGAGTTTTATTTGAATACGACAAGTATGACCATTATTTTGGATGGATCATAAAATTTAAGTAGCATGGAGCGTGGACAGTGCCTGTATGGGTGACTGCTGAGAATGAAACGGATGTATTTAATAACTGAGGACGAGCGAAGTTTTGCAGTATAAATTGCAGTAGGGAGAAAGAGCGTAGCAAATCCCATGTGATGGGGAAAAGTTCCGAGGAACCCCGTACCCGAATTTTGCTTTTGGACGTAATTTAAACTTTAAAATACTAATGAAAAAAAATCTTATTTAGTGGCGCGATATACGCCACTAAATTTTATTCACATTAACATTAAATATTATGTTAATGTGCTATGGATATGTCCTTCATAAATGACGGAATTCCATAAACTGCATTCTCATAAAGGTCACAGTGCCCATACTTGTGCCGTATACAGTGCCCCGTAGCTCTAGATTACTGCCCTTGAAAGTCGCATTACTTGCACTTTTGATTGCGGGTAAACTTAGAATCAGATCCAAGAACAAATGTTTTTTTCTTAAAACTGTATAGATGATGTAAATGTTAGTTAATTGGACAAACGTCAATGAGTTCTTCTTTATTAGACGGCTAAATGGCACGGTATTTGATTCTTTGTTTGTACGTATCGCGATAACTGCCGTAAAATTTACCGATTTTGATCAAATTTAGTGAGCGTGTAGTACTAATTACATGTCAGAGCTGTATAGTTTTTAGATAAAATTCGAAAATGGTTTTCAAAATGGCGGCCAATACGGCGGACCACTTAAAACTTAATTTTGTATGAAAAAATGAATTTGTATATCGTTTGAAAGCTTTTAAAGGGTAGAAAAACAAAACTAAATATATAAAAGTTTATAAAAATTTACAAGATAAGATCAATTGTAATGTACTTTAGACACTAAGCGAGCGAAGCGAGTACTTTTTACTGAGGGAAATTCTAAATATACGTTTTTATTCGTACTATTATTTGATGCAATCAAGCCCATTCTAAGCAATTGAGCCTTTTTTTCAGCATATAAAACTTTAAATACACGCATTTAGCGAGCTAAGCTCGCCCTATGCATTATTATAAATATACGCAATCTAGCGAGTGAAGCGAGCCTTTCTTATTATGCTTTATTGTAACTATATGCAATTTAGCGAGCGAAGCGAGCCCTTCTTAGTATGCATTATTACAAATACGCAATATCTAGCGAGCGAAGCGACCCAGATTTTAATAATTTTAAAATTTTTGCTGAGTCGGCATATTGTCCAGCCCCGGAGTGAAACACCAGACCGGTGGTTCTCTTACTCTACTCTTGGGTGCTGTAAGTCCCATGACCCAATGTTTCAGAACTCAAATTTCATAGAAAATCCAAGAACTTCCAAGACTATTATGTCATTACATTTAATAATAAAACACACATACTCATAAACACACATATTCACATTTACATAGTGAATATTCTTATAAAGATTTAAAACTAATAAGAACTGGGCTGCCAAGTATGACAACTGGGGTTTTTTTAATCCATTCATGAACACAATATAAAAGTTTTCGTATTTTCTGATTAAATGGTTATCTACTTTAATACTCTCTGAAGTATTAATGGACTTTAAGTTATAACTGAAATTAGGAATAAAAAATCCATTACAGTATCAGTTAGGCTTGTTCATAGATTTGACAAGAGAGTAAAGAATAACAAATAAAATAATAAAGATGAAATTTAAATTCATCGCTATAGCGACAATAACACCCTAAACTTTTGGTTACTTAATAATTCAGAGGTCGAACGAAGCAAACTCTAAGTAATTTATGCTTGAGCTTTTAATTAGCAAGCCATTCTGAGAGCGAGCGAGTCTGAAGTCATAACACCCTAGAATTTAGATCACTATTTTATTTTGAGCTCGAGCTAAGCGAGACCGAAGTACTTCCACCAAGAGCGCAGCTACTAGTGATATTGATAGTAATTAGAGAGATGATAGGTCTTCTAGAAATGAGAGATGATAGGTCTTCTAGAAATATGATAAATGAGAGATGATAGGATGAGATGATAGGTCACTAGAAATGAGAGATAGGTCTTCTAGAATGAGATTTCTATGAATATAGAGAGATGAATAGGGATGATGATAGGTCATCTAGAAATGAGAGATGATAGGTCATCTAGAAATGAGAGATGATAGGTCTTCTAGAAATGAGAGATGATAGGTCTTCTAGAAAGTTGGACCTTTACTAACTCCCTTAGATAGAAGATAGTGTCTACATTATTAGTCCTAGAGCAGGCATTCTTTCGTCTAACCCACAGATGAGCCGTTTGAATTTGACGTATTCTAGTTGGGTTAAAAAGTGATACCGGGTTTAGCATAACCATTATGCTATTATCTTTAGTTCTATAAGATACAACTTCATTAACTTATTTTTTACTAATTTTTTATTAAAATTTTATATCTTTAGTAAATTACTTTATTTTTTATGTTTAAATTATACTTGCTATTAAAACTAAGTACTTATAAGTTAGGAAGAAAATCAATTAAATTAGTTAATAATTATTATTATATTCATAATTGTTTTTTTTAAATCAGTAATTTTCTTTTTTACTTTTATTTAAACAATAAAGATACAAATAATTATTAAATTGCTTTATATTTGTTTGTTATATATATATATATATATATATATATATATATATATATTATATATATATATATATATATATATATATATATATATATATATATAATATATATATTATAAAAAAAGAATTATAAAAACTATAGAGACAGAGCCCTCGCTCTAGGTGTTTTTATCACTTACTGAGGGCTTTCACTTTTAATTGAATTATGTAAATTTAATGTAATTTAAAAAATTTTAAAGTGGAAATAAATATTATTATTATTACAATAGCTTCTACAAGAAACAACACGTGCCCCAATGCAAACTGACATTAAGGCAGAAAAATTTATATATTTTATATAAGCTACTATTAAGGGTCCAAAGTAATACATTATTTTTATTAATTTATATTGCTTTGTATAAATATAACATTCTTAAAACGAGCTAAACGAGTCCGAAGTTGTCAGAAAAGTACAGAGGTACCCCGTACCCGATTCTTTATTTAATGGAAACTTATACATTCATATAAAAATAGATAGCCATAATATGTTTTATTGTGTAAATATTTGTTGGAGTATAAAATCAGACAGCGTTAAATTCAGAGGAATATTTATATATATTACCACATTGTATCGTTTTCAATGCTCAATTATTTTTACATCTATTAATTATTTCGTTTGATTTTGTATCATTAATTAATTTATTTTTTATGTAAAAAAATAACTCATGTATTATTTAGTGTTTTCTCGCCTTGTACCGAAACAAAAATCTGAATAATTTTCATCTGAATTTTACGTATTCTAGAGGGATCAAAGAGTGATTCCGGGTTGAGCATAACCATTATTAGTAATATAAATTAGGCAAAGAAAGTTGAAAAAATAAAAAAATCTTTTTTGCTCTTATTTACAATATCTTTATACAGAATGTTTTTTTTTAATTATCTAGAGCTTATCAGTAACAACTTGATACATTGTTACTGGTACGTGTGATAGTGGAGCTACCTGCCCTCTACTGCAGAGTCTTACATGGTATTTAGCATTACACCAAGAAAGGTTACGACTCTTTCTAAGATTGGGCACAAAATACATGCTCTGTACAGAAAATTATCTTCTACATAAGGGAGTAAGAAAAGCAAAAAGGATCCAATAACGTAGCATAATTGATGGGAAATCTATCACCATCCTTTGCCTAATTAATAATGATTATGTTAAACCCACAATCAACTTAAACTCCTCTAGAATACGTAAAATTCAGGTGAAAATTATTCAAATTCTTGCTTCGGTACAAGGCGAGAAAACACTAAATAATACATGAGTTCCATGTAGCTATTTGTTAACTGTTCAAACCAACAGTTAACATATAAGGGCAAGCTCTATTAGTGTCGAATAAAAATGTCCGTGAATATAACATAATATATTCTACCTAAAGAACACAACATGCGCCTCGGCTGCAGAACGGCCAATATTCTGTAATAAAATATGTAATTCGATAATAATAATTCGATTACGAATAATGTGTTTATATAACATTCCATTTAAACAATATACTAATTTTTTGATTATGTTGCTGTTTCAGGAGATTCGGAAAGTGAATTCTCGGAGGCGGATGCACGATGTGGGTCTCGAGGAAAAAGAAGAACTCAAAGTGGAGGAGGAAGAAGAAGAAGACCTGGTTTATCCGCTAAAGAAAGAAACCTTAGGAGACTTGAATCTAATGAAAGAGAAAGATGCGAATGCATCCCTCAATTGATGCTTCCAGGTAAATTGAACTTTAAATGGGAAATTCCTTCAGGTAAAGAGAACAATGAAATCCTCAAGATGCTTTCCAGGTAAATTAAACTTTAATGAGATGAATGGGCTTTCTAGGGTAAATTGAAACAATGATTTCCTCATAATGCTTTCCAGTTAAATTGAACTTTAAATGGAATGATGCTTTCCAGTTAAATTGAACTTTAAAATGAGAATGAATTCCCTCAGTGATGCTTTCCAGGTAAATTGAAATTTAAATGGGAATGAATTTCCTCAATAATGCTTTCCAGTTAAATTAAACTTTAAATGAGAATGAATTTCCTCAGTGATGCTTTCAGAAAATTTAAATGGGATGAATTATCCTCAATAATGCTTCCAGTTTAATTGAACTTTAAAAAGAATGAATTCCTCAGTGAATGCTTTCAGGTAAATTGAAATTTAAATGGGAATGAATTTCCTCAATAATGCTTTCAGTTAAATGAACTTAATGAAATGAGAATGGAATGAATTCCTCCAATGAATGCTTTCCAGTTAAATTGAACAATTGAACATGAGAATGAATTCCCTCAATGAGGCTTTCTAGGTAAATTGAACTATAAATGGGAATGAATTTCCTCAATAATGCTTTCCTTTGGGAAGTTTGCGAGGGGGTGAGAAAGAAGGTTTTTATGTTTTTACTTAGTAGAGGCATAAATTTATAATGCTTCTTTCACAAAGTCTTATTAAAATACTAAACAGTGATACCCGAGCTACGCTCGGCAAATATTTTATTCATCATTAAACAAATTTTTAGTCATTTCTTTTTGAGGACTACAAAAAATTGTAAAACTAATTAAAATGCTTGATTTTTTACAACAATTACTTACGTGACATTAAAAAATAAAGAGAAAGTACCGGTAGCCGAATTACGCCGTTCCAAATACAGAATTTTACTATCATTATTCCATATAAAATTTTAATTACAAAAATAGAAAATCATTAAAAGCAATTATAAAACTGAACATTACGACATGGGAGACATTAATTTCAATCCAAAATCAATTATCTAGTTACGAAATGAATTTTTAAAATAATTGAGCAATTTCAAAGTATAGTTGGATTTATTTTTATGGACTTTTTGTTGCTTAACGGTTGATTTGATTCGAAGGAGGACGAGACTTGGTACAAAAAGTGTTTCCTACGGTTCAAAAAAAAATATTTTAGGGGCAAACTAACACATCGGGTCAAAACGTTTGAGCCGCTTTGGTATTAATGAATTCCCTTTGAAAAATATCCCTAATAGAATAAGTGTCATGGTGGGAGACGAACTAGGGAGTATGGACATAATGACAAAATCCAAGAGGTCCCCAACCAAGTAAAAATAAGTTTCGTGAAACCTCTATATATATATATATATATATATATATATATATATATATATATATATATATATATATATATATATATATATATATATATATATAAATATATAATATAATATATATATTATATATATATATATATATATATATTAATATATATATATATATATATATATATATATATATATATATATATATATATATATATTATATATATATATATAATATATATATATATATATAGTTATAAACCACTTAAGTAAGTTACCACTTAAAATGATTAAAACGTCGAAAAACGATGATAAATAATCGGAAGTTAAAAAATACGGAAGGTAAACAATTATCGAGTAGAGTTTCGTTATCTATATTTTTGTGGCTCTGAGCAAAATGAAACTAGTCCGGAGTTGATCCGAGTACTCAACTACACTGAGAAAAAATTCCGTGTAGGAGCAATAGGAAAAACATTGGTCGCAAACAGAAAATTCAGTAGATCTAAGGACAACTAGAATAGCAATCCAACAGAACAGATTTAGTTAAAGGCATTTTTGCGATTCAACTAAATATTTTAGTTAAAGGAGTTTGTTGGTATCAGCTAAAGGTTTCAGTTAAGTACTTTCAGTTGAGTCAATAAACATTATTGGACATAGCTAAAGGATCAAGTTACTTTAACTAAACATTTGTTAAGGTTGTTTAGTAGAAGGAACTAAAACATGTAACGCCAACTGAACGAATTTAGTAGGTCGAACTAGTGTGTTGTAAGGGGCAGTGGTAAGCCGTACAGTTGAAATACTGAGTGTGCTTAGGTACAACTAAACCTTTTAGTTAGGTGCAAAGAATTTTGAGTCAAACCCAAGTAACTTCTTGTTGACTCTACTAGAACTTCTAGTTGGCGCATCCCATATTCTCTTGCATCTACATAACAATTCTGCTGCCAACAATATAATATATCTGTTGCCAGCAACTATATATTTCTAGTAGCTAGTAGCCTCTACTAATTTCTAGTAGCCTCTTCTATTTTCTAGTGCCTCTACCATAATTTCTAGTAGCCTCTACTAATTTCTAGTAGCCTCTTCTATAATTAGTAGCCTCTACCATAATTTTAGTAGCCTCTTCTATAATTTCTAGTCGTCTCTACAGTACAACCAGTAGAACCAACTCTATTTTCTAGTTGCCTCTACTGTAACAACCAGTAGAGCCAACTCTATTTTCTAGTGCCTCTACTGTACGTCAGTAGAGCCAACTGTATTTTTATGCCTCTACTGTACGTACAGTAGAGCCAACTGTATTTTCTAGTTGTCTCTACTGTATGTACAGTAGGATCTACAACTCTGTTTCAGTAGTATATAGTATATATAATATATATAATATTATATATATATATAATATATATATATATATATATATATATATATATAATATATATAAAGTAAGTAATATGGTGTGGGTATTTAATAGAATAAGAAAATTTGAAAAATTTGGATAACTAATTTTTATTTTATACTAAAAATATAACAATACAATTCAAACAATCCATGTCAAAACAATATGATTATCTACAATCATAAATAATTGTAGATATCCTTTTTATCATAGCTAATATTACAATAAAAAGAAAAAAATTTCATGTGCAATTTTAGATAATCCTTTTGTTACAATCATAATTAATATCACAATAAAATACGAAATCTTTTTTATTATTTAAATATTCAAATTTTTAAAATGTTATGAAGTTATTAAATAAGAAATAAGAAAAAATGAAGTAAGACATATATACATACAATCAAGTTTATTTATTAATTAATACAACAGAATTTTCAGTGATATTATTTCAGTTATAATTAAGTATACGTTAGTTAACAACTGTACTGTAACATAATTACTTTCCTGTACAATACAATATAACTATATTATTATACATCACTTCAACTATAAATACATTTCTTAAACTTTGTATAATACATTCTTAACTGTATAGTACTTAAGTAATATTTATATCTTTACTAAAATACATTTCTTAACAGTATATTGTACTATGTAAATTAAAAGATGACAGCTGACTCTGAAGTCTGAGAATATATGTCAATCGATACAATAAAATAGTATAACATTAAAGAGAATGCAACACTGCATTATTAAAGTTTTTGTTAAATACTACATTAGTATGTGTTGTATTTTTTCTACCATGTTTACTGATTTATTGAGTGACATATATATCTCAGACTTTTGAGTCAGTTGCCATCTTTTAATTTACTGAGTATAGTTAAATAATATTTATATCTTAACTATAATACATTTAGTATTATTACATAGTAAATTACTTAGAAGTTAGTAATGAAATAAATTTCAATATGGAAACTAAGTAATTGGACTTCGCAAAGTCACATAAGTAAAACCATTGGTTAATGTAGTTAAGTTGTTGGGAATGGTGAATACAAATTTTCTAGCCAAATGTAGGACGTTTGTGAGTTTTGAGTTACCCTATAATATGGAAATGCTCATCAAAGTCAACAGTGGTGAGACATTGACACCACAACAGTGCTTTACAATCAACTGAAAAACTTCAGCAATTACATAAAATAACAGGT
>JACMZG010001870.1:42730329-42908781 GCA_018340805.1 Microvelia longipes | reverse complement strand
GTAGTTTAAGATATTAGGGCTACATGGTCAAACAGGTCCTAATTTTTACCCTTGTAAAAACTAGGCATTAGAAACACCTATTTTAAAAAAATTTACATACTTTTAACATAAGTTTAAAATTATCACATAAAAAAATTAAAAGGTTTGAACTTACCGTTGAAGGAGTCTTGAAGCTCTTCCAAGCCCCAAGTTTTTAAGAGCTGGGCTGTCCCTCGTCCATAGTGGGATAGTGTATTACACTTATTATTACGCGCACAAAATTTAAACGACTACTAGTCCGTATATTATTATATGGTTAAAATAAAATCAAATGTTGGCTTTTGTAACTTTCATATGAACACTGCAGGGTGATGTCTGGGAGTGGACTGATGCTCAGCCAGAAAGCGTCTACCTTAACTAAACGTCTGGTGGAGGTAGTAGTGGGGGTGTTAGTTCACTGGAGCTAACTGGAAAACCCAATGGATCCAACTATACATTTGTTGAAGTAACTGAAAGTTCTGTTTAATACTACTGAAATAGTTAGATCTAACAAATATCTTTCCTTCAACTAATAATTTCAGTAGAGGCAACTAAATTTCTTATTATCA
Source organism: Microvelia longipes (assembly GCA_018340805.1). Lineage (NCBI taxonomy): Eukaryota > Metazoa > Arthropoda > Insecta > Hemiptera > Veliidae > Microvelia > Microvelia longipes. Next base: position 42,908,194 of record JACMZG010001870.1, on the reverse strand, counting down.
TTGGTTTTAAACAGAATTTTGTTGGATTTAATAAAAAACATTCGGACTCTACTAAATTAGTTGTAGAACAGTAATACAACAATTATGCATAAAAACAAGCTACCAAGTATGGAATAAAGCTTCCTACATCTCAAAATAAAAACGTAGGCTGCCAAATATGCAACAAGTTTTTCCGTAACGCCTCAGATAACAAACGCTAGCCTGCCAAGTATAAGAATACAAAGGCTTTCCCACCCTAGAATGATAAAAAAACATCAAATACGCACATTGAACTTTGTAGGGTCAAAATATGGCCCAATTTGAAGAAATACCGGTTTTCAATCGTATTCTCCAATTATATTCTCTACCATAGTCCATATTTTTGGTCCTAAAAGAATAAAGAATGGGATTCAAAATGTGCAGAATTGCGCAAAAATCGTGACACCGACTGTTCCATCAAATACTTATACGTTTGAAGGCACTTAACAGTCAATACGATCAAAAAATCGAAAAACACAGTTTCTGTATGTAATGTCTGTCTGCATCGGTATGTGTATGTCTGTATTTAATTTGTGTATATATGTAGTCCTGTAATTTATATGTCATACTTTTCCCTGTTAACACTACATACAGACGAAACACCTCAACAAATTTAAATGAAACTTAGAGGAGATATTACTACCTTTTATTTATTGTCTAATAAATATAATATATTATCATTTTTATTTTATGTCTTTACTTTCATATATTTCAAGTTTTGACAATCCGGCAAGCCTATGGCTGAGTGCGGGGGTTGTAAATACAATTATGATGAGGGAGGTCATGAAAAATTAGGGACTAATTAAATATGAATTAAAAATAATAATAATACTTATGATTTGTATAAATTTATTATTAAATGTAATAAATAAATAGGTAATTACTTACTACATTTATTATGAATACAGGTAATTAAATCAAAGGAATCAAAAATAAATTAAAGTCATATCAGGAAAAACATTCACTAACAGGAGTGACATCACAATCAGTTACAGAAAAGTCACACTTCATTTAAATCGGTTGAGCCATTGGTCTACATACATCGTGTTAACAGGAAAAGTGCACATATACATATACACACACTTACATACATATATCAGACACGACATTTCTTTGTCCATTTTTGAAATATCTAGATGTTGAAACGTATATAGGCATTACATGAAAAAACATGGGTATCACATTTTTGCCAATACTAATGCTTCCCCTTATAGGAGATAGGGAAGCAAAAACATGTGGAACCTATATATTAATTGTCCCATGGCTCACCATCACAATGAGCACAAAAAAACTACCAAGTATAAAGCTGCATCAATATGAGTTACAATGTAAAATTGTTTTGGGGGGGCCCCCATAATGTTTGCTCCCTATCAGATTTGTGTCACATTGGTTGAATTGCAACGAAATGTATTGTAGGTTTGATAGTTAAAAGTATTATCCTTTTCTTCTTAGGGCTCTTTATTGTACGCTCGCTATGGTCTTTTTGACTTGCATCAGTGCCACAGAGTAGCACCATCATAGTTCTTAAGCATTACCTAAGGGTCGCTATTATTGCTGCATGTGAACGTTTTTTTGGTTGCGGATTGCTATACACAAATAGTACAGTTCTCAAAAGGTTGTTCATTGTATAAAAGGGGTTGTCATAATGGGGGGGGGGGTTGGTTCCTTAATATTTTATGCGAATTTAAAAAGACTATCGCAACTTGTAATATACATTTCTTTTTTAACCTTTTGAAACAGACACATTCAGATAGGACTTATTGAGCTTGAGCCTAATATGAATGGATAAATAAATACATCTTTTATTTCGCCAGTATATGTACATACATACATACAATAGCTTAGTCACAGATGAAATACAGTTCACCGTACACTTTCTAAATAAGAAAAAAATCATGAAAACTATCCATACATATACCACACAGACAAGATTTTTTTTTTGTTTTTTTGGGTTCAGTAGGTGCTGCAAGGAGGACATTGATAACAAAAGTGGGGGTGGTTTTTTTCTTTTACAAAGCTTCCTTCTTTTTTTAAAAAAAGTAGGAGGCAATACAAAAATTAAAAAACTTAACTTATAACTTGTTGGACATAACTTCTGATACATTGTATATTTTTCTTCATAAGCAATTATTAAAACTTTTTCCTTATACCATATATGAAGCCTTGTTAACAATTTTAAAGCTCTCTTTTTGACATTTCTGTCTATATAGATAACCAGAGGTCATCAACACTCAGATGAAACCCCTTTTATTTGTAGTACTAATCTTGAGATTAACAAAGAAATTTTCAAATGAAAAAGCCTTCTTCCCTCTTTTTACCTGACATGGAAAACCATATATGAAAAAACGGGATTTGTATATGCCTTCTTTCCTGTAATCTTTTTCCTGAGAATTATACCTGTATAATATGGATATGGCACTTAACTTATTTTGTAATCTTGACATGGGTTTTTGTGAACAATTATATAATCTGTATTAGGTCTATCATACAAATATTGTATAGGGATTTAATTTTTCCCCCACATTTTATTTCTCAAAATTTATAAACTTATAACGGGATTTACTGGTTTATTGTAATATCTTTTTTACATACTATGTCATGTGTTTCATAATCTGGGAAGTAAACTTAGAATAACAAAATTGTACCTAATCTTAAGATGTTTAACATTGAAAATAAGGGTGACATTCCGGTTTCGGTTTTTTTTTGGTGAACACAATACTTTTCCCATAGACTATTGGTAGAAGGTGAGAGAAAGTAAAAATTAAATATTCCACTAGTGATAAAAACAGAAGCCGCTTATTGTAATTAACTAGGGTTACCATTGGTCTCAACTGTTAGATAGTCAGTAGCAGCGAATCCGAACTTAACTATTTTGTTCAGTTATAACTAACTAGCACTCTCATTGCTCCTAACTGTTATATAGTTAAGTACAACTAAAAGTTATAGTTAAAGGTTTAAAAATCCTAACTAAATATGTCTAGTTAGCTCTACAGAAAAAGCTATTTGTAACTAACTATAGTTTACCATTTGTATCAACTGTAAAATAGTTAAAAACAGTACACTTAAAACTTAACTACTTCATTCTGTTATTACAACTGAAACTTTCACTGCCCATAACTGGTTGAACGTAGCGCTCAACAAACAATAGTTGAAGGATGAAAAAATCTTTAACTAAATTCTTTCAGTTCGCGCTACTAATTTTTTATTTAGATCCAATATTTTGACGTTGTGATTAACTATAGTTTAGTTGACACAACTAAATATCTTTTAACTAAATTCGTTTAGTTAGATTGACAAAACGTGTTTTCTAAATTAACTAATTCTAGATGGCCGCAATAAAATTCTGTTTCACACCAACAAATATGCCCTTAACTATAATTTAGTTGTGCAGAAAAAGTCATTTTTCTCTCAGTGTACTTAAACCCAGATGCCTAATTTCGAATCTTGGTTTCAAAGAATAATTTTTACCAATCATTTTTACTTGGTCCTTAAGGAGTTATATTTTTGTCTTCTCATATTGTACTGTACTTAATAAGTTTATAACCTGTGTAGCATAATCCTGAGTAGTAGTAGTAGTAATAGGGTGGGGAGGCAAAGCCAGGCAAATAGGCCACGTTGTTGGGCCCTTCTTGCCAGCCCCGATTCCTTAGCCTACACCGCCTTAACCAAAAATCTCTTTAAAAAGTCTCCTCATAATGCCCTCACATGGGGCAGTTAGCCTCTGAGATTATGCTAAAGTATTAAAATGTTTATTAATCTATATCTAAGGCAAGGCTTGTTGCTTGCTGAGGTTAATTAGAAAATTTGTATTTTTTACAATTGGCCCTGATGTAATGAACATTTTTGCTTGTCTGTAACCAGCATAGGCATGCCAGTTAAGTTAGATATAATCATGAGTAAGAACTAGATTGGTGTACAGGAAAGCATGCATTCCACAGAAAATTCGCCCGGTTTGCGGACCACCGCGCCAGAATTTTCACAATTCACGAGTTTATTACGAATTTTAGTGTGTTTAAATTTGGCATTACCTAGTAGTGGCGGGTAAACAATATAAAAAACATATTTATCCCCGATTCTCCCTTATGTAAATATTTCATAAGTTTTATAAACTTTAAGTATAAAATATTTCAAGACAGCACTAAAGTTAAAAATCTTTAAAGATGTTTAAAGTTTATTCGCATTTTATTCTGCACCGCGAAAATGAAACTTTTAAAAACCCGTTTTGGAATGGCTTTTCAAAGGTATAAAAAATTCTGGAACTGTGACAAAATTTGCGAAGACTAATACTATCTAATTTAACTCAGAACTCTGACCTTCGGAGTACACTTAAGAGAGTTTCAATAATTTAAATATTTTAAATTACCAACATTTAAATAAAAATTTGTGAAAGAAACAGTTTTAATTTATTCCTTTTTCTTTCAAAAAATAGGAAACATTTAATATTATTAAAATATCTTTTAACATAACGAAATAATTTTTCTTCTTCATAATTTTGCATCCCGGGATGACTTGCAATCCTGAAATACGACAGAATAAGCACAATCAATCAATCTAAATATTTTAAAGGTTTTATGCCAATTTAATGCATATTTTGTTGAATAATTTTCCAAACAGAATAAGCTTATGGATTTTTTAATTGTTGTAGCAACTACGGGAAGTTATTCCACATGTGAAAATGGAAAGGAAACTGTCTAAAATAGAAACCCTGACTCTAGCTAAGAATTATATAATGGCTCTAACTAATGTTATATGTGAGATGAGAGGAGATGAAAAACCTTATACGTAAGTAAAGGCTTTATCTAAAATAAAACATTGACTTTAGCCAAAGAGACTAATACTTAGAGGTAGGATACAACAGCTCTTATCATTCCTTGGCTTATCATTCATAGCTAGGTGCCGTCACTGTACATTGGTGACGTCATTTTTTTTGTCATAATAATAACAATCCAACGTAAATATTAATTATTTTCCCACTATTTTGTCTTAAATTAAGTAAATTAAATTTAAAATAAGTTCTAATGATTGTCTATTGCATGTATTCTTTAATTGTCTGTGTTGAATAAAGTGGTTTAATTTGGCGTCACTGAAAAATGCCCGCCGTTTGTAGAGTGTGTGCTACAATAGGGGTTTTAGAGGGGTGAGGGAGTATATATAGTCTCTCTCTTGGGAGACTATAGTAGGGATAAGTACAGTTATGGCACCTATTGGAAGCTATCTCACAAAGAGACTAATACTATAGTATTAGTCTCTTTGCTGTCCCACTTCCAGACCCCTTATCACTGTGCTATTCTGCCCATGTACTACCTCTAAGTATTAGTCTCTTTGACTTTAGCTAAAAATTATAACATGAATAACTAATGTTATATGTGATATGAGAGGAGATGAAAAACCTTATGAGATGAGATGAGATGAAAAACCTAAGAAGATGCTTTATCTAAAATAGAAACATTGACTTTAGCTAAAAATTATGTTATGTCTAACACATTAGTTAGGCATAATACATGAAGAAATCTTATCCTTAGAACTGAGAGATCTGATAAGTTATCTAACATATATGCCAAGTTTCATCTCATTATCAGCATTAGTTTAATTTTTATTGTATGACTTCTATAAGTTTTTTTATAAAATTGTAAAGAATCTAACTGAGTTGAAATTAAGTACAATTGTACACCTTTGCATAATAAATAAGTACACCGTTTTATTTTAATACGACAAGTATTTCTATGATTTTTGTTGGATCATAAAATTTAAGCAGTATCAAGCGTGGTCAGTGTCTGGATAGGTATTGGCTGGGGATGAAACTAATAGAAACTACAAATATACGGATGTTGCACGATAAATTTCCAAGGACGAGCAAAGCGAGTCCAAATTAGGGAGGATGAGAGCAGCGAATCCATTGCGATGAGAAAAATTTCTCATTACAATACCCTATACCCGATTTTTTCATAAAATAAAATATGCATATTCGTATAAATATGTTTATGCATATCAAAATGCATATACATATTTGTATGCATATGAATGTGCATATACCTACATATTTCATATGCATATCAGACTCACATTTACCACTGAATATTATTCAATGAATTTTAAATTTTATTAAGATCATAACGAGACTCCCTCTCACAACTAAGGCTTTGCCTCCGGCTTTTACAGTTACCTCACAAAATATTATTAATCAAAATGCTTGTATTTTAAAATTTGTGTATTTTTTTAAAATTTTATTTGTATTTTTTTCCTCAATCAATAAAGTTTTTATAAAACCAAAAAAAACTTTTCAATAACATGAAATTTAAAATTAAAATGATATTGATATCAAGGTCCCTATTAAGACTTCATTATTGATTTTTAATGAAAAATAAATTCCCTCAATTTACAGACAAATGCCAGGTTGAATCATCATAAGTCAGTCCACAGACTGCATAGGCAAGCCTTTTCGAAACTCCTGCAAACTACCTTTACAATATAAACCTATTCAAAACACCATCAAAAATATTTTTTGACAATATTAAAAAAATAAATAACAAAAATAATAATAATATAAAAAATAAATTACCCAAACCAAGAAATATAAAATTATCCTTAACCCAAACAAACCCCCTCTTACCCCAAAAAAATAATCAACATTTATTCCACAATAATAACAAATAAATAAATAAAATAAAAATAAAGAGGCACAAATTGCCCTAAATCAATAAATAAAGTATGGCTCCAGATACACAAAATAAATATTGTATTACTTTTGCCAATAAAGAACTTGTTTAAAGAAAAATAATATTTTTTTTATTTCCATTAAATTATTAATATAATAGAAGGAAGCGTCAAGTAATAACATATTAATTAACAAAATTAATCTGCTTTTTTTTTGTTCACAGGTTTGTAGATGTCGAAAGTACAGAAGATAATGTTAATGAGAATACTGTTGATATGAATGATTTTGAACAGAATAATAATTCGATAAACCAGAGAAATTTGCAGCCTACAGAACTATGATGCCTCACTGACAACTAGAGCTAAAAACAATACCACTAGAGTTAAAATATTCTACCATTAGAGTTAAAATAATGTTTCCTTTGGATAGGAGAAAACTCAGCAGCTTTGATTAGGGTCTTGACTTGTGATAATGTTTGTATTTTATATTATTTTTTCTTAAATATGAATATGTTGTAAATAATGTTTTTTTTAATTTCCGATTAAATGATAAAATTAAGATAATTTTTTCATTTTTTTAAATTTAAGAGATTTTTTTCAGTAAGAGATATTGCAAGAAACATAAATATTTGAATTTAAAAATAATCTAATGTATTCTTCTGTAGTAAAATTGAATTTTAGGCAATTCTTGGCTTACAAAATAATGATCAAGGATATTTTTTTTAAATCAAATAAAAACATATTAAATTGTCTTAATTCTGTTTGAAGTCACTTTAGAGAATTAAAATGATTTTTTTAAATCAATGTGTATATTGGCATCCATTTGATCCCATATAATTTAAATTTTTGTAAATTTTAATTTCAATGTAATAAAATTGTAATTCACAGACACTACCAATAAATATAACTTTTAACTCTCTGTTTTTAAAGAATTAAAATTATTTTTTAACCATCATTGGAAAAAAGTATTTTATTAATTTAAAAACTTCTAAAATAAATTTAAACAAATAAAAAAAAATATTTTTCCTACATAACATCTTCTGAAAAATGTATTGTTAAATAATGTATTTAAAAAATTAGTTTTGTATTTTTTTTAATTTTATTATAGAGTTTTTATTATTATAGCTTACATGAAGTAGATGTCATCTTCTTTTACCTGTTGTTTTATTCTTTTAATTTTATTTTAATAATTAGTACATATTAAAAATTCATATTTATTAAAAGTAAAAAAACAATTATGATCATAGTTTGAAAATCAATCAATCAATCAAGTGAAACTAATCTCTTTATAATGAATTTCTTATTTTTTTCTGCTATTGATTTATAATTAACTTGATATATGTTAACGCAAAAGGTGTCAAAAATGGAAAAACTTAATTTATGCAACTTTATATTGGCTAAATCCTTTTCATTTTTTGAAGAATTGTTCTTTATAGTACCTTATTTTATTTTTTATTATTTAAAGTGATATATTTATAACTTTTATAAACAATCAGTGAAACTGAAGCTGTACTTAAGGCTCTGTTATTGATATGTACTTAATGATATGAGTACAAGTCAATAACATTAAAATATCTTCTGCTCAAAGCAAAATATCAAGCAAATACCCAGACAGTCCGGGTTCAAACCTGGTCAGGGCTTCTAGAATTTTCATGTAAGGGTTAGGAATTCTTCACGTGCCGTCCTTCAAAAGGGACATTAGGCTTGTGGTTCCGAGCCTGTGTGATGTCAGGTACTTGTAAAAGATTCCTACTCTAAATAAACCTGGGTTTAGGCAAAATTAAGAACTCTCAATAGTAGTTTATACACACACACATACATACACAAATATATATATATATATATATATATATATATATATATATTATATATATATATATAATAAAAGCTTAGTCTGGCAGTGGGGCACGTACTGTTTCTAGTTAAAGCCATAATAACTTATAGTAAAATCATGGCTCTTCTATGGATTACACGGAAAATGCCTGCACTAGGACTCATAAGGTGGAATTCTATCTAAGGGAGTTAGCAAAAAGGGCCCAACAATGAGGCCTACTTGCTAGGTGATCTACCACCTCTCTCTAATTACTAGCACTATCACAATACCTAATTTGATATTTTAGGTTAGCTAATTGAAAAGTTTATGGAAGCTTGTATGAGAACAGCAACTAACAGGGAGTTAGTAAATTTATCTTAATTGTGAATTAAGTTTTTTTAAGATAATTAATTATTCAAGTCATTAATTTACTAATCTTAATTAAAATTAAAAAGGTTGTATTTACCGCAAGTTGAAGAAGCAATCGAAGAATCAGCTACCGTCGATACTTTCTGTTGGATATAAATATCCCTGGACCGGTTTCGGCATAACGCCATCATCAGCAGGCGGAGCAACACTCGAGGTCTCAACTAATAAAGTTAAATCAGTGATTAACTTCTAGTCTCAATGAGCACGACGATTACAGAGTCGTGCTCATTGCTCTGAAGATTACTCATCTTCAGAGGGCTCGTCGTGCTCATTGAGACTAGAAGTTAATCACTGATTTAACTTTATTAGTTGAGAGCTCGAGTGTTGCCCCGCCTGCTGATGATGGCGTTATGCCGAAACCGGTTCACGGATATTTATATCCAACAGCAAGTATCGACGGTATCTGATTCTTCGATTATATAATCTTAATTAGTAAATTATAAGACTTATCTTTGAGACATATGTCTTTGATAATCAAACACGTAGTTCTCTTCGGTGCCATTAACATTAGTCCTATTCTTCTAAGCTAGTGTAAGTAGCTTAGTGTTCCCCTCTTCCTCAGCAATCTCTATCGTGATATTTTGCTTAGAGCCAGAGAGAAGCCCCAAACCAAAGTATTATTGGAAAGAGACGTAGGTGTTAACTTATGATCATACTTGTTTTAAATCTTGTTAAAATACAGGGATTGAAAATAAAAATTTATTATGATAATGTTATAGTATAAAATTGGAACTTTATTTAGAATTTTACTTTCCCTCTTCATTTAATTACTTACTGCAAAATTACTGCATTTAATTAAATAATTATTGAAAAAATTGAATCTAAATAGGTGAGAGAAATAATATGTAAATGAAATATTGGTGAATTATTCATCTTGAATGCAGTTGAATAATTCCCATATTTAATTCCATATTTATTTATTCTTATTCCCATATTTAAGAATTATTTACATTTTTATGTAGAAATTTTTATTGAGTTTTATTGAAATATTGTAAAATGTTTTTATAGTTATTAATTCTTCCATGATTTTAAAGTTAATGAAATATCGACTGCTTATAATATATTGTAAACATAGTTTAATATTTTGTATATTTTTTATGAATTACTAATTCATTTAAGTCTCCTTTATTTAGACATTTTAGTCATTATTTTATCCAAATTATGACATTAATAAATTTATTGAGTTAAATAAAAACCACATCTCCACTAGGTGGACACTCGGTAGTACTGGCATGAAACCTTGCAATACACACAAACCACCTGCTGGCACTTTATCTGACAACCTAGTGGAAATATGTTTAAACTTAACTTGAAATATCTTAACGTTACTTAATCTTAAATTAACGAGTTTATAACATGTTTAGTTAATTTTAACAAGTATCTTAGAAACATTCTGTTTTAAACAGGAACTTTTTATGAAATCTGAAACGTCTTTTCTAGATTAAAAAGGAAAATTTAAATAATCATTTCAAAACATGTTGTTTTGAAATGACACAATTTAAGTACTGAAATAAATTACACAAAATCAGCTTCAACACTAAAAAGCATTGAAGCTGAATATGTGACCCCATTTAACAATGCTGAAGCAAGTCATTTAGAATAGGTTTAAATGGTTCAATAGAAGCTGTTAACTAAATATCAATTTTAATTTGCATTCTAGTTGTTAGAACAATTAATACTTTCTTCTGTAAAGTAGTAGTTTAGTCCGTAATAGCAATAAAACACTTAAAAATTTATTATTGATGTTAAAAAATAACATAAGAGTCAATAAAATCTGTATAACCAAATCGTGATATGGACTGATGTTATGGACCAATTTATTTTTTACCAAGTTTCAAAAGATAATTTTTAAATATAGCCAAATAGACTTTTAAGGCAAAATTTTTATGGTCAACAAAAAAAAAATAGAAAAGTAACTTCTTGTATATGTTTTTATATTTAATTTAAAATTAATTGGTTTGTTTATTTGCAACCCCGTGTGTTCACTGTTCTGGTATTGTACATTTTTTTTATTTCTTTAAAAAAAATCATTCTATCGATTTTAATTGAGTCTTATTATAATTTTTATTATATAAGTGAAATTAAAAAAAAATAATAATTTGAGAAAATAGATAAAAATTCCAATTATTTTAACTATAAGATCTGTTAATTTTATATTTTTATGCGTGTTTTACTCCTTAAAATTTTATGTTTTGTTGTGGTTTATTTAGACTTTTTTATATAATTTTAATATTTGTTTTTATAGAATAATAAAATGTATAGACATGAAAAAAATAAGAATAATAAATGGGTAAAAATATACTTGTAAATAGGTTTTTTTGTTAGATTTTAATATTTAATAATTTATAAGGCATCATCAAAATTTAATAATATTCGATTAGAAGTGTTTTGAAATTGATGTGCTCCGATTGTTACTTAAAGTTGCTATGGTTGATTCGCTCTTGAAAGTAAATAAGGCTCTTTTTTATATTAAAAAATCACAAAAAAATTAATAAAAGTTGGCTCTTAAAAGTAAATAAAGATCTTTTTCTACTGAAAATTCCAAAAAAAAATGAATGGATTATATTATTATAAATTATAAATTATTGAATAATAACTATGAATTATATTGTAACAATTGGAACAGTAGCACTGGAGAAGTTCATCATAAAGAATAAAATTTTGCTAAATAAATAATTTAAGGTCAGTGCAGGTTTGTGCATAACTAACAAATCAAAGATTTTGGGAAAAATTGTAATTACATTAATTATGCTTTATGATTTAGGTTAAATTTAGTGGAACATATTTCATTCATAAGTGTAAATAAATTTGTTACTGGATATTTTAATAGCAGTCATTTAAAAATATAGAATAGTAACCATTATTTTTAACTTCTGCCTAGAGCCAGAAACCATAGCAACAAGTGTAATTTTAGAAAACTAGTAAAAATTATAATAAAAAATTAAAAAAAAATATAATTATAATTGAGCCATCCAGAGAAAGTGTTATTAGTAAAAAGTGAACAATTTTAAATTCGAGGTCAAATTTAAACTTTAAGGCAAGCATTAAAAGGTACATTTTAACTATTGATCCAAATTGATCTCAAAAAGGAATTCCAAAATTTTTCAATTTTAACTTTATCACTGTTCTGCTGTAGAGCTCATTTATTTTTTTAAAAAAAATGTAAAAATAAAGAGAACCAACACCTCTCTTTTTTAGTTGTAATTAATTTTATTTATGAAGTTGATTATTTTTTTTAATAAAAATAATTGTTACCATTTTAATGCACAAAAAAATGAGATTGTGCTTAAAAAACGTTTTTAATTTTGTGAATAAACGATTAAAAACGTGTTTTTGAATTGAAATAGTTGTTAACTTTGATTCAATACCTTATTTTGATTCTGCTGGTAAAGACTGGGTGAAATGCTCCTAGCAATGAATTTACTGAATAAGCTTAGGATTAAAAATATACAGTTAGTACTGTGTTTAATCACCATATTAAAGCTTGACGGACATTCATGATACTGCGATAGTGATTGTGATGCATGCATAGCTGTGATTCCACGATAGCCAACACTACGATTGCATGCTTGTCTAACACCAAGAACCAGATAGCACATTATGGTCCCAAAGATGTTCTATCGGACATCAGTTTATCCTAAAAACATCCTATGAAAGAGTCACCCGTGGTGTAGTGGTTAAGGTACGCGGCCAATGCACAGAATAAATGGACTTTAAACTTCCGAGTTTATTTAGTCATGGGTTCAATCCTAGCACGGGCCTCTAGGATTTTTATGAGGGATAAAAATTTTGCGTACCACGTCCTTCAGAAGGGACGTAAAGCCGGTGGTCACGAGCCTATGTGTTGTCAGGTACTCGTTAATGATCCCCTAAATGAAACTGGGTATAGGCAAAATTTAGGACTCTCATAGCAGATTTATTATAATACTATAGTGTGTCTGCCTTGTAGTTTAAAGTGTATGGAGGTTTAGTTTAACAGCGAGGGCACGTGTTGTTCCTAGTTTTCACTAGACTATAAGAGTCAGTGAAAATATGTATGATTGCTTGAAAAAAGTATGAAAGGAACCATAGAAATCCACGGCTCTTCTGTCTAGATTAGATGAAATATACCTACACTTGAAATTAAAAGGAGTAGAACACTATCTTAGGGAGCTGGCAAAAAGGGCCCAACAATGTGGCCTACTTGCCTGGTAGTTACTACCACTCCCCCCATAATACTACTACTATCCTATCGATTTTGGTACTTCAGTGAAATGCGAGGAGCCATGCGAGGAGCCTCAGTGAAATGCGAGGAGCCATGTTCGGTGCAGATACACCGTTGTTTTGTTTATATTTTTATGATTTATTATTTTTGATGTATTTGTCATTAGTAAATATTCTTTTACAGTAAGGTAAAATTAAGCATTTCAGAGATACCTAATAAGTATAAGAATAATTTGCTGAGAAGCAGCGACAATATCTATTAACAATTTAGCAAGGCCAGTGTTGGGATGGGTGACCACTGGGAGTAAAACAAATGTATTTACTGTCTGTCTCGTTCCCGTATAAATTTGGTGATTTATATACTTTGAGAACAAGTGTAGAGAGTCCAAAATAGTGGGGATGAGAAAGGAATCTGATATGGTGAGGAAAAGTTCTGGGGTAACTCGGAACTTGGCACAGAGAGTTAAATCTCAAACTTCAAACAAAAAAATCAAATTTTAGGTCTAGTTCTGCTGCCTAGAAGATATAATTTTTCAGTCTTTGATAACTTACTATAGATAAATACACTATTCAGCATTTGTGAACATACTATAAAAGTATTATTTGTATTATTTTGTATTATTTGTTTTCTTATTTATATCAAAAGCCCAAAATACACGAGTAAAGTCACTAGTTGATTTTCTTCCACTATATTTTAAACTCAATCTGAAAATTAAATTTAGAGTTTCAGGGTTCATCCCTATACCCAAGAGTGTTCACATGATCAACCTCCCTGTTGTTGGAAACATAGTAAACAGAAAAACTCACTATGCCCTTAACTCCAATTGTTACTGCTCATTTAAGAATTATTAATAGATCAATTTGGTACAGTACTTTTAGTGCTGTCAGTGACTATTGTAAATCTTGCTATAAATCCTTCCAAGAATCCTTAACAGGTCACTTCAATCCCTCGATCCAAATCCTTTCCTCCAGAACTATCCCTGATACTCCTCCTAGACGTGTAAAGCGGCAGTGGCCTAGAGACCTACTAGAATAGCTAGATTAATTATTCAACCTCCCTCCCCCTCACACGTCAGAGTGATATAATTGGATATCTTCTCCTTTCCCTAATACTTGTTATATATAAAATGTAGTTGTATTAATCAAATAAAAAAAACTTTTAGTGCTAGCCGCTTCCGTGGTCAAGGTTGTTAAGGCATCAGTTATTGTACTCACCTCTGAGACCACGGAGGTCACCCAGGCTACGCTCACAGTTTAAATAAGATTATTGTTTACGGCTCAATCCATTTCAAGTGATCCAGAGATGTTGCTCGAGCAACATCTCTGGATCACTTGAAATCATAGAGATATTATTACTAGAGGTACTAGGGCCCTATTAGTTGAATTTTGAAACATCGAAAAAATAACCTGACTACCTTCGACTTTCAATATAATCAAATAAACAGAACAAAATTACAGTAACATATATTTAAGAACGTTTAAAATACATATTAAAACACCGATAAAGATAGGGAAGCTAAAAAGAATTGATTTATTATAACCTTAACTCACTCTTGAAGAAGGTTTCATTGAGGTTATACAGAGCCCCGAAAAGATGTTTCAGGGTCTCAATGTATAAAGATATGCTATGCCCCCTCTAGTATTTATTGACCCAAATTATTGCCAACCATAGATAACACTTAAAGCGTAGCGGGTGCCACTGCCACTAGATGTGGTTTCTCCAGGGATTATCCCCAATGGGTCGCAAGACTCTAAGCAAGTATTATCATTATTATATAATTATATCACTAAGGATTCCCCTGAAGATTGATTCTATTAACTACACTACAGTCGATAAATGACAGGTATAAATATTATACAACAATATCAATGTAAAACAATATATGCAACATACCTTTTAAGTTTATACCCTCGCATTTCAGGGCTGAAAACCTTGGTATCTGAAGTTAAATTTCAGTAATCATGTCATCAATAAGGTACTCTAACTGGAAGGTAGGTACTCAAGTCGTACTTTATAGCGGTACTTAATCTCTTTGGGATCAACAATTTTAACAACACAACAACATTTAGTACAACACAAAATGATTATTTCACTGACAAGCAAATCGGATTCACCAAGTTCTTCTATCTTGGTGATAGAAAACAACTTTGCGTATTTACTAAACATTTTAACTAAACCAAAGTTTTATAAATAGAACTTTATAACTTATAACACTTTTCACTAAACAATTTTACACAAAAAAACTTTGCACAACACAATTTTACAACTACTTAATAATTTGGTGAGTTCAGGCACTTACAAACGTATACAGCAACTCAGAATTCCTTAGTGAAGATACGAACAGAAACAATTAAATTATCGAACACAAAAACTTGTTATTTACAACTCTAAATAATTAAAGCTGGGTTATGCTTAAACCGTAACTTCATCATATACACTTCCATAGAGATATACAGGGCGACTTAATCTTAATGGGACAAAATAAAAATCCTGATTCTATGGACCAAGATGAACAAAAAATGTCATGTAAGCACAGGGTCGATTCTCAATAGTTCTCTAGAAAAATCGATATATCGAATTATTCAATACTTTACTGTCTAATCTCTAAAACGATCTAAACTTGAAACTACTAAAGCTAAAGAGATAAGGTTTTCCACTATTTCTAAAGGACATTAAATTCCTTTAAAATGGTATACTTTATGTCGTACATCCTCTCAATTAAAACTTTAATTTATTTTCATTTAATAAAAAATTGTATTAGTACTAAAAATGTAAAAATTTTCAAATGCCAAAATCTTCGATATTTGTCCACTCATACTTAAAACCTAAAAATCTTAAAACAGCCTCGTTCCGTGCCCTTTAAAATGATATAACATAATCTATGGCTTGTTTTTAACTTTAACCGTAGAATAATTGTATTGCTTTTGCCAATAAAGAACTTGTTTTAAAAAAAACCTTAGAATAATACTATTTATAGAAAGAGCACTACTAATAACACGAAAGGCGGTTCACTGGTGGACTTTGCTGTCACCCTAATAATATACAATTTTCTAAAAAAAGTTGGCAATACTTCCGGTTGCTGAATTATTATGTTCTATTATTAAATAATGATTGATTATTCATAAAACACTAATATAAATGTCGGTGCATTACAATATTTAAAATAGTATAAAATTTAGTTTAACGTATTTATTAAAGTTATTAAAAGTAGTCCTCGTCAACTAAATGTAGATCTTTATTCGCCACCTTTGCCATCTAAGACCGGTTTTATTAAATACTCAGTAGGTGTTTTAAGTTATTATATTTGTTCTATACGATCTTCTTCATTAATAGATATTTATACACATTTAAAATGAATGTTTTGTTGTTAGGGTGTACCCCTACTTAAGTGCACCTGTCAACCGCTTTCGTTAATCAGTGGAATACATTGTGTGCTCCTTCTATAAGTACTATTATTCTGTGACTTAACCGTGATAATTCTTAAAACACTTATAAGTCGCTTAGATGTCAAATATTCACAATGTAACAAAGGCATTTACATTTAAACTGTACATTTTAATTATGCACGCCTATTATGGCATGGTTTTTTTAACTCTAGAGAAGCAGCGAGACTCTATGCTGCTGATTCCCCTAATAGAGTTCATCCTGACCATAAACTATTCTCTAGGCTACATGATAAATTAATTCGAACAGGATCTTTTTCTATTGAAAACAAGAAAAATGATCCTTTATAAATCGTGTTAGATCTACAACATAATTTTGAACCATTTTAATAATAATTCGGAAACAAGCACCAGGCGTTCATCTGCTGAATTAGGGTTTCATAGAGAGACTATTAGAAGATCATTAAAATTTGATCATCGCCATCTATCCATGTTACACAGTTTTGGAGAATTGCTTCTGGAGATGATAAGAATACGATTAGGATTTTGTAACTGGTTTAAATAAGTATGAAGAAGATAATACGTTTCATTTAGGAAATCTTCAAGAAAGTACCTCTCAATTTAAGATTAAATCAGTGGTTCCAGGATGGATGCCTGGCCCACTATGGGCTTAACCTCGAGACGGCTGAATGAAAATTATCCCAATCGCTGGATTGGACGAGAGGGACCAAATAGCCTGGCCTCCGAGATTCTGATCTAACACTACTAGATTTTTTTCTCTGGGCAAAACAATGAAAGAATATACAGGCAAGCCCCACAAAAATCGAGAATACCTGATGCTAAAAATTCATGAGCTCAAAACTGCAAACAACTGTAGCACAAATTGAAAAAAGCAACACCATCAGTGTCAGAAACAATATATTAACAATGTTTAGAGTTGAAAAGAAGATTTGAATTCTCTAAGATTTACATGAAGAATGATTTTTAATTCCCTCAGCAGTTAAAAGTTACTTATTTATTTATTGTTTAAATCGTAAAATAAACTATACTTTTATTTTTTTAAAAAAATTCTTCAAAGAAATGTTTTGTTGCATTTGTTTTATTATAAAGACTATTATTAAGTTTTTAAGCTATTCGGTAGTGGAGGGGGGTTGATTGTAGATTATTTTCTATGATTAACAAAACATAGAATAATTATAATTAGTTATAACTATAAAAAATAGTTATTTTAGTAAATCAAATGAAATGGTTTATATTACAAGCAATAAAGAAAGTCAAAATTGTTTTTTCTTTGGGACAGTAAAGTACCATCGTTGCGTCTTCCCCTTTGAAGATCCTTGATGTAACTAAAAAAGTTAGTTTAATAACAGTGCGTGATGTCTGACATATTAAGTTGAGGACAAATAAACTGAGAAAGAACAAGAAAAAGATTGATTCTAGCTTAGAATAATACTATATATAGAAGGAGCACAGGGCCGTAAACACAGGTAAACACAATGTAATTCCACTGATAACACGAAAGCCGGTTGACTGGTGCAACTAAGTAATGCTGCCAACCTGACAATAAAACATTATTTTAAATATTTCATAAATATCTTTAATGAAGAAAGATCGTAAAGAACAATATAATAACAAAACACCTGCTGAGTATTTAATAAAACTGGTCTTAGATGGCAAAAGGCGTGCGGAATACAAGAATCTACATTAGTTGACGAGGATACTTATTATATATAATTTTAAATAATACGTTAATCTACAATTAAAATGCTAAAATATTGTTAATGCACCAATATTATTTAGTATTTATGAATAACTCAATCATTAATTAATAATAACGTACATAATCAGCAACCGAAGTATGCCACTTTGTTTAGAAATTGTTATTGTTAGGTGCAGCATTACTTAGTTGCACGCAGTCAACCGGTTTCGTTTATCAGTAGGCCACTTCTATATAAAGTATTATTCTAAGGATTCTAGTGTCGAAAAATGTGTCGTTTCTTTTGAGTAGCTGTTATATAAAAATTCACAATTTTCTTCTTCTTGAAAATAATTAAAGAAGATAAAAAAGAAAGCCATTGTTTTATTGTTGTGAAACTCCAGCAATATTCTTTTACTTTTAGTATTTGTTTGAAATGTAATTGTATAAAAATTTTGAGTGTTTGCTTTGTATACTATGGCTACAATAACACCTCATATAACTGTCTCTGAAATACTGCGTAGTAAGGATGAAAGCGAAGACGGACCTAAGAAGAAATCTAGGGAGGATTGGAGGAAGGCCAAAGAGCTTGAGGAAGCCAGGAAGGTTTGTATTTCTTTGACTACGTACTCTCAGCTTTCAAAATCCGCGGATCGTGTTAAATACGGTAATAAAACTATGTGGAGAAAATTCACTGGGATACGTCAGAACTAAGGAGGTGGGATCCTATCCTCTCCCCCTATAAGCGTATGTGCTTCGAGAGGAAATTGTATTCAATGTATAACCTTCTCGACAAAATATTATTTCACATTTAGTTATGTCTAATTCATAAGAGCGCCAAAAAGTTTGAACTCACTCTGCCCATCAATTAAAATCCCGAATTAGAATTATTAAATTATAATTTAATTTATTTACCAGAGACGAACGGGGCCCTCTTATCGCCATCATGCTTAGCAAGCAGAAAATATATCATTTGATACTACCGAGTTTTGCAGAACACAAATAGCTGACATAATATAAACTGTGTGAGAGACATATGGTGACATATGTCGTGTCATGATGATGCTACATGTAACAGTTCCCAGATGTAGCATTGCATTTTCCTTGTTACATTTCGTAAGTGTCTCTCGCACAATTTATATTGTGCGTTACAATCTATATTGTGACAGCAAGTATGTCTCAGTTTTTGTTGGCCAATAAAAGTTAACTAGCATCAAGCTAGGTCAATACCTGGATAGATGACTGCTTGGAACCACATGAATATATAATGTCAGAGGACAATCAAAACAAGTCCAAAGACATGTTAGAGCACAAATTTGATATTTTTTTATATTTTGAGGGCAAGCGAAGTAGAGAGGATTAGCATAGCGAATAAGGAATCGTTTCGAGGTACTCCATACCTAATTTTTACTTTCCTCATTTATACTGAGAAAGTAAAAAAGTAGGTGTGTAGAAAAAGTATTGCGTTTGCATAAAAAAATCTGTAACAGGAATTTCAACTGAATTATCGGTTTTAAGTGTTTTTTAAAACCTCCTGAATAGCTTTCTTAAATTTATCTGTCAGCATGTGTGTGTTTATGAGTTAGTGTGTGTCTGTAATTATAGCAGCTCCCAGTGTATTTATGCTAGAGCTAGAGGGTTGAAACTTTGTACAAAAATTAATGTTTAGGTCTTAAATTATGCTATCCAGAAATTATTTTTTTATGATGTCATTAACTGGCAATAATGACTTAGCAAAATTTTTGAAAATTCATAAAGCAATAAATTTTGTTTCAGTAAATTAGAGATTTAGCAAGCATTTAGTCATATGTAAGACCAACATATGTGCCTAGATTCCTAAAGAGGTGCCTAGTTATAGAAAGAGGCGGGATAATCAGCATTAGTTCAATTTGTATCAAATGACTCGTTTACGTTGTATAAAAAAATTGTGAAAATAGAAATAAAGGCCTTTGGCCCGTAGCCGCTAAAATTTTTTTCATGACGTCATAACTTTGATTGATGATGTCATAATGTTTTTATTAACAATAGGCCTCGTAACCTCCACAACATTCGCGATTTGCAAAGTTTCGTTTCAATTTGAGAACGCCTTCAAGAGTTATCGTTCGCCATACGAAAGGGTAGAAACTCTACATATATATATAATATATATATATATATATATATATATATATATATATAATATATATATATAACTTTTTTCGGACATATATTTTTGTTATCAGGAAGCCAATAGGAACCGATTCCGATCACTCCCCCCCCAACTTCCGTCATCGGAACAACCTCATAAGCGTCATTTTCATAATGAAAATTCGCTAAAATAATTCTTTATGTTGAAATTTGATACACATGTATCCCATAATGTAATAAAGTGTACTAACTTTAGTTTCAATACAGCAAGTATATCTACAGTTTCTGCATCAAGCAAGACTAGTGCTTGGATAGGTGACCACTTGCAATAATTTACTGTCTGAGGACAAGCGAGTCCAAAGACTTGTTAAAGTATAAATTTAGTGATTTTATTTTTACATTTTTATTCTGAGGACGAGTGAAGTGAGTCTAAAGTAGTGAGGATGAGCTTAGCGAATCTGATATAATGAGGAAAAGTTCTGAGGAACCCCCTTTCCAAATTTGATATATTTTGTACACAAGTTTCTGTCACAAAATAACCTTCATCAATGACAGGCAATATGACCAATAATGCAAATAATTTTAATATTTTGTGTTTTATTATAAATATTTGTAAGGCTGCTCAACAACTATTGTGGCACCACTACAAAAAGAGTTTTAGGTGGTTTTTTAGTAGTGTAGTTTTAGACCACTCAGAAGAGGACTCTTTAGAAATGTTTAATTCAAATTAGAAACTGAAAGAGGAATGTCTAGAATTTTTTTAATAGTTTTCCTGATACTCTTACTGATTTGTGATATACATTCCACATGTTCTCCATTTATATTCCTTTAATAATTTTTCTTATATTACAGGCAGGAACAGCACCCGCAGCTGTAGATGAAGAAGGAAAAGATATAAACCCTCACATACCCCAGTATATATCATCTGCACCCTGGTATTTCAACGCAGCAGGACCTACACTCAAACATCAGAGAATACAACCGGAGACCATCAAAACATTCGCCAGGCTTGACGAGTGGTACAAACGAGGTGTTGATGCTGTGAGTATACTTAGTGAAAGTTATTAGAAAGAGGTGCGATAACCTACAAGTAAGCCACGTTGTTGCAACCCTTTTGCTGACTCCCTTAGATAGAAGATAGTGTTCTACCTTATGAGTCCTAGTCTAATCCACAGAAGCTTGTGTTATTCTAGCTTCAACCAAAATAACACATGTCCCACTGCCAGGTTAAACCTTCCTGCTCTCAAAACCATTAGCCAGAAACATGTATACATATATTTTATATGAGCTACTATTAAGGGTCCTAAATTTTTCCTTCACCTATGTTCTTTTCCAATAATAATTTATTGTACTTAGCAGTTTGTAGAGAACCATTTAGTGTAACTGAAGTTAAGGGTTGTGTAATTTGGTGCATTTTTTCTCTTACTATTCTATTCTTTTAAGAATAAACAAAACCTAAAATAAATAAATATTTTGAGAGGATTAAGTCCTGACTGTATAAATATGTAATGTTAATAAAAAATGTTTATCTCATTTAAAATTTGTATGAATTAAAATATATAGGTATGAATTAAATCAACTCAAAAAGAAAATGTGACATGTCCTGAAATTAATATTTTCTGGGTTTTTCTTACATTCAATATTTTTAGGTCTATTTTCGCTTTAGATTTCTAAATCACTTTTTAATGTTTTTCTTTTGATATTGAAAAAATATCATCTTGCTCTACTATGGAGTGTTTGTATTAAATTTGCTGGCGACTAGGCAAGAAGTTAATAATGTTCCCTGATTAAATACTATTGGCCACACTATATTGAATAAGAACATAATATTTTAAATCCCTTGTTAAAAGCCTGTCTACTGTATTTCTACGGCAATATTTGTATTTTAGTTGTCATTAAAGTGACTCATCTTTTTTACAGACTAAAGTAGCTACTAAATATCGTAAAGGTGCTTGTGAGAACTGCGGGGCAATGACTCACAAGAAGAAAGACTGCTTAGAGAGACCTCGTAAAGTCCAAGCTAAGTTCAACAACGCCAACATAGCTCCTGATGAGTTTGTGCAGCCAACACTCTCGAGGGACTTTGATGGTAAGAGAGATAGGTGGGCTGGATATGATCCTGCTCAGCATAAGGAGGTTGTCGAGAGATTCGCTAAGATAGAAGAGGCTAAGAGACAGATCAGATCTGAGAAATTAAATGCTCAGGCTCAAGCACAGGTATGCATTAGTTAAATACCTATGTTATAATTAATAACATGCTCTGCTATTGCTTAAAGGTACAGACAAAATTAATTTATGCTAAGCATGACAAAGCTCTAGAGTATGACTGTAACATGTCTATTTATGATTTTCTTTTACTTATCTTGTTTGGAGAACGGCAATGCAAAGTAGATGTGGAAATTGGGTGAAAGATGTATAAACAATTATATGAATGAGAACAAGTTAGAATACTGAATTAGTAGTGAGTTAATTATGAATTTATAGATTCTGAACCATCGTTTGTGCAGTTTATAGATTACTTTCTCTGTTAGTTAGTACTATTATTAACAGATTGGGCATACTATCTTCTTCCACTCGCTTTTATGTTTAAACAATGATATTATCTATGGGGAGAGTATTTTTCTCACTTTTCTGAATACTTGTATGTAAAATGCCGCTACTTAAATTTATTCAAAAGTTTGCCTTGCAAACTCTGCCAACTCAACTTGAAAACTGGTGAGTTGTACTTTTAGCTCACTTAATCATTATCTATCGTAATCATTATCTTTATTTGCTAACACATTCTTATTATGCCTCCCATTACCTCTTACATAATGTACTAACCGCTATTTTCACATCAACCTTGTCTCTAAAAGAGTTCCATTGTGATCTTCCTTAAGTAAATCTAAAGAACCCTGTTATTTATGAAATTTGTATGATGTCATCAAACATGATAACGACTTTCTTGATATAGACAAATATACTACTGTGTATTTTATTTTCATGAATGGTTTTATCCATACCTCTGATCAGGCTAATTTGTATTTGTGAGGTCTTAAGTTGGGCTTATTGCCTTTAAGTAAAACCATGTGTTATTTATGGTTCCAATAGAATCCCCTCCGTCATAGATTTTATTCAGGCTGTCGACTGATTGAAACCAAGACTGTTGTAAATTTTCTTTGAGTCCCCTCAGGATCAAAGCATCTGGTGTTAACAAATGTTTAGGAAAACTATTGACTTTATGAAGTTCAGTAACTCGTGTTAATAATCTAGGGTGAAGGCGAAGAAGATGGAGATAAGGAAGATGAAGAGAGTAATGATGAAGATGACGATAAGTATGCCGATGAAATAGACATGCCTGGTACCAAGGTCGACTCTAAGCAGCGAATTACTGTCAGGAATCTTCGTATCAGAGAAGACACAGCCAAATATCTCAGGAATCTGGATCCTAATTCAGCCTACTATGATCCTAAGACTAGATCTATGAGGGACAATCCTTATGCTGGTACATCTGATGAGTAAGTAGTTAGTTTTCAATCTAATAGAGAGCATGGATGTGAAATATTTATCTGGTGAGTAAATGAAAATAGCACTGTGATTGTTTGAGTTTTGTGCTGTAAATAGGGCATACTTCAAATCTTGAAGTATACAGATGAAATGCTTCATCTGCTCGTGCCGTTGGGTGTGGAAAAGGAATTCTTTACGTTACATTTTTGTCCTTGGAATATGTTTAAAATCATTTTAAAACTTACACGCAAATCAAATTTGCCTTGCTGTTTTTTTTTTTTATAACAGATGGGTGATACTTATTAGAGGATCTTATGGAAAGAAGTTGATTTTATCTAATCAACGATAAAATCGTTAATAATTTTATATTTTCTTGTGATCTAACTCATCTTAATTAAAAATGTTTAGAATGAAACATTATTTGATGATAAATAACATAAACACTAATAATTGAAGATAAATTTCAATAGAAATGTAAAGAAATGTATTTTCCTTTGCTAAAAACAGTTCGATCACCCTTTTGTTTCAAGCTCATTGCAAGTGATACCAACTAAACAGTTTTACTTTAAATTGCAAATACTGGATGGGAATTTTCAGGTACACCAACATTAAATCCTTAAAATTATTTATTTCAATTATACTTACATTTATAGCTAAGTACATGTATAATCAGAGACCCCAACAGCATACGGCAAAAAATGGGGCACTCACCAACTTGAATACATTAAAAAACATAAACAGAATTAGAGTTAAATAAGAGTAAATTAAAAAAAATAAAATAAAAATACGATACCGGAATGAAAGAAATTATTAACAAGCAATCTAAAAAAATATGTTAGGGAAAAGTAAAATTTAATAACAATAAATAAAAAGCTGAATAAATAAAAATATTAGAACAAATTTAAAAAATAACATTAAAATCAATGTACGGTAACAATATATTAAAAAATATGGGGAAAACATGGTCCTAAACTTGGGAAAGTGGTCTTTGGCCCCGATATGTTGATGCATAGGGGTTCAATTTTACCATTATATTTTTACTTTTACTCATTTAACCATAGGTATATAGGAAAAGTATTGTGTTTGCAAAAAAATCCGAAACATGGATGTCACCGGAATCATTGGTTTCAGGTACTTTAAGACCTCCTGAGTGGTTTTCACAAAGTTTTATGTCTGTGTGTGTGTTTGTGTGTCTTTTATCACAGTAGCTCCTAGTGTATTTAGGCTAGAGAATTGAAACTTTGTACAAAAACCAGTCTACCACTGCAGTTGTGCTTTAAGAAAAATATTTTTTTTTATATATTTTTTAACCTGCAATAATGACTGCAAAAATTGCAAAAAATAATAAAAAGACAGAAAAATTATACAATCAGATTGAGATTTGACACACATGTAGCTATGTATAAGACTAACATATGTGCCAAGTTCCATCTAACTATCAGCATTCGTTCAATTTTTATTAAACAACTTGTGTACGTTTTTTTTAAATTATAAAGTCATGAAACAATCTAATCGATATGAAATTTCGTAATAAGGTATACCTTTACGTAATAACTTAGTACACCGAGTTTGGTTTTAATATGATAAGTATGTCTAGAGTTTTTTACTATCTAAGGACGAGCAAAGCAAGTCCGAAGCAGGGAGAATGATCGTAGCGAATCCGATTATGAGGAAAAGTTCTGAGGTACCCCGTGTTTGAATACATTGAAAAGTTAAATTTGAGTATTTCATAAACTGTTTTAGAAACAGTTCATGAAACTGCATTTAATTGTAAGAAATTTAATAACAAAATCACCTTATTGCGGTTATTTTTCACCAAGGTATTGTTAGACATACCTCATGCAGCTGTGCTAAGGATCATGCAGAATAATTATTAGGAAAATCCAGAAAATAGGGACAAAGAAATAACTACCACGGCAATGGTAACACTGCCCCAAGCCGACTTAGGTAATCATGATAAAATAACTAGGCATGTCATTTCTTTAAATATAAAGTTTTGCATTCATGATGACCTCTATATCTTTTATAATTAGACATTTATCTATAAATATGAAGTTTTGCACTCATGATAATGTAATTTAAGTATGACTTTAAGAAATCGATTAGGTGTATGATTATTATGAGATGCTTAGTCAAATGATTGATCATACGATTGTGAGTAATGTATATTGTTTACAGAGTGGACTATGCAGGGGAGAACTTTGTAAGGTTCACAGGAGATACTCAGCAGCATGGGAAGATGCAGATGTTTGCCTGGGAGGCATACGAGAAGGGAGTTGATGTCCATCCTCTGGGAGAGCCAACCAAGCTGGAGATGTTGGGCAAGGAATTTGACTCAAAGAAGGATCAGTTCAAGAAGAAAGGACAACTATCTGTCCTGGAAAAGTAAGTTTGTCTATCTTTCCAACTTGTTTACAGGTCAAGGGATATCAGTTAGGTGAGGTAGGTTGAGGTTTGTTTTCTTGAAAATACAATTTCATTGACAGTTTTGCCTTAAAACAAATAAAAAATCTATTTTTTATTTGTGATTTTAATAACAACACAATATATACATTAAATTTTAAAAACATCAAATTGCTTTAATTATTTTACTTCTTACTTTTAAGTATTATATTCTTAAAAGAGTAAGTTTTATGTTTATAAAACAGTAAAAGAAAAAGAAGAAGTTAAAAGCATTGTGTTTTCACTATAAATCCAAAACAGGGATTTTACGTGAATTGTCTGATTTAAGTGTTCAAGACTTCTTTAGTGGTTTTTACCAATTTGTCTGCCTGTATGTGTGTGAGTCTGTTAACATCGCAACTCCCAGTTTTTTTATGCTAGAGAGTGAACAACTTGGTACCCAAATCAATTGTTGGTCTATTTGTGCTATTTGTCCGGAGAGTATCTTTAGAATATTTCAAGTCTCATTGGGAGTAATATTGGAACATGTTAAGAACTCATAACTCATAGATTCGAGTTATAAGCATATTTTTCTCCTTCCACAAATGCGACAAAGGGGAACATTTTCTCCCTAGTGGAGATTAAAGTCGATGACTTTGTGCTTATGTGTGTAGGTATGGCGGAGAAGAACATCTAGAGGCACCTCCAAAGGAACTGTTACTGGCCCAGACAGAGCACTATGCTGAGTATACCAGATATGGAACTATTGTTAAGGTATATTATCTTTCTATCATTTACTAACATATAACTGACCAAGTCATTGTAATAAAGACAAGAAATATAACGTGTCCTGGATGCCTTATTTGTTATTACATGTCATTTTGCCCTGTATTCTGCAAATTTCCATAATGTGACACGTCCTTTTGGAGCCTACTTATTATGTGACACGTCCTTTTGGACCTACTTATTATGTGACACAGCGTCCTTTTGGAGCCTACTTATTATGTGACACGTCCTTTTGGAGCCTACTTATTATGTGACACGTCCTTTTGGAGCCTACTTATTATGTGACACTTTTTATATCACACGTCCTTTTGGAGCCTACTTATTATGTGACACGTCCTTTTGGAGCCTACTTATTATGTGACACGTCCTTTTGGAGCCTACTTATTATGTGACACGTCCTTTTGGAGCCTACTTATTATGTGACCTTTTGGAGCCTACTTATATGTGGACACGTCCTTTTGGAGCCTACTTATTATGTGACAACGTCCTTTTGGAGCCTACTTATTATGTGACACCGTCCTTTTGGAGCCTACTTATTATGTGACACGTCCTTTTGGAGCCTACTTATTATGTGACACGTCCCTTTTGGAGCCTACTTATTGTGACACGTCCTTTTGGAGCCTGTGACCATCCTTTTGGAGCCTACTTATTATGTGACACATCCTTTTGGAGCCTACTTATTATGTGAACACGTCCTTTGGAGCCTAGACACATCCTTTTGGAGCCTACTTATTATGTGGAGCAACGTCCTTTTGGAGCCTACTTATTATGTGGACACGTCCTTTTGGAGCCTACTTATTATGTGACACATCCTTTTGGAGCCTACTTATTATGTGGAGCACGTGACACCTTTTGGAGCCTACTTATTATGTGACACGGAGCCTCTTATTATGTGACACGTCCTTTTGGAGCCTACTTATTATGTGACACGTCCTTTTGGAGCCTACTTATTATGTGACACGTCCTTTTGGAGCCTACTTATTATGTGACACGTCCTTTTGGAGCCTACTTATTATGTGACACCTTTTGGAGCCTACTTATTATGGACTCCTTTTGGAGCCTACTTATTATGTGATGTGACACGTCCTTTTGGAGCCTACTTATTATGTGACACGTCCTTTTGTGACACGCCTTTTGGAGCCTACTTTATATCCTTTTTGGAGCCTGAGCCTACCTTATTATGTGACACAGCCTCTTTTGTGAGCCTTACTTATTAGTGACACGTCCTTTTGGAGCCTACTTATTATTACACGTCCTTTGGAGCACGTCCTTTTGTGACACGTCTTTTTTGGAGCCTACTTATATGTGACACGTCCTTTTGGAGCCTACTTATTATGTGAACACCTAGCCTACTTTATTGACACGTCCTTTTGGAGCCTGACACATCCTTTTTGGAGCCTACTTATTATGTGTCCTTTTGTGACCTACTTATTATTGTGACACTTTTGGAGCCTACTTATTATGTGACACGTTGGAGCCTACTTATTATGTGACACGTCCTTTGGAGCCTACTTTATGTGACACGTCTTTTGGAGCCTACTTATTATTATGTGACACGTCCTTTTGGAGCCTACTTATATGTGTTTTGGAGACTACTCCTTTTGGAGCCTACTTATAGTGTGACACGTCCTTGGAGCCTACTTATTGTGTGACACGTCCTTTTGAGCCTACTTATTAATGTGACACGTCTTTTGGAGCCTACTTATTATGTGACACATCTTTTGGAGCCTACTTATTATGTGACAACTACCTTGGAGCCTACTTATTATGTGACACAGTACTTTTGGAGCCTACTATATGTGACACATCCTTTGGAGCTACTTATTATGTGACACGTCCTTTTTGGAGCCTACTTTTATGTGTGACCCTACTTATTATGTCCTTGACTATATGTGACACGTCCTTTTGAGCCTCCTTATTGTGACACGGTCCTTTTGGAGCCTACTTATTATGACACATCCTTTGGAGCCTACTTATTACTGATCAGCCTTTGGAGCCTACTTATTATGTGACACATCCTTTTGGAGCCTACTTATTATGTGACACGTCCTTTTGAGCCTACTATTATGTGACACGTTCTTTTGGAGCCTACTTATTCTATTCCTTTTGGACACATCACTTGGAGCCTACCTTATTATGTGACACATCCTTTTGGAGGCCTACTATATGTCACATCCTTTTGGAGCCTACTTATTATGTGACACGTCCTTTTGGAGCCTACTTATTATGTGACACGTCCTTTTGGAGCCTACTTTATACGTTCATTTATTCATGAAGTTCACCACACTACAAAGTCTCCAAATAGTTTTGTGTGTATTACAGACTTCTCCTCTTACTTTTGCTCCTTATTTTTGCATGCTTCATGCTTTTTATCAAACTTTAAACTTTCCTTTTTTACTTTTCCTCATTTATACCATAGGAAGTATTCCTATGGGAAAAGGATGCAAAAAATTCGAGACTGGGGTGAAACCCTGTTTCCATGTGTTATTAAGTCCTTCTGAGTGGTTTTCTCAAAGTTGTCTGTGTGTGAGTGTGTGTGTCTGTTATCATTGTAGCTCCTAGTGTATTTATGCTAGAGAGTTGAAAGTTTGTACAAAAATCAGTTTACTGCTTTAGTTGTGCTATTCGCAAAATAATTTTTTTAATGATTTCATTAGCCCGCAATGATGACTCAGTAAAAATTTTGAAAAATCATAAAACACAGAAAAATGCTGTGATTCAATTGAAATTAAGCACGCATGTTAACAAACACGTGTAAGACTAACATTTGTGTTAAGTTTCATCTCATTATCATTAGTTCAAATTTTATCAAATGACTTGAGTATGTTTTTTAAAAAATTGTAAAAAATCAGAAAATGATTTAATTAAGTTAAAATTTAGTACAAACTTATTTATTAAGTATACCTTTACTTAATAAATAAGTACACAAAGGTATGTTTCAATGCTACAAGTATATCTAAAAAAAATTTGGATCATAAAAGGTAAGTAGCATTGAGCGTGGTCAGTGCTGTATAGGTGACTGGTAAGATTGATGCATTTACTATCTGAGGACAAGCGAAGTGAGTCCGATGACATGTTGCAGTTTAATTTGGCGAATTGTATATTCTGAGGAGGTTGAGCGTAGCGAATCCAATGTAATGAGGAAAAGTTCTGAGGTACCCCATACCTGATTTTTTGTTTAAAAAAAATCTGTTCTTAAATAACAGAAAAATTTAGAATTACATAACTAGGCAATAAATAGGTAATAACTTTATTAAAGATTTATATAAGAATTTTGTTGAATTCCCATCTTCCTTATCTTTAGAAGCAAAAAAAATATGTGGGTATTTTAATTATTCTCTTTTATTTTATATTTTTTAAGAATTTTTATTTTATTTATTTTTTGGTACAGCCTCTATTTAATTCAATCTGCAATACTTTTATTTACTATTTCATTATGTTGGGCGTTATTTACGATTTTGTTAATTATGATTTCATTATTTATGATTTCATTATGTTGGACTTAATTGTCTTGGAGACCCATCAAAGCCTCTCGTGTGTTTGGTACCATCAACTAATTTTGTTTGGCACAGCATTAATTGATTCATTTTGAAATGTATTCATTAATATAATCATTGATGATATTATTAATTTCTATTAGATTGGATTTAATGTAATTTTACTTTGTGTTTAGGGAGAAGAGAAGATGGTTATTAGATCTAGGTATGAGGAGGATGTTTATACTAACAATCATACGTCTGTCTGGGGATCATACTGGAGCAACGGACAGTGGGCTTACAAGTGTTGTCATTCCTTTGTCAAGGTTTGTAATTAGTGCAGTTTAGAGTAAGATTCTTCTTACTCGCAAAACTGAGTGTTGTGCAGTTTGGAGTAGGATCGAGATGTTCGAAAACCTGGATCTCGCCTGAATGATCCGTTTCAGATGTTTTAAAGGCCCCCTTAGTGGTTTTCACAAAGTTGTCTGTCTGTATGTGTGTGTGTCTGTTATCATCGTATGCTAGAGTTGAAACTTGCTACAAAAATCAATCTCTAGGTGTGCTATCCATAAAATATTTTTTTTGAGGTAGTACGTAATTGAGCACTTTATTGGGCCATTTTTAGGATGAGAAGCTAATCATTATTGTTATAGGAGGTTATTTAGTACTTTTCACCTCCGAGGACAATAATGAATGTAAAAAAATTCCTAGGACGTAAAAGTAATTCATATGTTGCCACCATTACTGTAATGTAGCGTGTTAAAAAAAAAACAATCTGTGTAAAACCTTCATGAGATTTCTTTAAAAACGTTCATTTTGTTTCGGTTTTTGTTCGTAGACTAATTTTTTTTTGTTTTTAAAAGGTGTTCTAATTGACAATTTTTGTGTGTTTATTTGTAAAGCTTTTACATTTTTGAGTAAAAGTGTGAAGCTATGGATGAATTCAATGACGACGATAATATGGAGTTAATTGGACGTTTGTTTGTTTTTTTCAATTAGGTATATATCGCAGTTTATTTAATGAGTGCTACCTCAAAAAAAATAGTGTATGCCATCCGGCTGAGAATGTCTTTATGTCTTGGCAATTTTTCCCTACTCGCTTCGCTCGTCGGTAAATCTAATTGATACACTTCTCAGCCTTATGGCATAAATAACTATTATGATGTCCTACAATAATGACAGCAAAAAATTTGAAAAATCATAATACGTGGAAAAATATTATGATAGGATTGATATATAGCATGCATGTAGCCATGTATAAGACTAACAAATGTGCTGTTTAGTCTCATTATCAATTAGTTCAATTCAATTATCAATAGTTCAATTAGTTCGCATTAGTTAAATTTTTATTGAATCTATTGTGTATGTTTTTTAAAAACATGTAAAAAATTGGATAATAATCCAATTGAGTTGAAATTCAATACAAGTGAATACCTTTATGTAATAAATAAGTACACCAAGTTTGGTTTCAACAGCACAATTATATCCATGTTTTTTTGTTGGATCATAAAAGCTAAGCAGCATTGAGGATGGTCAGTGACTTCTGGGAATGAAATGGTTATATTTACTATTTCAGGACGAGCGAAGTAAGTCTAAAGACGACATGTTGTATAAATTTAACGACTTTTATATTCTGACGATGAGGACGATGTGATGAGGAAAAGTTCCAGGGTTGGCAAAAACCCGGGTTTAATTGTAAAAACCCAGCCCACCCGGGTTTAACCTTAACAGTTAAACCCCCAAACGTAAAAAAATAATAACATAACCTTTACATCCAGGACCTGCGTGTTTGATCAACCTAATTGAGGTTTTTCTGTGGTTTCCCTCAATTTTACAGGCAAATGCCAGGTTGAATCATCATATGTCAGTCCACAGACTGCATAGGCAACCCCTTTTGAAACTCATGCAAACTACCCTGACAATATAAACCTATTCAAAACACCATCAAAAATATCTTTTGACAATATTAAAAAAAAAAAAAAAAAAATAAATATAAAAAATAAAATACCCAAACCAAAAAAAAAAAAAATTATCCTTATTCCAAACGAACCCCCTCATACCTCAAAAAATAATCAAATTTTATACAAAAATAAATAAATAAATAAAATAAAAATAAAGAGGCACAAATTACCCTAAATAAAATATGGCTCTGGTTTACTCAAAATAAATATTGTATACTTTTACCAATAAAGAACTTGTTTAAAAAAAAATGTGTTCTTGATAGTGGTATAACATTTTAATGTTACAGGGTTCTTACTGTACTGGAGAAGCTGGTAAAGCTGCTGCTATGAATGAGTTTATTGTTCCTAAAGGACCTGTTAGACAACCATCTCCTACTCCCAGCTCTACTCCTGGTACTACCTCTGGAGCTACTGTCTCCAGTGATAGTACTACTATTAGCACTAGTGCTACAACTCCTGCTAGTGCCAATGCTCCTTCCACATATGCTGCAGACATTGGGCTTAGAGAAACTGTTGTAGAGAAGGAACCAGAGTCATCCTCAGAGTCTTCTGATTCTTCAAACGACTCTTCAAGCGAGAGTGAGGTAAGTTATTTCTTAGCTTGAACTTTCAACCAATAAACCAACTTACAACTCTTGTCTAATGTCATTGGTTGGACAGGAGGGTGATTGGATTCTGATAGATAGATATGTTGAGCCTTTTTAAAAGTTTTTATACCAATCTTCTGGTCTCAGTCCTGGGAATGGAATCAGCTCTATTCATTGTTTGCTGTTTTGATTTGGCTGAGGCTTCACTATGACTTGCATTTATTAACTGTTGCCAAGCTTGGATATTTTATTTGTGGAGAGACTGAATTTTCAGTTGTTTATAAGTTAACTCTTGGACTATTTATAGTCCAAGGTATAAATCTGTAAAACACAACTTATTTCGTTCTGTTTACTACACTTTTTTTCTGAAAATATACCCCAAGATAATAAATCTTGAAATAGTATATCAGGTTACCAGACAGTGAAGTAAGTTTTTTTCTCTGCTACAGTAATTGTAATTACAATTTAGCAAAGCGAAAATTGTAAATATTTCCAAAGTAAAGAAGTGTAAAATTACTTTTAGTTTTGATCAATTGAAATAGATGTATAATATTTTAAACAAACATGATTGATTTCCATATGGTTAAAAACTGTTTATTATAGTAAACAACATCAGTGCACTCTTAAAATGTTTATTTCAGTTATTTAGTGGCAATTAAAAAAAGCCATTCGTCAGAATTTTTATGGTAACAGTAATTTCTTTTGAGTAATAATTGTTTATCGAATGACTGTTGATTGCAGGATGAAGAAGCAAAAGCTGCTAGAAAAAAGAAAAAGAACCAAAAAAAGAAAGCCCAGAAGAAGAAACGGAGAGAAGAAAAGAAAAGGAAAAAGAAGGAAAAAAAGAAGAAGAAACAAGAGAAAGCTGATGAGAAACTTAAAGACACTTTGTTGCAACTTAAAGAGGTATCAAGTCATTTTTTTCAGAAATGTAATTTAAAGCTCTTTCAAGTATGTCATAAAGTGTTGTAAGTTAGTATTTTACTCCCTTGAAAGAACTACTAGAAAAAAAAATTAAAAGTGGCTTTAAAAAATTGTTTTAAAATATAATTTTAAGATAAAATTATATGATCAAACCACAATAAAAAAATTAAAAGGTTAATTATTAGGGCACTGTCCAGTTTCAACTATACAGTCATCTTCAGTGTATGACTCTGCCTTAATAGTGGCAAATCAAGCAAGATAGTAAAAAAATGGTCTTAAAATATAATAAAATGTACTTGCAAGGTTGTTATGTCAGTTTATACAAAATAAGTTTGATTAGATTTGTGAAAATAGTAGGGAAAAATAGCCTTGATAGTTTAGTTTAGAATTGATATTATTTTAGAACTAGAAAAGAGAAAAAGTGCCCTTGATAGTTCAGTTTAGAATTGATTTTATTTTAGTACTACCAAAGAGAGCAGGTGCCTTGATAGTTTAGTTTAAAGTTGATTTTAGGTGTACCAAAGTGAACAACTGCGCCCCCCCCCCCTAATTATAGATCCAAAATTATCTTCTTACTTTAGCTGAATTTATTGAAACATTGTGTTATAAAAAATTACAAGTATATAGAAAGGCATTGTTTATAGGTAATAGAATTTAAAGTACTTTTCTTTAATTTTAAGTATTTTACCTGCTATTCTCTTGTATGTTTTATTTATTTTATGTGTTTAAATTTTTAGGCTTTGAAGAAAGAAGAAGAAAGGCAGAAGGAAGGAGAGAGATTACTAGCTATGGACGATAGAAAGAGACCATATAACAGCATGGCTAAGATCGAGGAACCAACTGAGTTGGAGATGGAAGCTTATTATATGAAGAAAAGGAGAGATGAAGATCCTATGGCTCAGTTTATGTAAAGACTCAGTTAGTTATTGATTATAGGTAGAGACCATATGGCATGACTAAGACAGGGGAACCTACTGAGTTAGAGGTGGATGCCTATTATATGATTAAATAAATATCTTATGGCTCAGTTTATGTAAAGACTCAGTTAGCTATTGATTATAGGTAGAGACTATATGGCATGACTGAGACAGGGGAACCTACTGAGTTAAAGGTGGAGGCCTATTATATGATTAAATAAAGACCCTATGGCTCAGTTTATGTAAAGACTCAGTTAGCTATAGATGATAGATAGAGACCATATGGCATGACTGACACAGGGGAACCTACTGAGTTAGAGGTGGAGGCCTATTATATGATTAAATAAAGACCCTATGGCTCAGTTTATGTAAAGACTCAGTTAGCTATAGATGATAGGTAGAGACCATATGGCATGACTGAGACAGGGGAACCTACTGAGTTAGAGGTGGAGGCCTATTATATGATTAAATAAAGACCCTATGGCTCAGTTTATGTAAAGACTCAGTTAGCTATAGATGATAGGTAGAGACCATATGGCATGACTGAGACAGGGGAACCTACTGAGTTAGAGTTGGAGGCCTATTATATGATTAAATAAAGACCCTATGGCTCAGTTTATGTAAAGACTCAGTTAGCTATAGATGATAGGTAGAGACCATATGGCATGACTAAGACAGGGGAACCTACTGAGTTAGAGTTGGAGGCCTATTATATGATTAAATGGTGACTCAGTTTATGTAAAGACTAGAAAAGTGGTTGCTATATTACACTCACCAATGAAAGTTCTTGCCATCGGCAATTACGGATGGCACCCTATAATTGTTATGGGAAATTTATGTCCGCATGATTCATAAATGTTATGATCTAAAAAACCTCCTGTAGGCATCCGGACTATTTAGTTGCAAACTGGCCTACTCTCCTTAGGCCTGCTTTAAACCCCCTTATTGTTGATATAAGGACTGTCATCTCTATCTACTATATTTCTTTCCATAAAGGATCTAATAAATGTAAGATTAACTTTTATTGTGTATTATTGTAGATATTGAACTGTAATTATTATTTAAATGTTGTTTAAATTTTCTGTATTATATTAAATGGGCTAAAAATACAAGTTTTACAACTACGGATGTCTTTTACTTTTCCTCATTAACTGTATGAAGTCTGAACTACGGTTTAAACGAGGAAACCATATTACAGGAATATATCTATATTCCTAGGTATCTATGAAGTAGGTATAAATAACACAATATAATTGTGCGAGAGACACCTAGGAAATGTAACAAGCAAAATGCAATGCTACATCTGGGAACTATTCCATCTTTCGACATTCGTCATCATTGATGGCTCGACATAATGTCATGTTCCACTCTGTTTCGTTACGTCTAACTCATCAGGGCGCCGACAGAGCCTGAAGTCACTCTGACCAATTAATTCCGAAGAATATAATGTGAAGTATGCTCTCTTACCACCATCATGCATGGCAAGCAAAACATATATCATTTGATACTACCGGGTTTTGCAAAACTTGGTAGTATCAAATGATATAGGTATAAATAGCTAAGTATTGTGTTTGCAAAAAAATCTGATATGGGGATTTCGCCTGAATTATTAATTGCAGGTGTTTACAAAGTGTCAGTAAAACTTTGCTGAGTTAACATACTGTCCAGCCCCAAAAGTAAACAAGAGACCATACCATGAATAAGGGTTAATAACGACATCAGCAACTTAACTTAGTTAAGTTTTATTATTTTCAATTTTCCTCATTTATATCCAATTACTTCCTAATTACACATTGTTTGCAGTAAATATCCGAAACGGAGATTCACCTGTATATCAGGGTATCAATGTTTTTTTAAAACTTCTTGCGGTTTTGGTTTCACTAAGTTGTCTGTCGTCTTTGTAGAACCCAGTGTGTTAGAGAATTAAAAGTCGGTATACAAATCAGTCTTTAGGTCTGGTTAGAGTAGCAACGCGTCCCTTTTTTAGCGAGGCAATTGATATTGACACCTTTGTCACACTCAAATTTAAAATCTCATGGAAACTAAAATTTCACTTTATTACCTAAATTTATTTTTTTTCATATACTACAAAATGTGCAAGCAATTTTTTTACAATATTATATTGTATTATTATAGCAATTCTATTGGAAATAATTTATATTTTCAAAAACCAAATATACTTCTGATCATTTAAAATTATTTTATAATTTATGTTTGGTTTGTAAACAAGCTTGTTTTCAAAGTGCTCCCTTCGCTCATTTATAAATTTCTTCAAGAATAAAATTATTCTCAACAGCTGAGTTTCGTAAATAGACTAGTACCTCCCCCCCCCACGCTATAACGCTACTATAATTAATAATTCATTATTATAGGCTGTGAAGTGAGTATTTTCTTAACTGTTTAGTAAAGCTAGATAGTAAATGTTGCAAAGGTTAAAAAAAACACTTCACAGTCATGTAGCATATGCTATTTTTTGAGGTTGGTTTCAATAAAAATACAGATTTTCAAAAACTTTTTAAAAAACAATCCTCTACCGAGGATTTTTCAAATGTAATAATAAATATAATAATGTCAATTATATATCATAATGTAATTTTTCAAAAGCTAATTTTCAATTGTATTTATAAAAAAACGTGATTTGTTTACATTGTGTTATATATGTCAATCAATATTACCTGAAATAATGCTGATAATGTAATGTAACTTCGTATGTTTGTTAGTCATACATAGTAGTAAATGTTTAAAAAAAATCAGTCCGATCTACACACTTTCTGAAGATTTGTGATTTTTTGAAATGTTTGTAGGGTCATTCTGACCCTACAAACATATTCTGGGTTAATGACGTCACATATATTTCATAAACAACAGGATTCGAAACATAAACAAGGTTGATTATTGTTTCAAGTTTCATTTTGATCCGAGGAAGCGTTTGAAAGTTATCGTGTCCCATAGAAACGTCTAGGAACATATATTTATATATATTATATATATATATATATATATATTATATATATATATATATATATATACATACAACACACATATATATATATATATATATATATATATATATATATATATATATATATATATATATGTGTGTGTGTGTGTGTGAGAGAGTGAAACTTTCGAAAGCTTTTAATATCTGAATAGAATTTTTTTTCGAAATCCTTCCGTCTCATTCTTATCGTATTGAAATAATTTCAATACGCATTTCCTAATTCAAAAATGAGTTACGTAGTGCTTGATAATTGAGTTATAAAGCATAAACCGGAACCTTAAGCAAGAAATTGATAGTTAAGCAAGGAAGTACGCATTCCAAAGGATATTCGCCCGAAATTTGGACCACTACCCCTGAATTTTCTTAAAAACCAACCTATTTTAGGGGAATATCTAAAGGAATGATTTAGAGCTTATGTGGATGGAGGTTAAAAGTGGCGAGGTTTTTTTTTACCTTTCCTCATTTATACATTGTGTTATCCGGTAAATATTTTCTATGACGTCATTAACTCGCAATAATGAATCTGCTAAAAATCCTACACCGCGGAAAAATTTGTTGATCGAATTGAGATTTGGCTTGCATGTCATATAGATATAACACTAACATGTGCCAAATTTTATCACAAATGAGGAAAGGTAACAATAGTGACATCTTACTGTTGTTTTGAAATATAAAATTATTCCCCAATACAATTAATACTAATAAAACTTGTTATAAGCTTTAGCGCTCTAAGATTCCGAAGAGAGCACATGTTGTATCCATTTTGGTGACCCGAGATGACCGCAGACAAGCTATGACTTTTAAAACAATGTTATTTGCGGTTACAACCAGACAATAATGATGACTGATAACATAAATAAACGTCCATGCACGAAATACTTTAACCCGCGCAATATTGCGCAAAACCTGCTGCAATGTACCCGGAAATATTTTGCGTCCTAAGATTCAATATTAGCGATAAGATTATTCAATTAGGTTCTGGTACTTTAAAATTTATTAAGTAATAAGTATTTATAGAGATAAAATATCTTGAAGTATATTTACTGTTGATGCAATAGTAAGAAACAACTTTGAATTCGTTAATCGATTGCCTTTTTAAATAAATCTTTAAGTATCTATACAAAAAATGATAAAAATATTCATAATGTTTTCCATGAATAAGTATCAAAAATGTTAAAATATTTAAGTTTAAGAAAAACCTTTTATTTGTTAGGTATTGATTTTCTAATGTCCACAAACAAATGTGTAAAACAAATTACTTTACGTTGTATGGATTTTAAATTAATGCTTAACATAAATCATCGATTATTTTATCTTCATATAGATTAGGTAGTTGTTCGTATTAATTCTCCCAGTACATCCTACGATTTTGTTGTTGACGATTTACAAATCGCTTTTTACTTTTCCTTATTTATACTGTTGGAAATGAGGAAGTAATGTGATAGCCACAACCCTGCATCAACCCTAATACTTGTAGCAAAAATTGTTGTATTATTCAATAAAAAAATCGGGTACAGGGTACCTCGGAACTTTTCCTCATCAAATCGGATTCGCTACGCTTATCCTCCCTGCTTCCGACTCGCTTCGCTCGTCCTCAGAAATACAGTTTGCCAAATTTATACTGCAACATGCTATCGGACTCGCTTCGCTCGTCTTCAGATAGTAAATGCATCCTTATCATTCTTAGCAGTCACCCATACAGCATTGTCCACGCTCGATGGTCCTTAATTTTTATGATCCAAAATAATCATGGATATACTTGTATTGAAACGAAACTTTGTGCAACTATTTATTACGTAGTTATAAATTTGAACTCAATTGAACCATTTTCCAATTTTTTTAAAAAACTTACACAAGTCATTCAATAATAATAAAACTAATGCTGATAATGTAATGAAACTTGGCACATATGTTAGTCTTATACATAGCCACATAAAAGCCAAATCTCAATCCGATCACATTATTTTTCCGCGTTTTATAATTTTTCAAAATTTTCGCTGAGTCATTATTGCGGGTTAATGACGTCATAAAAATATTTTCCGAATAGCACACAGTGGTAGACTGATTTTTGTACAAAGTTTAGACTCTCTAGCATAAATACACTGGGTGCTACGATGATAGCAGACACACATACACACACACATACAAACAGACAACTTTGCGAAAACCACTCAGGAGGCCTTAAAAACGCCCGAAACGGATAATTCCGGTTTCATCCCGGTTTCGGATTTTTAGCAAACGCAATACTTTTCCTATATACCAACGGTATAAATGATGAAAAGTAAAAAGAATGATGGCTAATAGCATTTTATCGAGTTAAGTATCTTCACTGTTAAAGTTTAATAACTTATACTATTGACTTCCTGAAAGTAAGTCCTTGAACCTGAAATATAAGTTAATCTTGAACTTGAACAAATTTCTGCCGGACGGATTAATATATCCGAGCGAGGGCGTGTCCGCTAGCTATAGGTGTGGACTGTACGGAATATATTATAACATTGAATGTGGAAGTAAAGAATATCTGAACGCTGTAAAAGAAGATTACGGGAATACGAAACTTTCCTAAATGAAGCTGTTTCATGCATAGAGATATTATTACTAGAGGAGTCCTATAGGTTAAATTTCGAAACATGGAAAAAGTAACCTGATCACCTTCGCTATAAATATAATCAAATAATCAGTACAAAATTACAATAACTTACATAGTAAAACGTTGAAAATACAAGTCAAAACGCAAACAATAAGCGGAAAACGGAAATAAATTTATTAATTATTACATTAACTTATTATTGAAGGAGGTTTCAATAAGGTTACACAAAGCCCTTTAGAGCCCTAAAAAAGATGTTTCAGGCCTCTCAATGTATTTAGATAGGTTATGCCCCATCTAGTATATATATCTATGGTTTCATGTGCTTTCGCTCGATCCTGCTACCTCTACAATCATAAACCTCGTCTTTACAAGGTGTTGAACACCTATAATTGTTTTCGGGGTTAAAGCCCACAAACGTCTACACGGTAGAGGTTCAACCCGGGATTCAACACCTATACTGTGATCATATTATAACCTTTGCTCAGTGGTTATCCCATTGTATCTCGCAAGTTATTTTTTCTGGTTTTATTTAAGTGTAGTCTGTTCTCAAACATCATTATATACTTTTATTACTTCATTAGTATTGACAGACATTTGTAAATCACATTTTCGTAAAATAAAACGATAATGAATAAATAAAACTATGTAAATTAACCAAATATTGTTATAAAAATACAAACAAAACTGAACAGTAAAAACTGTAGAGTATAC
The DNA here is from genome assembly GCA_018340805.1 of Microvelia longipes. NCBI lineage: Eukaryota > Metazoa > Arthropoda > Insecta > Hemiptera > Veliidae > Microvelia > Microvelia longipes. The sequence continues at coordinate 42,867,049 of JACMZG010001870.1, read as the reverse complement.
ATAAAATAAATAGAACTAATAAAGACGTTTAAGAGTAAAATAATTCTAAAAAATAACTTAAATCTAAATAAAGATTAATATTTTCTTAGGGAATATTTGTTTGTGAAGGTTGGCCATTCTTTAAAATCAACATGATTCGCAACTATTCGTTTCACCTCTTCTTAGTATTTTGAATTTAATCGTTGCTTATTTAGTGCGCGTTATTTATAATGATTACTGTTCTAACCAACTAATTAGTGTTTTAATTAATCGAGGCAAATGCTTTAAGGAACAACAGAAAAATACCCTGCTTTAATGAGAAGGCGAAGAAGCAATATCATAAGTAGTGTTTATTACAGTGAACCGCGACTTAAATTTGAGCGAACGAATCCATTTATTTTACGAATAATGTTTCGACAGCATAATGCAGCTAAATCAACATTTTGATGAAATACCATAAAAGGTAAATAAATTCATAATAAAAATCCATATGTTTATTAAATAACCAAATAAATTAAAAGCAACAATAAATACTAATATGACCTGACTTTGAACACCGGGTTCAACCGGGTAAGTGTCTACACGACACATTATCGGGATTCAAATTATAAATTATATCGGTGTTCAATACGAGGTTGAACCCCCGTCTACACGGACCAAAATTGGTGTCGAGGATTCAACCTGGTGTTTAACACCTCGTGTAGACGAGGTAATAGAGATATATTACTAGAGGGGGCATAGCCTATCTCAATACATTGGGAGGCCTGAAATATCTTTTTGGGGCTCTCAGGGGCTCTGTGTAACTTTAATGAAACCTCTTCTAAGAGTTATTTAAGGTTATAATAAATAACTTGTCGTCTGCCTTTCACAAATTATTCGTGTTTTGTTTGTAGTATATAAGTCACTGTAATTTTGTTCTGACAGACAGAAGGGTTAGTGTAATCTATAGATATATTATTACTATAGATAATATTTAAACCTAATAGCTTTATTTTCAAACATCGAAAAAGTAACCTGAACACCTTAGGTTACAAATTTAATTAATTAAATTGTATAAAATTACGGTAACATATATTAGAGAACGTTTATATAATACAAAACAAAACAAAAACAATTTATTTATTATAACCTTAACACACTCTTAGAGAAGTTTTCAATAAGGTTACACATAATCCCTGACAGTCCCGAAAACATAGAGATATATATTGGAGGAGGCATAGCCTATCTCAATACATTAAGAGGTCTGAAACATTGTTTTGGGCCTCTCAGGGGCTCTGTATAACCTTATTGAAACCTCTTCTAAGAGTGACTTAAGGTAAAATAAATCAATTGTTTTCGGCTTCCCGTTCACTGTTTGTGTTTTTATTTGTATTTTAAGCGTTCTACTATATAAGTTACAATAATTTTGTCATGATTTTTTGATTATATTAATACAACTCAGGTTTTTGGTCAGGTTACATTTTCGGTTTTTCAATATTCAACCATTAGGGTCTTCTAGTAATAATAGCTGTATGCTAATAAAGATGTTTATCTACAGAGATATACACTAGAGGGGGCAAAGCGTATCTAAATACATTGTAAGCCATAAACATCTTTTTGGGGCTTTCTGGGGCTGTGTGTAACCTCATTAAAACCTCCTTCAAGAGTGAGTTAAGGTTAAAATGAATCAATTGATTTCGGCTTTCCGCACATTGTTTGAGTTTTGATTTGCGTTTTTAACGCTCTACTTCTACCATATAAGTTAAGATCTTTTTGCATCTTTTAAACAACTGTTCCAATTTGACCAACCATTCTTGAATATCTAGTTGTCTGATTATATAGGTACGCTAGTCTTAAGATATGAGTAATACTTATTTATTTAGATTTGATCTATTATACGTGATGCATTAAAGTTACTACAGTTAAATCACGTGTATAAGAAGCAATATAACGTGTTCGAGTATTTAACTCCGCAGATCTCCGAGTCACGTGACTCACCGCCTTATAGTATTTTCACACTCACGTGTCTCAATGAATTTATAGTATTTGTATTCCAATAATTTTTCTTTACTCAAAATTGATACTTTTCTGCTACACTGAGCAAGTTTCAAAGTTAACTGTTGTTCATTATCTCTTCTAAAATTTGATTTAAACTGTTAATTCTTAGATAACATTTTTGTTAATAAGGTGATTAACTCATTATTTGATTGTTTAACTTCGGTTTACTTGTAAAATTCATTTTTTACAACGTAAAAAATAGCTATTCCTTGATTATCTACTCTTTTGCCAACTAAGGATTTAAATTGACAGAGTGGAAAAATAGCTATTTTTTAATCAACTAATTTATAGTCTGCTAAAGATTAAGTTGAATGCGTAGAAAAATAGCCATTTTTCTGTATTGTCAACTAAAGATTGAAATTATTAGCGTGAATAATGATATTTCTTAATCAACTACTCTATTGTCTGCTAAAGATTAAAGGTGGTTGCGTGGGAAAATATCTATTTTTAATCAACTACTTTATTGTCTGCTAAAGATTAAAGGTGGTTGCGTGGGAAAATATCTATTTTTAATCATCTACTTTATTGTCTGCTAAAGATTAAAGGTGGTTGCGTGGGACAAGTAGCTATTTCATAATCAACTGCTCTATTGTCTGCTAAAGATTGAGTTTAATTGCGTGGAAAAATAGCTATTTTTTTAATCAACTACTCTATTGCCTACTTAAGATTGAAGTTGACAGCGTGGAAAAATAGCTATTTTTTAATCAACTACTCTAGGAAGGTCTATTTCTGAGCAGCTTATTAGTGATAATAATAGTAAGGACTATTTCTGACCAGTTTATTAGTGACAGTAGGAAGGTCTATTCCTGAGCGGCTTATTAGTGACATTGGGAAGGTCTATTCCTGAGTAGCTTATTAGTGACAATAGGACGGTCTATCAGTAACATTTTTGTAATTATTACATCTTAACAAAAACACATGCGTGTTAAAAAGAGCCAGGTCTGGCGTAAATAGTTGTGAGATCATTGAATAAGCTAAGTCGTAGGATCTCAATAATGCTTGTAAATATATGAAGTCTTGGCGTTTTCACTTTGTGACTTGGTCATTACCCAGCTTAAGGTAGTGTGGTTGTGGTACTAAACATCTTGTATAGAGTGTAGACATACACTATAATAATATATAATAAGTTTTTCATGCATTTCTGCCTATAATTAATGGTCAAGTCACAAAGTGAAACCGCCAGGACCTCATATATTTACAAGCGTTAAGTAGGAATCTACGACTTGGTTCATTCAATGATCTCACAACTTTTTACGCTAGGCTTGGCTCTTTTTTACACGCATGTGTTTTTGTAAGGATTTCATTCCCTTCTGTAAGGTTGAATATTATTCCTTACAAAAATACGCCAAGAAATATTATTAATTAGCTACAACATATTACACCACTTATTTATTACTAAACAGTTCCATTTTCTTTAATTAAACAATAGATAAATTGCGTGAAAATATTTTGTTATGTTTTGTCAAAATAAAACTCTCGATATTCTTGTGTCAAGAACTACCCAACCAAAGTCGGGCAGTCTTGATATAATGGCTCAGAAGCCATTATATCTCAACACTTGTGAATGTTTAAAGATAAATTTGGTAGTATGGGCCAAGATCTTAACAAGATCTTTTAGTTAATATTAAAATTACATTTTTAATTTCCTTGATAAAGATTTGAGGGGGTGAAAATAGCCTCGAAATGCTTCCTGTAAAGGATGGTACATCAGTGACCGCTAGACTTGGAGGGGGGACAGCCGTGCCCCTAGCTCTTTTAAAGAATTTTCTAAAGAAAAATAAATTAAAGAATGTAACTGTAGTATTGAATAGAATACGGCTGCTGTTTCGTCTTTTTTTTGGCAAAATTTTTCTTTCGGGAAAAATATTACCAAAAAAGAGAGAGAAATGCATTTACTCACGAAGACAGTGGTCTGTCATTAGTGTTGGACTCAGGGTCTGTATCATACCAACTAAAACTCACTCCGTGAAACCCCTTGAATCTAGCCTGGAGCCGTTATTCACATTACTTCAGGCTAGGTCTTATCTTGAGCCGCTGCTGTTCGTCTAGTAACAGCGTTCAGTGCTTCACTAGACTTTTATTCCAATGATCGTCATTTAAAGTAAGAAAGTATTTAAGCTACCCCTTCAATATAAGACAACCGTAATCACTTTAAATTTAAACAACTCGTATTACTTAACAGTCTAATAAAAAACACTATACCTGCAAACTAAACCGGAATTCTCAAGTCTCGTGAGATATAAATTTGGGCAGTAAGTCAAACACGTGACACCTGTTGATTCTCCTTCTTCACGTGATGCTTATTTTTTGTTATTTTCAGGGCTGCCAATTACAACGCCCCTATCATTATATTATAAACTTAATATTAACACCAAAGGGAAAAAGGAAAAATCCGCTTTTATCAAATCTTCATTATTATTGATCTCTCATTACATTTGTTTTGTACTAAATAAAAGATCAACTATAATATGCAGAATTAATTCGTTGAAATATTTTAAATATAATTTCAAATTGATCTCTTTTTATTGTAATTTTGAATTGGGAACGAGCTCAACTTATACTTTATTTCAAACAGGTTCTATATATTTTTTATTTTGATTTATATATCGGTTTCATGATGGTTCAGGAATGCGTGTAACGTAATACTTAATAATTACCGATTATGTGATTCACGTAATTTTTATTTATATATTTATTTATTTTTTGTTTATTATTTTATAAAGTTTTAGAAGTCCGCTGTTGTCTATTTGCAAGTCTTAATGGGTTCTCTTTATTCAATCTAAAATTTTAGCTGACATCGTCTTTTATTTAAATGTCAAATAAAAATAAAAATTTTTGTTTTAAATTACCAGATGTTAAATAATTTCACTACATAGGACTGCACTCTGTCTGTACTCAGACCACACTCTGTACTCAGGACCACACTCTGTACTCAGGACCACACTCTGTCAGGACACCTGTACTCAGGACCACACTCTGTACTCAGGACCACACTCTGTACTCAGGACCACACTCTGTCTCACTCTGTACTCAGGACCACTCTGTACACACTCTGTACTCAGGACCACACTCTGACTCAGGACACTCTGTACTCAGGACCACACTCTGTACTCAGGACCCTCTGTACTCAGACCACACTCTGTACTCAGGACACACTCTGTACTCAGGCCCACACTCTGTAGGACCACACTCTGTACTCAGGACCACACTCTGTACTCTGCTCAGGACCACACTCAGGACCACACTCTGTCTCAGGACACACTCTGTACTCAGGACCACACCTCTGTACTCAGGACCACACTCTGTACTCAGGACCACACTCTGTACTCAGGACCACACTCTGTACCTCAGGACACACACTCTCTGTACTCAGGACCACACTCTGTAGGACCACACTCTGGGACCACACTCTGTACTCAGGACCACACTGTACTCAGGACCACACTCTGTACTCAGGACCACACTCTGTAAGGACCACACTCTGTACTCAGGACCACACCTGTATTCAGGACAGCCCTCTTGTTATACCTCCTCTATTGAACATTTTGAGGATTTTAGTTTAAGGACAGTTATACAGACTTCTATACTCAAGCCGAATCCTAAAACAAAAGATATGCCGGTCACCCATCCGAAAACTTGCTACGCCTTATACTAATTAATATTTGTAGTCTTACGAGACCTTACGACTCTTTCTTTATTTACATTCTTTAAAGGAGAACTGAACCGAATCGATAATTTACGATTTCTCAATCTCAAACATATCATTAGCATATAATATTGCCTTATTGAGCTATATATATAGTAACTAACAAGGAACTAAACATATTTTAATGATTAATGAAATTTCAATAAATGAAATATAAATTTCATATTTCATAACCTCAAAGAACTTACCGATGAACTCAGGTTAGTAAATGTACACTTTTACATAACATTTTTTTAAACAAATCTTCGTTTAGATATTCATAGAATGATAAATAATTATAAAAAGGTAGTTGGTAAACCTGCTGACACTATGAAAAATGATACTTAGTTTAATTACACTCGCATAGCTAGCTCCCTTCTTTATGTGACTTCATTGATAAATGATATAAAATTAATTAATGATGCAAGCTGTACGTACATACTAACGTAATTCACGTATGTAGTGTTTGTAATAATATAAGTATGTGGATGTGGAATGAATAGTAGATATTTGTTTATCTAGACAGGAAACTGGAATATTACATACTAGTTTATAATTTGACCCCCGACCCGAAGACTAGGCTACAGGAGGGTAGGTTACAGTTACAGGGTAAATCTTCGGTATACGGTGCACCCTGTTATCAATGCTATATATGGATATATTTTTAGTTACGCGACACGTAAACGAGAACTGAGCACTTAAAAGATAAGCAGCGTCGTTAAATTATTAATTATAATTAAAACATTAAAAAAACCATACAACAAATAATGAAAACATTAACAACAAAATATAATAAAAAACCTGAAATAACAAACACAAAAATACGCGTACACATAAAATTAGATGTGTGTATCATCGATATTATTCTTATGAAAACATAGTTAATACATTATAAAACATAAAAAAAAATTGAAAATAATTATAAACCATTTTACAACAAAAAAAAATACAAAACAACAAAAAACATTTAAAAAAATAATAAAATATGTTCATAAAACGTAAAATAAAAGGCATTTATCGATTATTCCTACGTCACATCTCTAAACTAAAAATAAATCGATATATAGTATTGATAACAGGGTGCACCGTATACCGAAGTTCAGCCCAGTTACAGAAATTAATTGCAGAGAACAAGTCAAGTTTAGGCTACAAAAATTACCAGTAGAGGCAAAGCCGATGTAGGTAAAGTACAATTCGACTACTGTGGCAGACAATTTGACGCGACAGTAATGTTTATGAGAGTCGGACCAGACTCTCAATTTTAGCGAATTTTCAAAGAAAAAATAGGCTTATGAGGTTGTGGTTATGAAGGGGGTGGCGGGGAGTGATTTTTTTTAAAAGGAGGGACTCACTGATCAAATATACTTTTATATGTATATATATATATATATATATATATATATATATATATATTATATATTATATATATATATATATATATATAATATATATATATAAATATAATATATATATATATAATAATACATAATAATAATAATAATAATAATATTTTTCTTCACCAAAGTTTCAGAACAACATTATAAATATAATCGAAATGATTCAATTTTGGCAAATAGGAAGAGCATTCAGCCCTTTGCTGATCTTCCATGCTCCCTTAGTAGCATTACACAAACTTATATTATTTACATTAATATCTTTACAGTAAAAAAAATAATAATAATAACATAAATAAGTAAATGTTATCACCTATGAATGTACAACCATCTGGGTTGCCCCTTTACTTGTACTTTTCATAGTTTTGATTGTTCCTAGAGTAAGATATTTACATTGAACAGAATAGTAAAATACCTTTTTAAATAAAAATATCAACTAATTAAGTTAACTTATAAAAGTTAAACCAGGTACCCATACATAGGTATGCATTTCACTTATTATTTCTGTATTTACTGACAATAAAATTTGGTTGAACATAATAAAAATAAAGAAAGTTTTAGATACTTAGCAATATTGGCAATTCATAACCAGAATTTTACTACAAAATCTTATTCTTAAATACAATTATTTGTTTATATTTTATTTACTTTTTATTATTTATTTTTTTTCTCCCCTTTTCTAACTTAAGAAATGATTTTTCCCCTTCTTTCAAGAGATTGTACAGTGTATAAAAATATGGAGTTGAGTTTCTTGATATTTTCAATTCTTAATAGCACAACTAGAGGATCTCTGTCTGTGCTATTAAGAGTAGGTGTAATATATTTAGCTCTTAGCTCTGAGTACCGGGGGCAATCAAAAAGAAATGAGTTAATCTTCCAGTTTGCCACGATTACATTGTTCACAGATATCATTAGGATCCCATTTGTAATAAATAACTTTATATAGAATCTTATTTGATTGGCCCACCCTACTCTTAGTTCACCAACAACCCTTTGTTTTACTATATTACTCTCCAAGTTAAATAGTCCTCTGCCCCCTCGTTAATTTATTTCTTATACATTGTGCTATTACCTGGACGCAAATACTCTTTTAAATCTTTTTTCACAGTTGTTTTGAATCTTTTTAATAATTTGAAATAATTTTCTTAATTCCATTTATATTTTGATTGTATAATATATATATATATATATTATATATATATATATATATATTATATATATAATATATAATATTATAGTATATATATAGTTATAGTATATATATATAGTATATATATATATATTATTTATAATATATATATATTATATATATTATATATATATATATATATTATATATATATATATATATGTATATATATATTATGTGTGTGTGTGTGTGTATGTATGTATGCGGTACAAGATTTTGTTTCAAGGCGTTTATATGGGACAAACCCTATTGATTATGAAATATGTGTAACGTCATTAACCCACAATAATGACCCCCCAAACATTTAAAAAATCAAAATCCTTGAAGAGACCGGGATGAAGGTTTTTACATATGTACTTCTTTGTACATGTGTAATAAAACCAAGACAGATATTTCTTGGTTTGTAAAAAAACCAAGTATTTATTATTATCAGAATTAGTTCTAGTTTTATTGATTGACATATATAAGATAATGTAAACAAAACACGTTTTTTGACTAATACATTTGGAATTCGCTTATATCGTGGGAGCAAGCCACTTATATAAACAAATAATATGAAGAACTGATAAGACAATGACCATATGGCCTAGAAGTTGGGGGTAGCGAAATGGCTCCCAGCACTGACTGCGCAAAGCTGCCAAGTGGTTGAAGGCCTCTTGTTTTATATATTATTAAATGGATGCTTTCAACCGAATTAGGCTAAATCGTGCCCCCAGTTTATAGTATAACATGTAACAGATGTTATCAAGGTAAAGCGCAGGTGGAGTGTATTATAATAATCAATACAAAAAAGCCTCTCCACAAAGTCAATTTAATAAAATTCAAAACCGGCTTTCAACCTAAACGGTCATCATTAGTGCCTAAAAACAAAAAGTAAAAGAGAACACTAAAAAGAAGAATAAAAGAATAAAAATGACAAAACATACAAAAATAGTATAAAAACAAGTAATTAAAGCTAAAATAAAACTGACTAGAGAATGCGTGTTTCCGTGCTAAACAACCCATTTCTTGCTTATGCAAGAACCATGCCCATTGCGTAGTTTTGGTTCATGCTTTAGAACCTAAGCAGTTACTCAATTGTCAAGCACTGCTCGTAACTCATTTTGTCTGTATTTTCCATAGGAATTGCGCTAAATTCTTTAGAGATAACTGACTAAGCTTAAAGATAAGTAACTAAGCTTTAAACTATAGTGCAAATAATAGTGCGTAATTCTAATTTTTGAGGCATAGTTTTGTATAACCAACTTGATAATAAAGCGTATTTCCTTTCAAAAATACAGACAAAATGAGTTATGAGCAGTGCTTGACAATTGAGGAACTGCTTAGGTTCTACAGCATGAACCGAAACCTAAGCAAGGAATAGGTTGTTAAGCACGGAAACACGCATTCTAAATGAAAATCGCCCGACAGCGGACCACCGCACCGGAATTATTTATTTAGTAGTTGTAAACTTATATAATGTAAAAAACTATAAAAATTATCATTCCAACCAGTATTGTTGATAAGCACGGAAACACGCATTCTAAATAAAAATCGCCCGACATACGGACCAGAATTATTTAAATTTTCCAGTCAAATACATTCCTAAAAACGAGATTTTATAGTATTTCAATGTTTATTAAGCATACTTGATTTTCGTTTGAGCATTAGGCCGCATGCCATAAAACAAGTGTTGAATCAATCAATCGGTTCTCTTGATGATCTAATTATTCTCTTTAGAAGCCTTGAATTATTTTTCATAGCTCAATTATTTAAATCTTTAATTACGAACCAGACCTTGAATTCTTCAGATACCCATTGTTCACCTGACATGATACACTATCATAACTCCAAGTCATATAGACTAGTAACAACACCTTTTGTTAATTATTGTGCAGAGTTGATTCCATACGACTTTAACAAGACAAAGGTTCACAAATTTAACCTCTTTACATGTTTCCTGGACCGCCCACTTAGTGGTCTGTCGCGTTGGAACAATATAGTAAAATACGTTAAACATAATTCATCTGAACTCATGACTTAAATATCCGTGTATCATTAGTTACACAATCTTGTTTCTATGATTTCAATCTTATAACTCAAAAAATGTGGAATGATTTGTTTTAATACTAAGAGTAATTATAATTTAGGAAGTTATGTTAATTTCAAACTAAATAGACTATAGTTTAAATAGATTTAGCACACCTTTATAAAGAGTCTAACAATTCTTAATCAGTTAGTTATGATTAATGGGGGGTAAGTTTGAGCCTAAAGCTTCAGAAACTATAGAGCTATAATAGATAAAGCAAATTTAATTATGATAACTCAATTTTAATTTTGAAACTAAGATCAAACAGGATTTGTTGATCAAAGGATCCAGCTCGATCTTGGAATTGAGTTCAATTTCTAGATATATCACGATCCTTTAATCGAGCTCAATCCTGGTATCGATCGCAACCCGCAAAATTCGGCGTAACAATCTGCACTGATAGTTTACTACAATAGCAAAAAAATGTCTTTTCACAAAAAAGTAACCCAGGTTTTTTTTATTAATTTATGGCCAATAGTTTAATTTAGGAGGAGACTTTTGGTCAACCATGTATATACAGATTTTGTATACCTTTTGCTCCACTTCAGATAGTCCGATTGAGCTGAAACCGGTATCAATAGATTAGGCCTTTTATCTACCTTAACACATGACAGCTTTTTTAAAAGCCATTAGAAGTTTCAAAAAAACATTTTTTTACGTCATAACTTGGGTTGATGTTTATCTAGCATTACTGTTTTTTCAAAAATAGGCTTCGTGACCACCTAACACCACCAAGTACCTACCTACCTATATGCCAAGTTTCATTTCGATATATATATATATATATATATTATATATATATATATATATATATATATATATATATATATATATATATATATATATATATATTATAATTTGAATATATAATATATTTATGGAATCAGGAAGACAATTTAAATCATCGATCCCCCCAATCCTCCCTCTATTTTTATCACATGAAAAGACAGGATAACCTCCTGAACCTATTATCGAATTCTCTGTTAAATATTCGCTAATAGACAAACTTTATGGGGTTCTTAATAATTTTGAACTTCAAAGTTATTCTAGTCCCTCTATTATCCTGGAAAAGGATGATAAGAAGATTTTGGCTCTATAGCCCCCTCCCCCCGGTTAATTTATTCAAATAATTCACGATCAGATCCGCAAGATTACCGGGTAAACACACTTATTGTAACGCAGAATCTGTGGACTTTAGGTAGTATCACTGGAATTCATGGATAAAATTACATCCTGGGAAAAATTGATATCAGTATTTATAATCAACAGGTCTCTATGACATCATGTTTATTTTACCTTTGCCAAAGTGTATTGTTGTTAAATGATAGATCTATGATATAGCTGAGGTATAATAATGCATAAAGGATCTTGATTATGGTGTCAATGACAGTTCGTCAACTCTATTAAGTTGTTGGCTAATGTTTGGAAATTTAGATGATAGATTATAATCATCTAATGTATAATATATTTGGAAATATAACATAGATTATAAGATAAATGTGACGGATTTCTGTTCAGAGGCCTAACTATGGGACCGCAACGCAAACCCCTGATATTTAGGAGCCCAGGAGAGGTTGAACTATGAAAATATGTTTGCGCTCAAGTTAGAGTTGTACTATATTATTTTTATACCGATAAACGGGGCTCATGCCCTTATAAAGCTTATTATAGACCATCTTAACATCATTAAATGCGGGGCCCCTAGTGAAAGTTGTATTATTCTAACCAATTAATAGGACCATATGGATGGTTCTTCAAGATAAGTAAATATAAAATAAATTGTAAGTATCTAGTAACAATACAAGTCAGTGAAAATCATTAGCATGAACCTGGAGATTCTAGGTTAAGCCAGTCAAAAGATACAAAAGGGTAGAAAATGCTCCAAATTGCTTCGAGAAAAGGGTGTTCGTCTATGCCAGCCTTGGATATGAAACTTTTAGCAAGACTTGGCTGTGGCACTGCGCGGTACCCCCAGTTATATATATATATATATATATATAATATATATATAATATATATATATATATATATATATATATATATATATATATATATATATATATATATTATATTATATACAGGGTGTGGAGAAGTGTCCACCAAAGAAGGAGGTGCTAGTACTACTTAAAGGGAACAAAAAATGTTGTATAATATAAACCCCGATCTCCAACTGTTTGCCCACAAGGTCAAATTTAATATTTTTAAAAAATATTTGACCTCACATCATAACATTGTTAATAGCGTTTATACTGTTCAAACTAAAAACGTTAAATTAGTCTCGTTGGAAATCTGAGTAAATTTCTTTAAGGACGAATTATTAACTATGTCAAATATTTTGGAACTACTGCCCTAAATTTGCAAGAAAAAATATTTTTTGCGAAAATTGATTTTTATGGAATATATATGGTAAGGCTTTCGAGGAAGTAAGAGATGAGCAAAAGTTTAGACAAGAACGGAAAGAACTTCTCTTATGATTGCCTTTTAAGAAAACCCAAACTTCATCATACATTCAATAGTCAGAATTTTAAGCTATTATTGCTAGAAGTTGGATAAACTAATAATTTTTGGCATTTTAGCATATCTCTACAATGTTAATTAAATGGTACATAAAATAATTAAAAATCTCTAAAACCTAGGGAAAGCGTTATTTTAGAGAAAAAAGTGTAAGAAGAAAAAATGTTAATTTTACCCCCTTGAGTCTAAATACCTTATTATTATTACACTTTCGAAAAAAGAAGTTTTGTTAAAATAACATTGTTATTGTTAACATTGTTTTCACTTTTATACGACAAAAATTATCAGTTGTTGCTACTTCTAGCAGCAATAGCTTATATGTTTTACTATTGAATGTATAAAAATATTTGGATTTTCTAAAAAGGCAATCATAAGAGAATTTTTTTCCGTTCTAGGCTAAACTCTTGCTCATCTCTTTCTTCCTCTAATGCCAACCATAAAAATTCCATAAAATTCAATTATTGCAAAAAAAATTTTCATGCAAATTTTTGGACAGGTAGTTCCAAAATATTTGACGTAGTTTCAACTTCGCATATGTTTTGAGGGACTGGAAAATGGGAGAGAATGGGTATCGTTTTATTGTAACTTACCTTATATGGAATCTAGACTAATAAACGTTTATTGCTCTATTTTCCTTTAATGAAACCTTATTATTATCGTATTTTATCTATTAAGCTGTTCATAACTTCGTATAACATCCTTATTTGTATCGAAACGACTTTATTTATTTCATATCTTTACTTTATAGTGATTCACTTATAGTTTGTCTTTATAGACATACTTAATTTTATTATTCCATCACATACTTAAGTCATCAGGATACTTAAAATAATTACGATTATACAGGAAGTCATATAAATTCAAATTTTATTGCTAAGGAATCTTTTGTTTAGGTCTATATTACGATCTTTTCTATATAAATAATTTTAGTACTTAATTTATCAGTTTATTACTTATAGACTTGTAACTTTATAAGTACGTACAAACTTATATTTTATTAGTACATTTGAGAATAAAATTTAAATAGATGTGTGTCGTCTTAAATGTTAAACTATATAACGTGAGATAATTCCTATTTAATCCATTAAATTAAATAAACACGCAGATTTCTGAAGTTTTTAGCGAATTTCCTTTGGAAATTCGGCTAATGGGATAGGCGTCATGGCGGAATTCGAACCTCGGACCACGACACAAATCCGTTTCAGAGGTCCCTAATGACGAAAAAAATACGTTTCGCGAGACTTTATATATATATATATATATAATATATATATATATATATATATTATATATATATATAATATATATATACTATATATATATATATATATATATGTATATATATATATATATATATATATATATATATGTATATATATATGTATTCTAGACACTTTCTTGTAAACACTCTATCTTTCGAACGGATTAATATTTTTTAACCCAAACTTGGTACAAAAATCAACCTTTGGGAGGACACGAACCCTATTGAAAACCAGATTTTTGTGACGTCATTAACCCGGTTTGCTGAGTCAGCGAAATTTTCAAAAAATCGGCAAAATTCAGGGTTAATATTTTTTGCCGCGAAAAAGGTCAATATTTATGTTTATTGAGGCGCTGAATCGAATGAAACTGGTCCGAAGTCGATACGACCACTCTAAGTGACCAACAAGTCCAAAAAACCATTGTAAATTACCAAAAACCAAAATTTAGGCCGATAAAAAATAAATTTCGAGTAGGGTGTCGTTTTCGATGTATTTTTGGGCGCTGAATCGAATGAAACCGGTCCGAAGTCGATACGACCACTCTAAGTGACCAAAAAGTCCAAAAAACCATTGTAAATTACCAAAAACCAAAATTTAGGCCGATAAAAATAAATTTCGAGTAGGGTGTCGTTTTCGATGTATTTTTGGGCGCTGAATCGAATGAAACCGGTCCGAAGTCGATACGACCACTCTAAGTTACCAAAAAGTCGAAAAACCACAAAAATTATCGAAAACCAAAATTACGGTCGTTAAAAATTAAATATCGAGTAGGGTGTCGTTTTCTATGTTTTTGGGCCTCTGAGTTGAATGGCAGTGGTCCGGAGTCAATACGACAGCACTCAAACTCAGGGTACCTGGGTTTCAAATCCTGGTAGGGACGATCAATTTTTATCTTTTTTTTTTACTTAATATAAGTTTACAACTAGAAAAATTCTGGCGCGGTGGTCCGCATGTCGGGCGAATTTCCTTTGGATGCGTGTTTCCGTGTTTTTTACACCATATAAGTTTACAACTACTAAATAAATAATTCCGGCACGGTGGTCCGCTGTCGGGCGAATTTCATGTAGTATTCGTGTTTTCCGTGCTTAACAACCCATTTCTAAGGTTCCGGTCATGCTTTAGAACCTAAGCAGTTACTCGATGTCAAGCACTGCTCGTATCTCATTTTGTCTGTATTTTTTCAAAGGAAATGCGCTAAAACCTTTAAAGATAACTGACTAAGCTTAAATATAAGTAACTAAGCTTTAAACTAGTGCAAATAATAGTGCGTACTTTTAATTTTAGAGGCATAGTTTTGAACAACCAACTGGATAATTATGCGCATTTCCTTTGAAAAATACAGACAAAATGAGTTACGAGCAGTGCTTGACAATCGAGTAACTGCTTAGGTTCTAAAGCATGAACCGGAACCTTAGAAATGGGTTGTTAAGCACGGAAACACGAATACTACATGAAATTCGCCCGACAGCGGACCACCGTGCCGGAATTATTTATTTAGTAGTTGTAAACTTATATGGTGTAAAAACACGGAAACACGCATCCAAAGGAAATTCGCCCGACATGCGGACCACCGCGCCAGAATTTTCTATTAGTCCAATAGCCAGCTCCAAAAAATGTGACTCATTTTTTAACTACATACTTCTAACCAATTTTTTTCTGAAAATATACCTTACATTATGTAGGAAAAGCATAGTCTGTCTATCGAGAGTGGAGCCCTTCATATGAATGCGCTTACTCAAAATATTAGAAAATCGCACGAATTTCAGTTTTCTTGCAATAAGTGGTTTCCCTTATTGCAACCCGACCCACAGGGAACCACTTATTTTAAGAAAACTGAAATTTTGCGATTTTATAAAATTTTGAGCATGCGCAATCATATGAAGGGCTCCACTATGGATAGGCATACTATGTTTTTTTCTTCATATTTTAAGGTTTTCATAAAAATTGGGTTTGAAGTAGTACAAAATGAGTCACATTTTTTTAAGTCCGGCTCTTGGACTATTGTTTACGATTCGCTTATATCATTTAGTGGCGGAACTTCAAATTTGGGGACCCTTTGCAAAAATGTAGCTGGGCCTCTCTGGTAGTTCGTACAGTAAACCAACAAAACGCTTTCTTTCTGCAGGTTTAGTATAATTAAATTAAATCAGATTACTATAAAATTGCATATTTATAGATTGCACACAAAATATTATTCTTTTACAATAAAGGAACAAGATAAGATAAAATTTAATAATAAATGACTATTCAAAGGTGTAAAAAGAAGAAAAATAATACATAAAATAAAAATAATAGGGTTATGAATTATAAAATCAAAGAAAATAAAGCGAAAATTACTTAGATCTGAATAAATATTTTCAAAAAGTTGTTTATAATGATTGATAAGCATTATTATTCAAAATTATTCATATCATGAAATAGTTTGATTTTGCCAAAATGTAAGTTAGAATAATGTCAGGGTTGGAATGAAATGTAAATATTGGCAATCTACTTTAGAGTGGCCTTTTTAGCAAAATTACTGAAGAAAGTAAGAGACCACACTCAAGTTTGATTTGTTTACTGAATTAATTTAAGTTATAAGTCATATGACCTCAGGGTACATTCTTTATGTTATTATAGGGAACGAAATGTTTTCAAACTTATGATATATGAAGGTTATGGTCTTTTAAAAATAGACTTTTTGTGTGGAAAGAAGACGTAATTAACTTAAAATGTATTATTTAAACTAAAAATGCTTTCAGTTAGTATCAAGGATCTTGAATAAAAGGGATGACGATTAAGGAACATTTCTGATCCCATGGAAGTTGTATGAGATAGAGAAATAGGAGCAAAACTTACCTTTCCCATGGTTATAATGAAAAAAGATCCCAAACGCAGGTTATGCAGCAAGATTGTCGAGTTTGTTTCTCAACTTTTTTCTGTGCTTCTCGTGATTGTTACATTTTTGGTTCTTGTTAAGTCATTTGTGCTTATTTAATTTTAATTTTTAGACCATACTTTGCCACTTCAGTGAGTGATAATTTAAGCGTGTTTATAACCTTCTCAAGCAATAAACAATGGAAAACCATTAAGAGATAAGTTTGCCTCTAAAATTTAAGACCTACGCTGTTATAAGAATTGTAAGCATGCGCAGTTTGTACTAAGCATGTGCTGCTGGTTTTTGACGTGTGTTTCGTGTTGAGTTCTCTCTAATTTTTGGTTTTCATTGTGGTTACTTTTTTGTACGGCAAATCGACTTAGTGCTTCATCCCCTTTATTGAAGATCCTTGGTTAGTATGCAGAAAGGTTATGATAATCAAGTTTTGCTAACCAACTATTATAATAACTTAACCATACTAAACCTATTCTTCACCTTATCCTCTTTAATGCGCTAGCGTTTCTTTTCTTACACTCTTTGAGCTTGAAGCTTTCATAGTTTCATGTACATACTGGCTCGATACAAGGGTATTTCGATATCTATTAGCCAAAAAAAACATGATTTATTTACATTATGTTCTATATGTCAATCGATAAATTCAGAACTAACACAGATAACAAAATATATCTTCGTATTCGTTTTTAATAGATATAGCAATACATGTGTATAAAATTTTAAACTAATCAGAATATTTTTTTTTCAATTTTTTTATTTTATTGAAATTTAAGAGGTCATTAATATGGTAACGTATTAATAATAAATAGACTTGTTTAATAAATAATAGAGTTTGGGGTATTAATAAGGATGTCTATGTCGTCTATTATGTCCCATGGAAGACAAAGTTTATTTTGTTTTCTAACGTCTATAGAACAAAAATTTGTGCATATATATATATATATATTATATATAATATATATATATATATATATATTTATATATATATATATATATATATATTATATATATGACTCCCTTGATCAGTGTTCCCTCCTTCAAAAATCCACCCTCTTTTCCCCTCCATGACCCTAACCTCATAAGCACATTTTCCTTTGAAAATTCGCTTGAATAAGTAAAGGATAAGAATTTGAATAACCTGAACGTGATTACTAAGTCAGAAGTAAAGTTGCTTGTAACATTTAACAAGTTCCGTACTTGACACATTGTTACAAATAGTTTGTAACAATGTGTCAATTTCACTAAAAACAAATAAAACAATACATTGAGAAACTTAAAACAAAAAGACACAACAATGAACTTCTATTTTAAATTTATTCATCGGTATTAATCTTAAAATAAATCATTTTAACCCAATTTTGTTTGTTGAATGTTAATAAGTATTTGCTTTTAATTGTTGAATTCCAGTTAATTAAAATGCTTAGTGTTAAAAAAATAATAATTATGGAATTCCCAATAAACTAAAGCTGTTCGACATGTTCCGCAGTCTCGAACCTTGGCGCATCGGCCATATAGCGCCATTGGTGCTTGCTACAATCTTAATTAATTTCAAAAACACATCAAGTAGACATATATTTAAAATTAATTTTAAAATATTAAAAATTTTCTTTTGAATTAGCTGGAACTATTACTCATTCAATAATTCAGTATTTTAAACAAGGTAAAGTTCCAAGAATTCTTTAAGTAACGCGAGTCATACCAATACACAAGAAAGGATCAAAGAGTGATTTTGTAAATTACAGATGGCATCCCTCCATTCCTTTCAATTTAGAGATGCTCATATTTAGCATCTCAGGAGATGCTAAAACAGGAGAGTAAGTTTCCCTAGGAAATTCATATAAACCATCTAAGTAAGTAGTTAGCTACAGATATTTATAAGCGCAGAAGGGCTTCTTTAAATTTATCATTGGAATTCTTAAAATCTATTTATCTCCAAACGGTGTATAATGTGAACTTTATTGACTAGTTTTTAGAGAGTAAAAAAGCACTTTTATTCCCTTAGGAGTAAAAAATTACAAAAGAGTTCTGGCTAAAAACAGGTTTAATATATAATATATATATATATATATATATAATATATATATATATATATATATATATATATATATATATATATATATATATATATATATATATATATATATATATATATATATATATATATATATATATATATATATATATATATATATATGTATATATAATCTACCTCCCTCTCTTATACGGCTCTAACCACATTTTCATATTTTACCTTTGGAAATTCGTTATTTACAAAAGTTCAATACAAAATAAAGCAAATGTATTTCTAAAAAATAAAATTTGTTACAAGAAAAATAATTATGATCTAGGAAAGTAACAATTCAAAGTTACAAGAAATTTCAAATATTTCCAAATTTTATTTTAAAAATGTTAAATCAATGTCAACTAAATAATTCTACTAGAACTCAAAAATTAAATTGAAATGCGTGAGAAAGTATTTTTAAACAAGACAAAGATTGCTCCATACAAATAACAGTTTTTTTTTAATTTTGAGAATTGCATACAATTTTTTGGACCTGTTAAGAAAGAAAAAAATCAGACTGGAACAATATGAAGTACATTTAAGTACATTAACATTACATAATAATATTCATGAAATGTTCAAAAAATTTGTCATGATAAACAACAACGACTTTTAAAGTGTTCCTGCATATTGTTTTTATAAATAAAATGTACACAAACATTTTGTTTTTACTATAGAAGTAATTAATTCTTAAAGATTAAAATTAAAATGATTGAATAAATTTTTACAAATCTCTTTAAAGTTTATAATTTAAAGTTTCTTATTAAATAGTGTTCTTACTATATTAATTAAGTGTTAACATATATACACAATTAGAGAAAGAAAGATATAAAGAAAATATGAGAAATATTATTCTTGAAATAATATAATCATGCAAATCAATAATCAATAATCATACATCATGTGAAATCAAATTCTAAACATTGAATAATATGATCGATTATACTTTCTATAACACTTTCTACTGTTGTGTAAAAAAAAGTTTCAATTTTAAACAGGAAAACAAAAGATATTGTCAGTCGTGTTATTATTTTCAGGAAGTCAAAAGTAATCAAATGACAGATGTAGAATAAGTATGTTATATTTGATTATTTGTCAAAATGGATTGCCGTAGAATATAATAAATATTTATAGTACGACTCAGGGTTAAAATCAGTTGACAGCGCGGGAAAATAGTGCTGAGGAACCAAGAAGATTGTCCTGATTTGAAACTGAGGGCGTGGTTTAACATCCAGGGCTAACCTCATTGGTTCCCTCGCATTATTTTCCCACGCTGTCAACTGATTTTAGCCCTGTGTCGTATTATAAGCATAATATGTGACGTATTACTTAGACATTAGTAAATGTCAACTATAAAATTTTTTAAATAGTTAATCAAACTATTTAAACAAGTTTAGAGTTTTAGGTAGTGGTCATATAAAATAAAATCAAAAATTCGTGCTTTCGGCCGTAAATTAGCCCTTCTTCAGAAGAAGTTTTATTCTTAGTAAGTTTAAATAAGAAGATCTAGATTTGTAGAACTAGATCTTTGTTTAGAGGTAGGTGTCTTTCTCCGATAACATACACAGTAAGCTATTGTTAGATTACTATAACCAATTATCCATTTTTGTGTTATCTGAGCCCAATACATACAATATATCAAAAGGCCCGAAACATTCTTCGGGGCTCAAAGGAACTCTGTCTAACCTCATTGAAACCTCCTTCAAGAGAAAGTTAGGGTTATAATTATATCAATTGATTTCGGCTTGCTGCACATTGTTTTTGTTTTTATTTGTATATTTAACGTTCTACTATAGACGCTATACTGTAATTTTGTACTGATTATTTGGTTTTTATTTATAAGCAAAGGTGGTCAGGTTACTTTTTCGATGTTTTTGAGATTGAGCACGCACGTGACTATGTATGAGAGTAACATATGTGCCTTGCTTCATCTCATTACCAGCAATATACTTTTTTCCGTAGTATATAGGAAAATAAACTGCGTAGGCTTCCGCGGTTGTTGTCATGAAGGTTTAGGTCTTCCGGTGGTGACCGCGTCAATGTAGATGAAGAATCCGACGTTTCGCTTCCACTGTGGGAGGCATCTTCAGGGATGTAGGACATCATGGATAGAAACGCAATGCTCTACAAAACTGAACTGAGTTCAGTTTTGTAGAGCATTGCGTTTCTATCCATGATGTCCTACATCCCTGAAGATGCCTCCACAGTGGAAGCGAAACGTCGGATTCTTCATCTACATTGACGCGGTCACCACCGGAAGACCTAAACCTTTATATAGGAAAAGTATTTCGCACTGAAACTCCAAAACTGAGATTGCACTTGAATTATCCAATTTATTTGTTATTAACACCTCCTTAGGGAGTTTTTAAAGCGTTGTCTATCTGTATACGATTAGGTTAATGACCTCTACGATATCTGTTGGATTTAGTAGAGGGTAAAGATTTAGTATAGAATAGGGGCCCCTACATTTTGATTCGCCCTGCTTAGCCTACTGTCCTAGGCAGACAGGGCAAAAATGGCTCCCACGGAACTACGGTGAGCTAAGCAGGCCCGCAAAGTTGAAGGACTTCGAAGTGATCTTCTTAAAGTCGTAGGCTGAAACAATAGGAACCGGTTTCAGTTCAATTAGATTATTTTAAGTGGCGCGAGTGACTAATAACTTAATTATGGCGTCATCACCAATGAGTAAAAATACAGTTTCTTTTATTATACAGTAAACATGTAAGATAATTGTTCAACGCTAGAAATATCTTGTTTTATACATACATACGCCTATATGGCCTCGAAGGGGCCAAAGCGAACATCAGCTTGTGAGGCGAGGCGATAAAAATTCGCTAGATACACGACAAAATGCATCCTAGTATAAAAAAGTACAATAGGATTTGAAAATTCAAGGCATCCTAGAATCCTATTTAGGAAATGTTACTTCATTAGATACTTTTCTGTATAAAAAGAACCATTAAATCAAACACATTTTATGCAGTGTCACCATCATCACGAAGTTTTAACTTTCCCTTTAAACATTAAGAGCTAAGTCATCCTTTTGTCTTGGCAACACTGATCACGAAATAAAGACTAAACGAAGAGTTTAGAATAAAAGTTTCTCTGTTAAAGTTGTTTCATTATTTAGTTAAAAAATATATCATAAATAAATTTAGAGAGAAAACTAAGGATTAGAAAGATCAATACTTACAACTTGCGTAGCAAATTTATTCTATTTGAATTATTAAAAAGCTTTAATACTAAAATTATTAATCGTCGTTTATAATTTTTATAAACATTTTTATTGTCAGAGAAGAGCGTAAAAAGAAAACTGTTCAATAGTGCTGTACAGTTTAGCAGTGTTACCAATACAACACGACATGAGGAAGTGTCTGTTTCCAATCACGTTTCTTTTTTTAGATTTTTTTTGCGACATTCCTTTTATCTATTTTTAGACACGACATTGGGTTTCCGTGCAGTTTCATTTTGATAAAGTTGATTAAAGATCTTAATAAAACTTCTCTTTCATATAAATAAATAGCTTTTATAAAAATAGCTTATAAGCTTGTTTTTTACTTAAGAATTTTGAAATTATTAAGTAATAAACTCATAAGAGTTTATTCTATACTGTCAACAAGATGATACTGACAGCTGTAGTCATCACGTTCCTTAGGCATTGTATTACCTGGAACACAGAATTGTTTTGTTTCAGTCTTCTATACATTCTATTGAACTGTAAACAACTGTTGACCTTACGATATTTCTAACTAAAACTCCCATCTTGAAGCTGAGTCTTCAACCAAAATCACGGTGAGCTAAGTCTTCAACCAAAAAGTCTTTTGTGAGTTCCTTTCAATCAAATCCTGATTAAAACAGATTCAATAAAAATTGCTATAAAATCAATATTGATGCTTATCGGCTGAAAATGATTTTGATGCATGAATTCAATAATTCAATTTAAATATATTTAATTCAAATTTAAAATAATTGATTTGATATTATTGAAGCAAATATAGTATGTTACAAAACATATAATGCGATGTTGGATTAAATCTTGCTTATTAGTTTGCCTGAAGCGTAATGGTAAATGGTAGCATAGTATGTTTATGCGAAAAACAAACCCCCGGAGCTATGGCCTACCTTTAGATACTTTAAATGAAGAATTAAAGTTAAGACATGATTCACAAATATGCCACTTAGATCAACTAACACACACCAGTGGGAATATCATCAAATTGTTGGAATAATACTAGTCCAAGAACCGGACCTGAAAAAATGTGACTCATTTTGTACTACTTCAAACCAAATATTTCTGAAAATATACCTTAAATTATGAAGAAAAAACATATTTTTGGAGCCTATTTAGAGTGGAGCCCTTCAACAAATTATAAAACACGGAAAAAGTATGCGATCTAATTGATATTTGGCACGTATTTAGCGATCTATAAGAATGACAAGTGACAAGTTTCATCTCATTATCAGCATAAGTTCAATTTTTATTAAATGACTCGAGGAATTAAATTAAATGTGATGAGGAAAAGTTCCGAGGAACCCCGTACCCAATCTTCTTTTTGTCTCTTCATATTTTTTCTGAACTTTTCTACTCCATTGCTTGTAACATTTATCACATCATATTTTCCATAGAGATATTATTACTAGAGGGGCCCTATCGGTTGCTTTTTGAAACCGATAGTTCAGTAACCTGAACACCCTTGTGTATTAATATGATGATATAAACATTAAAAAACACAGTAAGTTATATAATACAACGTTTATAATAGAAAACAAAACCCAAACAATGCGAGAAAAGCTGACAATGATTGATTTTTTATAACCTTAACTCACTCCTAGAGGAGGTTTCAATGAGGTTACATATAGCCCCTGAGGGCCCCCAATAGATGTTTCAGGCCTCTCAATGTATTAAGATAGGCTCTGTCCCCTCTAGTATATATCTCTATGATATTTTCATTCATCCTGATTTGACATTTTATTTATTCCTTTTATTAATTTTGTACCATTTTGAAATTCCAAAGTCCTTGTACTTTTTTATTTAATATAATGACATTAATATAATAAATTAAATACTACATAGAAATGAGCATTTCCTTGTAGTTTTTATTGTTATTTATTTTTATTATACCTGAAATAGTTATTTATTTTTTAATAAAACAATAATAATTAACCTTACCCTTTTAAGGAAAAAATTATTTGTACATTTATAACATTTTATTAATGTGATAGTACACATTTTTAGCTGGCTTTAGAATGTGGTCCAATTTATTTTATGATTATTTTTATTTTTATGTTAGTCTTATTACTTTTATGAAGCTTGTATTAAAGGTATATAAAAATATTGTGTTCACATTAAAAATCCAATCCGAGATTTCACCAGATATATTTGTTTTTAAGACGTTTTGAGTGGATTTCATTACGATGTCTGCCTGGCAACTCTGGCTCAAACTTCACTGTGATCACATTAGAGAGTTGAAACACAGTAATGGATCAGAAATAGGGTCTAGGTTTGCTGCCCGAATGATAATATTTTTACACAACATATTTTGCTGAGTCATCGAAATTTCAAAAAATATCGTCAAATATCGTAAATTTTACCTAATCTAGTCGAAATTTGACTCAAATGTACATTTATAAATTATAAATTAGATCACTAAATTTCATTTCGGAATTGGTAACCGTTTAGAAATCTCTTGACTTTTGAATTTTCAAACTCTGAAGGCCTATAGCTTTTAATTTTAATAGCTTTTTTTCGACGAAAACTTCATATTGTTAGACAGAGAAAACATGAAGAAACATTAAATAAGTAATGAGAGCACGACAAAAGACAAGTTTGTAGACTAAGTTTGTTAGATAACTAAACTTCACTACAAAGTCATCCCTGCATATTCATGTTCGTCTGCATCGTTAAAAAATTTGGATTCGGGGTACCTTTGATATTTTACTCACCGCATCGGATTCGCTACGGTCATCCTCTCTGCTTCGATCTCGCTTCGCTCGTTTTATGAATATACAAGTCGCCAAATTTATACTAAAACTAGACTTAAAATTATTCGCTTTTCACCTGCTTGTTGAGTGTGAGGCGTTTACATCACTAAGCCTCGGTATCTTTAAAACTGGTATTCTATTTGAAGGGGAAATACCTTACCTTAGCTGAAAAGATGTTCTTCATATCCTTAGTAAATCAAAGAGACTGGATGTAGATGAGTCTCTTTTTACTGCCTCGCTTCGCTCGACAGTAAAAAAAAGCAGAGGTAAAAAAAGCAATTCCCTGTCGTATAGCATATGCTATTTATTTTTTAATTATTGTAACTTTATATAATACAAGCTGTTTTATTCTTTAATCATCATGTGATAGCGTGTCCGTCGAAATTTATGTTGCCAGCGTTTTTTGAAGGGGGTTGGTCGAATTTCAATGACATTTTCAGGAAATGATAGCGGTATTTAGGACAAGGTCCCACTTATCCCGTAGCATAATACATTCAAGAACTTCGTTAGGGTGTATTAAAATGGCGGGCGTGTAAAAAATTGTGTTTAGTGGGTCTCTTGTTATTAATTATCCAAAAGGGTCTTTTTTAAATAAAGATTTAGTAAAAAGACTAATGCGGTTTGCAGTCTTTAAATAGACATATCAGAAACTATAGTAAGACACACGGCTAAAATCAGTTGACAGTTCGGGAAAATAGTGTTGAGGAACCCATAAGAATAGCCTAATTTGAAACTGATGGCGTGTTTTAACATCCAAAACTAACCTCATTGGCACCCTCGTATTATTTTCCCACGCTGTCAACTGATTTTAGCCGTGTGTCGCATAGAGATACATTACTAGAGAGGTCCTATATGTTACATTTTGAAGCATCGAAAAAGTAACCTGACCACCTCGTCGCCTAAATAATCAAATAATCATTACAAATTTTCAGTAACTTATACAGTTGAGCGTTCATATCAAAATACAAATAATGTGCGGGAAGCCGAAATAAATTGATTTATTATAACCTTAAATCTCTCTTTAAAGTGGTTTCATTGAGGTTACACAGAGCTCCTGAGAGCCCCAAAAAGATGTTTCAGGCTTCTCAAGGTATTAAAATAGGCTATGCCCCCTCTAGTATATATCTCTATGCTGTGTCGTATTTTAATGTGCTAGAAAGACAGGAAGAAGTACGAATTAGAATTCGTACAACTTAATACTTATCCTTGACGTCTAAGTTCACTGACATAACAACTATACATCAAAGTATTAATTTGAGTTACATGACTTACTCGGCATTGTTTGCTATCATAACCTTTGTATTCTAGTTTAACCTTAACTTATATTCAAATTTCGTTTAATTAAACCGTCCCTGTAATTGTTTCTCATCGTTTTCATCTGCAAGGAAATCTTTGTTTTTTTATTTATTATTATATTATATATATGTACTTTTGTAATATAGATATATGTATGAAACTATAGTTATATCGGGATATGTTTCATTGATAAATATCTACATGATACATGACCTAGACCGTTCTAAAACTGTCAAAAGATTTAACTAGACAATATAAATGGGTATGAACATAAAAGTAATTGAAAAAATTATCTAAGAACTCAAAACAAACGAATTCTCGTTTAGTTTATAAAACAGGCAGCTGCTTCGTAGGCTTTCGGCTCGAAAGGAGCACCTCGTGTATTAGATGTTGTTAGGGTTTCGAAGATAATCTTCGAAACCCTTATACTTTCTGTCGAGCGTCTGTCTGTCCGATTTCTCATCTCAGGAACTACAATAGCTAGGAAGTTGAAATTTGGTATACATGTGTAACTATTTTTTTGTATTATTGTTCATTATTTATATAGCCATGTATGTACATGGGCCTAATCAAAACCTCATACTGTACTGTTTAAACATTGCACTTTGTTTTAAATCTATTTCAAATTAAAAAAATCGGGTACGGGGTACCTCGGAACTTTTCCTCAGTACATCGGATTTGCTCATCCTCCCTGCTTTAGATTCGCTTCGCTCGTCCTCAGAATATACAATTCGCCATATTTAGACTGCAGGATGTCCTCGGACTCGCTTTGGTCGTTCTCAGACAGTAAATTCATCCGTCTCATTTAGCGATCACCCATACAGCACTGACCACGCTCAATGCTGCTTAACTTTTATGATCCAACAAAAATCATAGATATACTTGTCACATTAAAAAGAAAATTAGTGGACTTATGTAATAGGTAATGATATGCATTTTTACTCGATTTCAACTCAATTTAAATCATTTTCTGATTTTTATAATTTTTTAAAAAACGTACACCAGTCATTCGATAAAAATTGAACTGATGCTGATAATGAGATGAAACTTAAAATATATGCTAGTCTTGTACATGGCCACATGCGTGCCAAATCTCATTCGATCGCATCATTTTTCCGTGTTTTATGATTTTTCGCTGAGTTATTATTGCGGGTTAATGATGTCATAACAAAAATATTTTTGGAATAGTCCAACTACAGCGATTGATTGATAGATTGATTTCTCTACAATGTTTCAACTCTCAAGCATAAGTACACTAGGAGCTACGACACACACACACACACACACACAAAGTCATACACACACCACAGACCAACAACTTTGTAAAGACCAGTCTAGATGTCTTAAAAACACCTGAAACGGATAATTCCGGTGACATCCCGGTTTCGGATTTTTTGCAAACAAAATACTTTTTCTATATACCTACTGTATGAATGAATAAAAGGAAAAATCGAGTGTTTGATACTATTTCCTTACCGTTCCAGACGCGCTTTGCTCGTCATCAGATGTAGTAAAAACATTCCTTTTATTCCCAGCGATTACCCATCCAGTCCTTATTGACCTTCCTCGATACTGTTTCACATTAATGTACATTTAGCATCACAATGAACACGATCCAAGACTTAAGGGTAATGGAAACAAAAACTGAAAGATGAATGCAAAGCTGCTGCCGGTGATAAATGCTAGGTTCTGACCTACGAATTTGGGACCGGGCATGGAGGGTTAAAGGATCTTTTCAGTAAAGCTAGAACAGGCATTGGCACACACTCATGCACAACACTCACCCCGCCAGAGAGTCTGTAACGGTTAACTCTTGAAGCTCCCTGAATACAAGATCAATTATTGTAATAAAAACTGCCCTAGAGTATAGTAGGGTAGAGTTGGGAAATAAAATGTACACAACATATATCTGTGTGTGGGTGTGTGTCTTTGAGAATACATAATATATCAATTAAAATTTTAGGATTTCTGTTTAAAAAACTTATTTTTCTATGTTTACGTTTATTATAAGCATTCGTTTTATTTTTGACGTTTACATATGCGAATTTCACGTTCAAAAAATTCGTTTTTTAAAATGAATCAATTAGTTTGCATTGTATAAACATTGAAGGCTCATATAAGGCAAGAGAATCTTTAATATTATAAAACAATAAAACATTGTAGCTATGCAGATTCCTTTCCCTGATTCTCACGATGCCAGCGACATCTCTTAACCTTGAAATGAATTAAAAGCTAACGCTAGTTGTACCTACAAACTCCTTGTTTTTGCCTTAAGGTATTCTGCTACTAGAAGATACAAACAGATTGAAACAAAACGCAAACTTTTTATTTTGGAATATGCATATTATATAGTTTGATATAGTTTAATAAAAAAACATTTGTATCTTGTGTTTTGAGTTATTCTTATTTTGTTATCATATATCTTGTGTTGATAAATGTGATAAACGGCCGGTGGGGATGAAACAAATTATATTATTATATTTAGTATCTGAGCAAGAGCGATGCAAGTTCAAAGAGGTGTTGCAGTATACATTTGACGAATTGCATATTTTGAGGACGAGCGAAGCGAGTCCGAAGAAAGGAGGATGAGCGTAGCGAATCCAATGAATCCAATGTGGAAAATTTTCAAGGTTTCCTGTATCCGATTTTTTTTTTATTTATTTTGTGGAAAGGAATTAAAACGACAAAAAACACGTATGTATAGGTATGATTTATTACAGTCTATTCAAAAAATTGAAAACCTTTTAAAAAAGTTATTTTTATTTAATTCCTCTTTGAATTTTCTGTAATATTTCCTCTTTTGTAAATGAGTTCAGAATATTTGTTACACATAATCCTAAAGTACTTTTTAATTTATATTTCCTAAAATTAGTAAGAAAAGTTGTTAAAAAAGTTGATAATTTTATTATTAATTCAAGGAATATTGTTGCTGGAACATTATTCCTAGAACTCCTAGTAACTACCTTCTTCTCTCTGAATTCCCGGAAATTCGGATTTATATATAGAAGGATAATTTAACAACAAACAAAATTATGTCGGTTTCTTCTATTTGTACTTTTTTTTGGAATTTTATCGATGAGTATATAGGTTATTTAAAGATTAATCAAACCGGTGATCAATTTCTAAAAACCTAAAATACGGCCACTTAACAACATATTTTAAGTGGGAAGTCGATTTCGATATTTTTTTTGGCTGAGAGTTAAATGACAGTGGTCCGGTTTCGATACGAACACTCAACCCAAGTTACCTGGGTTCGAATCCTTGTACGGACGATAATTTTTTATAGTTTTTTTAATATATAAGTTTTGCGTGTTTCCGTGTTTAAAAATCAATTTCTTGTTTATGCTTTATAACTTGAGAAGTTACACTATTATCAAGCACTACTCTTAAATAATTTTTTCGGTATTTTTCAAAGGAAATTCGCTAAAATCATTAAAGAAATTAACAAAGAAACCAACTGAACAATAAGCTAGTTCAAATAATTGTGTTGCAGTGCCAATAAGCTAGTTCAAATTGTGTGCAGTGCCAAACTAGCAGTGCCAATAGTAGTTCAAATAATTGTGTGCAGGCCAATTAGCTATTAATAATTGTGTGCAGTGCCATTAGCTAGTTCAAATAATTGTGCAGTGCCATTAGTAGTTAAATAATTGTGTGCAGTGCCATTAGCTAGTTCAATAATTGTGTGCTGCCAATTAGCTAGTCAAATAATTGTGTGCAATTATAGTTCATAATTGTGTGCAGTGCCAATTAGCTAGTTCAATAATTGTGTGCAGTGCAATTAGCTATTCAAATAATTATGTGCAGTGCCAATTTTTAAGGCTTAGTATTGACTTTCCTTTGAAATATACAGAAAAATTGGGTACAGGGTACCTCGGAATTTTTTCTTATTACATCGAACTCGCTTTGCTCGTCCTCAGATATTTACTATATATTCGTTTCATTCCAAGTGGTCATTTATCCAGACACTGGCCACGCTCGACGCTGCTTAACCTTTATGATCCACCATAATTATCGATAAACATGTATTATAACGAAACTTAGATTACTTTTATATTACGTCGAGGTATACACTTGTATTAAATTTTTAACTCAATTGAATCATTTCTGATTTTCAACATTTTTTTAAAAAAAACTTACACAAGTCAATCTATTAAAATGTAATTGATGCTGATAACGAGATGAAACTTAGCACATATGTAAGTTTTATGCATGGCTACCTGCGTGCCGAATTTCAATCAGATTGCATCATTTTTCCGTGTTTTATGATTTTTCGAAATTTTCGCTGAGTTATTATAGCGGATTAATTTTCCGAATAGCACAACTACAGCGGTCAACTGATTTTTGTACGAAGTTTCAACTCTCTAGCATTAATACACTGGGCACTACGATGATAACAGACACACAACACACATACAGACAAGACTTTGAGAAAACCACTCAGGAGGCCTTTAAAGCACCTGAAACAGATAATTCCGGTTTCATCCGTTCGGATTTTTTTGCTAACTCAATACTTTGCTATATACCTACGGTATAAATGAAGAAAAGTAAAAATTAGTTACGAGTAGTGTTTGATAACCGATTAACTGCTCAAGTTATAAAGTAAAAACCGGAACCTTATGCAAAAAATTGATTTGTAATCACGAAAACTCACATTCCAAAGGAAATTTGCCCGACATGCAGATCACCGCGCCAGAAAATAAAAATATAATAAGATTTATCTCAATCTTATTTTGTGTTCATAGTAAACTATCAGTGAGAGTCACTCGTGGTGTTGTGGTTAAGGTACGCGGCCAATACACAGAATGAATGGACTTTAATCATGGGTTCAATCCCAGCACGGGTCTCAAGGATTTTTATGAGAGGGATAAAAATTCTGCGTACCACGTCCTTCAGAAGGACGTAAAGCCGGTGGTCTCGAGCCTGTGCGTTGTCAGGTACTCGTTAAAGATCCTTACCCTAAATGAACTGGGTATAGGCAATCTAGACCTCATTGTAGATTCATTATAATACTATACTGTTCTGCCTTGTAGTTTAAAGTGTGTGGAGGTTTGGTTTAACAGCGAGGGCACGGTTGTTCCTAGTTTTCACTAGACTATAAGTCAGTGAAAATATGTATGATTGCTTGAAAAAACATGAGAGGAACCATAGAAATTCACGGCTCTTCTGTCTAGATGATGAAATATACCTACACTTGAAATTAAAAGGAGTAGAAACTATTAAGGAGTGGCAAAAAGGGCCCAAGAACATGGCCTACTTTGCCTGGTAGTTACTACCACTCTCCCATATTACTACTAAACTATCAGTGATAAATTTTCAACTGCCAGTTGTTCATTATACTCTTTTACATTTACGCGTAATTTGAGTAAATAGTTGTGGTTTTATTAATATGTACTATCTTTAATCAATATATTTGTAGTTGTAATGATCTCAACTTATGTCGACTGAATTCAGATGCTCTAGTCTTAATAGAATGCTGATATATGTACATACTTAAGTTGAACAAAAATAACTAACAACTAGTAAATGGACCAGTGGTTTGTTTTACAAAAGATTAATAATAAAATAATATCTATTTAATCAAATTCTAATTAATAATTTCATAATTTAAACAAAAAGTTAGGTAAACGAAACGTGGAACGGCACTGCCAAATACTTTATGATCCCGTAAAATAAGCACATGTTTTAACAAAGTAACTCGATTAAGCAATAAATTGAATAAAAACTGTAGTTATATTGGAATTTTAATTTTGTTTAGCTAGGAAGGTTACTATCCTAAACTCTATTTCACCCTAGATTGCTGCAAAATAAATAAAAATAAGTGTAAAAAAGAATAGTGCACAGTAGAGTAGTGTACTGCTTATCCCTTTAAAGGGTTCTCTATACTCTTATACTTCATGGCTAGTCGGGAGTGGGGGGTATCAGGTGATCCCTTTCCCGCCTGGTGTTTATGTGTGTGCGTGTAATGGGTTAGTGTCCGTTAACCATGTCCTCTGAAACGATCTCTGCTCTTCGTTTTTTTTTTTAATTTTCAAAACCGCATAGTTTCAAAATTTCATTTAACTAACTAAATTTAATGTTAATCTGTCAGATGGCCTGATATCATCATTTAACAACGTAAAAGACATCGTCGGCTGTTCAGAAAAGCCTTTCAAAATGCAGACCGGCGAGGTGTTCTTCATCAACTAGGATTTGAAATAAAGGTAAATTTTCTCAAACATTTATTTCTTGATTTCTATACACATGTTAAAGTAGAAAGAAGCAAAGCAATGTTAACGTGTGTTTTAAATTTTATTTTTGTTCGTTCGTTTTTCTTTCGAATAATTATAAATTCAATATCAGCTTTTTCTTTATGTTTGGCACTTTATTACTTATGTTTTTAAACATGCGTTGTAAAATTTAGTACGGTCACACTGTATTCTAAATACGCGTGTACGTAGTAATCGTATGTTGAATGACAGCAAAAATTTTAATATTTAGGTCATCAAATTTTTTAGATTCAGTCGTTTTCAAAATGGCGACCGATATTCAAATAAATATTACTTAGTCCGAATCCATTTTTTACTTAATAAGGTAGATTTGCGTTAAATTACGACTCAAATTCACGAATTATTTAAATTTTCGTGTTGAATGTAGGAAAATCAATTTGTTTTCTTACATTTTAAGAGAAGGGTGAAGCATTTATTGCGTTTGCAGGAAACCTTACTTTTTGTTTTTCCTCATTTATACCGTAGGAGAAGTTTGTATGTAGAAAATTTATTATTGCGAAAATTCCGAAACCGGGATGTCACAAATAATATCCGTTTCAGGTGTTTTAAGACCTCCTAAGTATTTTCACTAAGTTGTCAGTGTGTGTGTGTTATCATTGTAACTCCTTGTGTATTTATGCTAGAGAGTTGAAACTTTGTATAAAAATCAGTCAATAGGGGTAGTTGTGCTATCAAGAAAGTACTTTTTTATGACGTCATTAATCCACAATAATGACTCAGCGAAAATTTTGAAAAACCATAAAACCGGATAAAATGTTGGGATCGGATAAAGGTAGGATTGATTTAGCACGCAGGTAGCCATGTATATGTATAAGACTAACATATGTGCCGCTTTTCATGTGATTATTAGCATTAGTTAAATTTTTATCAAATGACGTATTAGTTTTTTACAAAATTAAAATCCGTTTTATAAAAATTAGATACGTTAAAATTTGGAAAACAATCTAATTCAGTTGAAAGTTGGTACAAGTGTACACCTTCATGTAATAAATAAGTATACTAGTAGTAGTATTAATATAGGGGGAGTGGTAGTAACTACCAGGCAAGAAGGCCATGTTGTTGGGCTCTTTTTTCCAGCTCCCTAAGATAGGTAGCTAGGTGTAGGTATATTTCATCTAATCTAGACAGAAGAGCCATAGATTTCTATGGTTCCTCTCATGCTTTTTTCAAACAATCATATATATTTTCTATAGTCTAGTAAAAACTAGGAACAACACATGCCCTCACTGTTAAACCAAACCTCCATACACTTTAAATTACAAGGCAGACACACTATAGTATTATAATGAATCTACTATGAGGGTCCTTAATTTTGCCTATACCCAGATTCATTTAGGGTAAGGCATCTTTAACGAGTACCTGACAATGGACAGGCTCGAGACCACCGGCTTTACGTCCCTTCTGAAGGACGTGGTACGCAGAATTTTTATCCCTCTCATAAAAATCTCAGAAGCCCGTGCTGGGATTGAACCCATGACTAAATAAACTCGGAAGTTTAAAGTCCATTCATTCTGTGTATTAGCCGCATACCTTAACCACTACACCACAGGTGTAGTGGTATAATAAGTATACTAAGTTTCGTTTCAATATGACAAGTATATATTTAGTTTTTGTTGAATCATAAAAGTTAAGCTGCATCGAGCGTGGTAAGTGCCCGGATGGTGACTGCTGGGAATAAAACGGATGTATTTACTACGTGAGGAAGATCGAAGCGAGTTCGAAATAGAGAGGATGCCATACTAAGTCGATTTGCCATACAAAACAGTGACTCCATCGAAAACCAAAAAATAGAGAGAATTCAACACAAAACACACATCAACAACCAACTGCACATGCTTGGTACAAACTGCGCATGCTTACAATTCTCATATCAGCGCTGGTCTTAAATTTTAGAGGCAAAGCTTTCAATGGTTTCCCATTGTTTATTGCTTGAGAAGGTTGTAACAAAACACGCTTAAATGATCACTCTCTGAAGTAGCGAAGTATAGTCCAAAATTTAAAATTAAATAAGCACAAATGACTCAACAAGCACCACAAATGTAACAATCACGAGAAGCATAGAAGAAAGTTGAGAAGCAAACTTGACAACCTTGCCACATAACCTGCGTTTGGCGCCTATTTTTCATTATAACCAAGGGGAAGGTAAGTTTGTTCCTATTTCTCTATCTTATACAACTTGCATGGGGTCAGAAATGTTCCTTAATACGTCATACCCTTTATTCAAGATCCTTGGTTTGTTTATATGAGTGTATAGATGTGCTAATTTTTTGCAAAAACGGTACAGCAAAAGACTGATCTCAGTTCGAAAATTTCAGGACCCTCTATAAATCTAAAAAAATAATAATTTTATTATGTTTTAGTAATATTTAATTTGACTTCGATTTGTTGCTCAATAAATATTTATATAAATAATTTTATTTAATTTCGTATCTTTATTTTGTTTATTTTTTAAGTTTAATGACGAGAACGTGATGGTGATACTTAGTTATTAATGGTAATCATCTTTGTTTTAATAATCATTCAATCAAATATTTTTGAGAAAATTTCACTATATTTCACTCTATGACACAAGCTTTATGGCAAAACGGGCGTTTTACACAATCCTATCATATTTAAGAATGCTTTTTGTAATATTATTGAAGTCTCTAAAATCGGCATCCATTTTTAATTTCAGTTCAGCTTAATTCATTTAATTTTTATGCTAATAACCACTATATCAACTTTATGGTGACTTAAATAAGGCTGGTATTTATAAAGTGCAGATTTAAACGTACTTATACAGTAACGCTCTTATTTAAGCACCTACAAAGTTGAAATATCGGGTACAGGTTACCTCGGTACTTTGTCTTACACCTCTGGACACGCTTCGCTTATCAGAATATCATGACTATCCAAAGCCTAACCTTAACTTGAGTATAGTGACGGGCTTAATAACTGGTCATTGTCACTTACGCAAACATATGCATACAATCGGCATATTTTAAGAAGAGCCTTCTGTAGACTCTGTGGCCAATGCCCTGAAACATCATCACACATCATCTTTGAATGCGAAGCTCTAGCATACAAGAGATTTCTGTTGTTTGGAGAAGCCACACTAAGCAGAATTGAAAACCCAGATGCCAATTTAGTACACAAACGGTTATCCAAAGTCCTAGGGTGTTAAGACTTCAGTTTTCGCTCCTCCTTATAATGTCATAATTATCTAAAGCATAAGTCGGTATTACTTCAGTCTCTTTTCGGTTCTCCTTAGAATGTTATAATTGTCTAAAGCAGGCCTGGGCAAACTTTTCTAGAAAAGGGCTGCTTAGTCTTTTTACAGCCAGTCGCGGGCCGCATTCCTCAAATTGTAAAGTAAGCTAAACCCGCGACAAATTGCAGTTACGCTTGTGTTTTTCTAAAGTCAAATTTATTCTCAAAGAATAGGAATTGGGGAACTTTAGCACTAAACGGAGTATCTTTGTCAGATCTTGAAATAAACTGAAGACAAATTTTACTAGAATATAGGTGTAAATAATTTTAAAAAGAATTCCTATAAAATAAAAGATCAAAGGGATTGTACTTTATCAACTCCTTTTCGGCAATTCACAGAAGGCAAAATAACTTTTTTTATCTTTTTATTTTGAAAATAAAAATTCGCTAAAATAATATAAATTCGACAAATCCGACAATGAGATTGATATGAAAAGGCGCCGCTCTTTATGTAATTGTTTCTTAATCTCACTAGTTTTTGTTTCCCAAATTTAAAGTTAAAGTAGCAATCCATTATTTCCTTATTTTATATCTAACTTTTGATTAATTTTGAATTAAATAATTTATTTGCTAATATACCTAATATTTATTTATTTATTTATTTTATTTTATCTTTTCCAAACATTTTAATTTGCCCGCGGGCCATAAAAATGCCCCGCGGGCCGTAGTTTGCCCAGGCCTTATCTAAAGCATAAGGCGGTATTAGTTCAGTCTCTTTTCGGTTCTCCTTAGAATGTCATAACTATCTA
Source organism: Microvelia longipes (assembly GCA_018340805.1). Classification (NCBI taxonomy): domain Eukaryota; kingdom Metazoa; phylum Arthropoda; class Insecta; order Hemiptera; family Veliidae; genus Microvelia; species Microvelia longipes. The sequence goes on along the minus strand of JACMZG010001870.1, from coordinate 42,830,446 downwards.
AAGCGTAAGTTGGTATTACTTCTTATACCTAATAATGGTGATAACGAGATTAAACCTAGCACATATGTTAGTCTTATACATGTTTACATGCGTGCCTAATTTTAATTGAATCGCATTATTTTTTCGCGTTTTATGACTTTTCAAAATTTTTATTTAGTCAAATTAACTATAACTATAGCGAATAACAGATAACAGAGCTACGATGATAACAGACACACATACATACATACATACAGACAACTTGGCAAAAACCACTCAGAAGGCCTTAAGAACACCAGAAAATAATAAATTCCGTGACATCCCGGTTTCAGATTTTTTTTGCAAACACAATACTTTTCCTATAAATTTACGGTAAAAATAAAGAGAAGTAAAAATAATTTAATTTAATTTAACAATTACTTCGTTACTTGATGATGTTTCTTATTAAACGAAGACAATCAGTCTGTAACATAGTGACCTCTCTGACCTGCTGCATGTTACATGATTCGTCCCACAGCAGAGGTTAAAATTTATTACTTTTATATTTTATTGCTGGCTTTTACAATGTCAAAGGTCATTTCATTTTATTCCGTTTTTATCTGATATATTATTAAAGTACTTTGTAGTTATAAAATTACTCTTCAGGTGTCGCTGGAGTCATTTATGTAATAAATTTATAATTTTTTTAAAGAATATTAATTTCAATTTAATAAGTTGTACAAACATTTTATAAATAAGAATAAAGTTTGAGCTAATGTAATATAAATTATTCTAATCATTGATTATAAAAGTATTCTGTCTGATTTATTAAATTGTATTTTTTTAGCATCGATTTAAAGAATTAATTGTTTTACAAAAAATGTTAGATTGTTAAGGAATCCAGGTAAAATTTGACAGACATACGTTTTCTTGTACTTCAAGTATGTTCTATTCAATTGTAAATCAGGCAAAAGCTCTGTCATCCTAAGATATGTAATAATAACGTCAGCATATCATTTAACTTTAAACGGGTTAAAGCGTGAATTTTATTTCACCTGAGTTTTTTCATTGAATTCAAGAATTCAAACAGGTCTACTCGTGACTTGTTCTTGTATATTGGAAATGACTTATCAGCGAGATAATTCTTTTTGCTAATTAATGCTATAATCCTGTCATATGATTTTTTTTTTTGCTAATTAATGCTATAATCCTATATGAAATTGATTCTTGATCAGTGAATACCATCATCCAAAAAAGTCCACCTTCCCCTCTCTCCCCCTCCATGACCCCTACCTCATAAGCTCATTTTTTATTGGAAAATTCGCTAAAATAAGAAAATATGCACATGAAGCAACATACAATAAGAAATAGAAATCTGTTGCTCCTATGACTTGTTGCAGTATATAAATTTGGCGGATATAGTATTTAGCTATAATATTACTATTACCTTTTTCTCCTTGCTTTAACCTACTTGTTGATGGTGTATGTACCTTAGCTCTCCTAGGAAGTAATATAAGTTTTAATGTCAAGTACCTTCTAACGTCATGTTATAAAGTTTCAAGTACTTGGTATCTTCCTAAGTCATTAATCATGATACCTTTCTCTTACTTTGAACTTGAATATTTTGCCCTTGAATTAATCTCAATTTAACTTTCTATTGTTCTATTTGTTCTTGTTTTACTTCGTCTTATAAATGTCTCACACGAATGTGATGCTGTATGTTTGAAGTGCAGTATGTGAATGTTTGAAGTCACAGTATGTGAATTTTGAAGTCACTGTATGTGAATTTTGAAGTCACTTTATGTGAGTGAATTGTGAAGTCACTGTATGTGAATTTTGAAGTCACTGTATGTGAATTGTGAAGTCACCTTTTGTGAATTTTGAAGTCACTGTATGTGGATTCAGTATGATGGAATTTACATTTTCAAATTTTATTTTCACAAGATTAAAATTATTTAAAATGAGTATGAATGGAGGCCATCATAATTGAACGAAAGAATAAAAAGTCTCTCCACAGTTAAAGATTTTATTAAAAGTAAAGCGCTTTCGACCTAACAAGAATCATCATCGCGCTATTAAACAATAAGACAACAAATGTCAAAAAAAACTATACATAAAATTACAAATATCCAATGCAAAAAGATAAATTACAGGAAATGGATTGATTGAAAAATTCCATTAATTTTTTTATCAATCCATTTTAGCTTTGGTATATTTTGTGATTTTATGTATACTTTTTGATTTGAATTTTTTTGTCTTATTTGTTTATAGACATGATTGACCTCTTGTTAGGTCGAAAGAGCTCTGCTTCACTTTTAATAAAATCTTTAACTGTGGAGAGACATTTCACTCTTTCGTTCTACAAGATTGAAAGTTTCAAGATAAATAGAAATAATAAACTGCAAGAAATATGGAGATTAAAAAAATGCATGTAGTACATATGTAGAACATGCGAAAATATACGGAAGGGATACTACTTGAGGGAAACAAAAAAAAACTTATATTCAGCCAAAAAATCTATTTAAAACTATTAAGGAGGTCTTATAACACCTAAAACAGATAAATAAGATCCCCGTTTCAGATATTATTTATAACCAAAATACTACGGTATAACTAAGGAAAAGTACAAATTATTGCGCAAAATGAAAAATTGCTATTAAAACCACACCCAACACTATAGATTAATCTATAATAACCCCTGCATCTAATGTAAACCCAGCATCTATTATTCCAGATTAGAACTTAAATTTCGAGTAGGGACGGTATCTATACTCTTTAATTTACTTGAGGTCACTTCTTGTTATAACTCGATAAAAATCAATGAAGGCCCTTTCCAAATAATAATTTATTAATAGATTTTTTTATTAGATATTGTCTATTAATAAATTAATGTATTAAAAAAATAACTATCTGGTACCTTAATAATTCGTGTTGACCTCTGAGCTCTTAAAATATTTTGACACAATATTAATGTGCGAGAGACACCTAGGAAATGTAACAAGCAATAATCAATGTTACATCTGGGAACTGTTCTATCATTCGACATTCGTCATCATTGATGGCTCGACATAATGTCATGTCCCACTCTTTTTTGCTTGTTACATTTCCTAGGTGTCTCTCGCACATTTATATTGTGTCAACTATTTATGTTTTGCAAAACACAGTAGTATCAAACGATAAAAATATTTTTATATTTAACTATAAAAGTTTAAAGCCAGTTTATACGAAAAACTGGCTCAAAAACGATTAATATCTAGAATTGGAATAACTGCGCATGACCCGCGAATTTAGGTTTTTTTTTATTTAATTTTATTGGCAACCCTGATAACATTAGGTGAGTTTACTTTTTACCATATTTTCGTGCTTTAATATTACGTGATGATTTGATGATTTTGTATTAAATTCCGTGAAATAATTGTTACAATAATTTAGTTAGGAAAAAGAGAAACTGTAATAAAGGTAAATTACATATATTTATTAATCAAACTTTGTACACACCCTTTTGAAAAACCCCTTATTAATGCGATTTGTCGAGTCATCAAAAAATGAAAAAAATCGGTCAAATACTAGGTTGAATTTTTTTAAATCTAGTAGTAGTGTGTATGTCTGTGTCTGTTATCATCGTAGCTCCCTAAAAACTTTTGGAAAATTTTGGAGAAACCTAGATTGTTGAAACAATCTAGTGTAGTTGTTCTATTCGGAAAATATTGTTGTATGACGTCATTAACCCACAATAATGACCCGGTAAAAGTTTTGAAAATTCATAAAACGTAGAAATCAGATTGAGATTTGGCACGCATGTAGCTATGTATAAGGCTACATTAACATATGTGCAAAGTTTCGTCTCATTATCAGCATCAGTTCAATTTTCATCGAATGACTTGTGTTCGTTTTCTAAAAAAAATTAAAAAATCGGAAAATAATCTAATTGATTTGAAATTTGGTACCAGTGTACACCTTAGTTATTATTAGTTTTTATCCTAATTATTGAGTGTATCATGTTAAACTTAATAAAGTGCTATTAGTTTTGTTTCAATACGATAAATCATGATTTGTGTTGTATCATAAAAGTTAAGCAGCATCGAGTGTGGTATGTGCCTGGATGGGTGACTGCTAAGAATGAAATGGATGTATTTATTACGCGAGGAAGATCGAAGCGAGTCCGAAGTAGGGAGGATGAGCGTATTGAATCCGATGGAAAAGTTTCGAGGTACCCCGTACCCGATTTTATGTCTAATAATACAAAAATAATTATAATTATTATTCCAAAGTGTCGGTTTTAATTATTTCTCATAGAAGAATAATAAAAAGAAGAAGATAAAAAAAATAAACGAAGAATGTAAAGTGAAGAATTAATAAATCTAGATTTGATTGATAGCTCAAGGGGGTAAATATTAAAACTTTTAATCATCTCTTTTATTATTATAAAAATCTTTCATTATTATAACCATACATAAAATATTCTATTTAGGTATGATATTATTATAACTTAGTTTAGTATGCAATGTATTCTCGTAAACATAGTTAAACTACAACCTTGCTTGTTCTTATTCTAACGGTTGACATATATAAAGTTTTTCGAATACTTAACGCTGCTGGGTTAGATTTATTAATTTAACACCTGTAGGCTAACTCTTGGTATGATGATTTATACGGTGGTTTTTAATAGTTTTTTAATACATGTTTCTATATACGATGCCTTAAACTCTAGTGATCAATTCTATCAGATGTTTTATGTGTAATTACGCTTATGTAATTGTTTTTTAAGCGAATTTTCTTAGAAAAAATTCGATGAGAGATTGGTGGGAGACAATTCTTAACCTAGAGTTAGTGAACGAAGTCTGTTTCAGAGGTACCTTAATACTGATAATAATTATGATAAAAATGCACGTTTAGAGGTGATAACCCTACGGGGACCTCTTCAGATTGTAATGGCAACCGTAAGTTCTAAATGTGATCTAAAACTAAGATGATAACTACCGCGGAAGCCTACGCTGTCTAAAGAATTTTCCTTTTAAATAAGATATAAAATAAATTCTTAAGATAATCAAGTAATAACATCTCATACTAATGGTTTTCTTTTATAACCTGAAAAACGTGTTAACTGGAGTCAAGAAAAAGAATAATGTGCGAATACTTAATTAGCACGTTTCTATCCAACGTGCATCCTTAGGTATTGATTTCAACTATCTGCTGATAATCTATTATGTGTTTTTATTTACTTTATTAGATTTAATAATATTTTGTGTTTAAAATATTCAGGTTCTAGGTGAAGATTTCGGTGCTTCGGTGGTGACCGAAATCTTCATGACAATAACCGCGGAAGCCTTCGTAGTTTATCAGGTTCTAGGTATTCGATTCGTAATATTGTTTGATTTATTCAAGTAATAAGTATTCAACTCGTAATATTGTGTGTTTTATTAAGGCTTTAAGTATTCTATTCTTAATATTGTGTGTTTTATTAAGGCTATAATTCTATTCTTAATATTGTGTGTTTTATTCAAATTCATTATCGATGTATATTTGTGTTTTATTAAGGCTTTAAGTACCTATTCTTAATATTGTGTATTTTATTAAGGCTATAAGTATTCTATTCTTAATATTGTGTGTTTTATTCAAATTCAGTTATCGAACGTAAAATTTGTGTTTATAAGGCTTAAGTATCTATTCTTAAATTGTGTATTATATTCGAATTCAGTTTCGATTCGTATCATTGTGTGTTTTAGGCTTAAGTATTCTCTAATTTCTAATATGTGTATTATATTCGAATTGCGTTTATTCGATTCGTATCAATTGTGTGTTTATTAAGGCTTTAAGTAATCTATTCTTAATATGTGTATTATATTGAATTCAGTTATTCGATTCGTATCATTGTGTGTTTTTAATTAAGGCTTAAAGTAATTCTATTCTTATATTGTGTATTAATTTCGAATTCAGTTATTCGATTCGTTCATTGTGTGTTTATTAAGGCTTTAAGTATTCTATTCTTAATATTGTGTATTATATTCGAATTCAGTTATTCGATTCGTATCATTGTGTGTTTTATTAAGGCTTTAAGTATTATATTCTTAATATTGTGTATTTTATTCATTTCAGGTTATTCGATTCGTAATATTAAGTGTTTTATTAAGGCTTTAATATTATATTTTAATATGTGTATTTATTCAATTTCGGTATTCGATTCGTATCATTGTGTTTATAAAGGCTTAAGTATATATCTTAATATGTGTATTTATTCGAATTCAGTTATTCGATCGTATCATTGTGTGTTTTATTCAGGTTCGTGGCTACTGATCGTAACATTGTGAGTTTATTCATGTTATGGTATTCGATTCGTATCATTGTGTGTTTTATTCAGGTTGTGGTACTTGATTCGTACATTGTGAGTTTTATTCATGTTATGGTATTCGATTCGTATATTCAGGTTGGTGTGGACTTGTGAGTTTTTATTTAGTTATGGTTTCGATCATCAGTTGTGTGTTTTCAGTTTGTGTATTGATCGTACATGTGAAGTTTTATCAGTGTCCGACATTGGTTTTATTGTGTGATTTCGATTCCGCATGTGGTCATCGTTGTGTAATGTTGTTTTTTTTAGTTTGTGATAATTCGGATTCGTAACATTGTGGTGTTTTATTTAGTTTTGGATAGTTCCGATTCGTAATTGTTGTTTCATTTAGTTTGCGGTTTCGATTCGAAACATTGTGAGTTTTTTTTTGGTTGTGTTCGATTCGTAACATTGTGTATTTTATTTAGTTTGTGATATTCGATTCGTAACATTGTGTGTTTTATTCATGTTGTGGTATTCGATTCGAAACATTCTGTGTTTTATTCATGTTGTGGTATTCGATTCAAAACATTGTGAGTTTTGTTCGATTCGTATTCGTATTTAGGTAGTGGTATTCGATTCGTAATATTGTTAGATTTATTCAGTCTCGATACTTGATTTGTTCTTGAAACGACGTTTCAAAAACGAATTACCTGTTGTAGTAAAACTTTTTTAAATTTAATGTTCTAAGGACGAGCGAAACGAGTTAAACAAAGGATAAATAGATCAGCGAATCCGGTTATAAAAATTTCCGAGGTACACCGAACCTAGATTTTTATAAACTAGAACATATAAACTTGCTCCACAGCCAATTACCCGATTGATTTATTGGCTTAGATGTTGCAATAATTTAAACATTATCATTTGCTCGTAAACTTTATAGTGATATAACTGTAATAACAACTTAATTATCTTATTCTTATCTTTATTCTTGTTAAAGAAATCTTAAAAAACATAAAGTTCATATTGTATTTCTAAAACTTTTCTGCGCTTTTTTAAACTTTTAATTTCAAAGTGTTAAGATTAAAATAAATGCTTTATGGATAAATAAAATATTGCATATATGATGACCGAGTGGAAATTGTATGAAAATTACATATGATTTAATGACTGTATTTATGACTGTTTTCTCTTCTATATACTTGTGTTCGTAATCAGTTTTACCTTTTTCGCGATTTCCTTTGAAAATCGCACTAATGGATAGGCGTCAGCGGCGGAATTCGAAACCGTCGGAACCACGACCAGAATACAGTTTCGCACAAGAGCTCCTATATGGGACGACACGCAAGATAACTAGATATGGTTGCAGAACCCGTGTCATAACATATACAGAACCCGACATGATCACCTGTGAGAACAGTCACGAGGCATACGCGCGCAAACGATAATTCGATACCGCGACATAAAAAGATAAGATAATAATACTAACCAGAACACATAATTACACTGAGTAGACCAGCAGGATAATACAATGTGTAGGTTATGCTAATACGTAAGCTATAGTGGATAGGCATAGAACAACACACAGCGTAGAGAGATGCGGCTGACACGACAACGCGTGGATGTCGCACGGACGACATGGACTAGGACACAGCTTAGGCGAGAGGTCGGTAACTATCAGTATAACATAGGAGGTACAGTATCATCAGGTAAAACCTATGAATAAGATACTAATAGCGCTACAGCTCACGTCAAGTATAATCAGTGCCATAATATATAGTGAAGGAGCCGAATGAATAGGATTGATGCATAAGATAGCCCAGTAAGATAGAGTAGGGCTCGAGAATCAACACGACTAGAGTATATATTTATTATATATATATAAGTATATATATATATAATATAGATATAATTTATATATATATATATATATATATATATATCTAGTATCAGCTTTCTTGTAAACACTCTATCTTTCGAACGGATTAATATTTTTTAACCAAACTTGGTACAAAAATCAACCTTCAGGAGGACACGAACCCTATTGAAACCAGGTTTTGTGAACGTCATTAAGCCGTTTGCTGAGTCAGCGAAAATTTTCAAAAAATCGGCAAAATTTAGGGTTAGTATATTTTGCCGCGAAAAAGGTCATTATTTATGTTTTGAGCACGCTGAATCGAATGAAACCGGTCCAAAGTCGATACGACCACTCTAAGTGACCTAAAAATCGAAAAAACCATTCTAAATTCCCGAAACCAAAAATTTAGGTCGATAAAAAATAAATTTCAAGTAGGGTGTCGTTTTCAATGTAATTTTGGGCGCGGAATCGAATGAAACCAGTCCGAAGTCGATACGACCACTTAAGTTACCAAAAGTCGAAAAAACCACAAAAATTATAGAAACCAAAAATTACGGTCGTTGAAAATTTAAATTTCGAGTAGGGTTTCGTTTTCAATGTTTTTTGGGCCTCTGAGTTGAATGGCAGTGTCCGGAGTCAATACGACACTTAAAACTCAGGGTACCTGGTTCACATCCTGGAAGGGTCGACTCAATTTTATCGTTTTTTTACCTAATAAAGTTTACAACTAGGGAATAATTCTGGCGCGGTGGTCCGCATGTCGGGCGAATTTCCTTGATGCGTGTTTCCGTGCTTTTTATATAAGTTTTACAACTACTAAATAAATAATTCCGGCACGGTGGTCCGCTGTCGGGCGAATTTCATTTAGAATACACGTGTTTCCGTGCTAAACAACCCTTTTTCTTGCTTATGCAAGAACCATGCCCATTGCGTGGTTCCGGTTCATGCTTAAGAGAACCTAAGCACAGTTACCTCATGTCAAGCACTGCTCGTAACTCATTTGTCTGTATTTCCAAAAGGAAATGCCTAAAACCTTAAAGATAACTGACTAAGCTTAAAGATAAGTAACTAAGTTTTAAACTAGTGCAAATAATAGAGCGTACTTCTAATTTAGAGGCATAGTTTTGTGCAACCAACTGGATAGTTATGCGCATTTCCTTTGGAAAATACAGACAAAATGAGTTACGAGCAGTGCTTGACAATTGAGTAACTGCTTAGGTTCTAAAGCATGAACCGGAACACGCAATGGCATGGTTCTGCATAAGCAAGAAAAATGGTGTTTAGCACGGAAACACGTATTCTAAATGAAATTCGCCCGACCGCGGACCACCGGCGGATTTATTTATTTAGTAGTTTAAACTTATATAAAAAGCACGGAAACACGCATCAAAGGAAATTCGCCCCGACATGCGGACCACCGCGCCAGAATTTTTCTTATTTATACTGTAGGTAAATAGGAAATGTATTGTGTTTGCAAACAAATCCTAAAACCGGGATGTCACAGGAATTAACCGTTTTAGGTGTTTTTAAGGCCTCCTGAGTGATTTTCATTAAGTTGTCTGTGTGTGTGTTTTTGTCGTAGCTCCCAGTGTATTTATGCTAGAGAGTTGAAACTTTGTGATAAAATCTATGTATTTGAGTAGGTGTACTAAGTACGCTAAATTACTTTTAATTACGACTATCGTATCCATGATTTTTGGTTGATCATAAAAGTTAAGCGTTAAGATTATACCTTTTACGTCATAAATAACTACATCAATTTTTGTTAATACGACATTATATCCATTATTTTTGTTGGATCATAAATAAAGCAGCATCAAGCGTGGTCAGTGCTGGATGGATGACTACTAGAAATTAAACGTATGAATTTACTATCTGAGGATGAGCGAAGCGGTCGGAAGACGCGATGCAGTATAAATTTAACGACTTGTACATTCTGAGGACAACCGAAGCGAGTCCAAAGTAAGTGATAATAAACCGGATACTGAAGCAAAAATTAGATTGTTAAGCACGAAAGCACACATTTCAAAGAATATTTAGTCGACATTTTTCAGTTATAAACTCGTGGATAAAAAATATCCATAAAAATAAAGATAAGAAATCAGGTACAGGGTACCTCGGAACTATTGCCTCATCATCAGATTCGCTACGCTCATCCTCCCTGCTTCGACTCGCTTCGCTCGTCTCAAAATAACGATTACAAATTAATCCGCGCATGTCCTCAGATAGTAAAAGGCATTCATTTCATTCTTAGCGGTCACCCATACAGGCACTAACCACGCTTGATGCTGCTTTTATATTTATGATCCAACAAAAATCATGGATATAATAATAAAAAGCATCAGTCTCTCCACAAAATATATTTAAAAAGCAAACCGGCTTTCAACATACAAAGGTCATCTTCAGGCCTATATAGGCCTGATTTGTTTGTGTTATATAGCCTGAAGGTGACCTTTGGGGTTGAAAGCCGGTTTGCTTTTTTAAATATTTTTGTGGAGAAACTGATGCTTTTATTAAGATTACTCCATTGCGCTGTCTTATTCATAGTATCATGGATATACTTGTCGTATTGATACGAAACTTTGTGTACTTATTTTTTAAGTAAAGGTATACATTTGTACTAAATTTTAACCTAATTAAATCGTTTCTGATTTTTATTTTTTTTTTAAAAACGTACCCATGTCATTTGATAAAAATTGAACTAATGCTGATAATGAGATGAAACTTGGCCCATATTTTAGTCTTATACATGGCTACTTTGCATGTTTTAATATAAATTGGATCGCATCATTTTCCGCGTTTTTTTGCTGAGTCATTTTGCCGGTTAATGTCGTCATTAAAAAATTATTTTCAGAATAGTACAACTGCAGCAATAGATTGATTTTCCTAAAAAGTTTCAACTTTAGCATAGATACACTAGAAGCTACGCACACACTCACATACAGACTGACAACTTCGAGAAAACCACTCAGGAGATCTTAAAAATGCCTGAAACGGATAATTCCGGTTTCGGATTTTTTTGCAAACACAATACTTTCCTATATACCTACGGTATAAATGAGGAATAGTAAAAATGATCGAACTTACTAAGATTCGAACCTGTTTGGAGTACTCAGGGCCGTTTTAACCTAACTCAGAGCTCAAAAAAATCGAAAACGGCACCCTACTCGAAATTTGTTGCTCACCAACTAGTAAAAAATAAATTATCGTATTATATCCTACAAATCTTAAAGAATAGTTGCAATACTATTAATTATACAAAATTCAAATGAATAAATAAGTGTCATTTATTGTAGGATATTTCAGTTCAGAACAGTTCAATATAGCAAAAGGGTGTTTCGAATAAAAGTTAATTCTAAGGATCGAAAAAATCGTTATGAAAACCTAGAAATAAAATTGAAAAATTACCTCCATACTGTTCCCTCATGAATACTCAGTACGTTTCAACTTTATCCGACTTCTACTCAAATTATTTATGTTTATTTAAATACCTTAAGGGCATTGCTAATGTTTATCTTATGCAATCTAAGTTATATAGAACTTAACGGTTGACTTGATTTGGACTTCATAAAAAAAATTAGATGTATGGTTAACAAAGCGATTAAATCAAGAATTAAACTTTAAAACCGTAATTTATTTAACTTAATTATCAACGATAACTGTAACTTAAAAAATAACTTAATTTAGTCTTTCAAAAATTAAATTTGGGTGGAGTTCTGAGGATATTATTTACAAATGTTTCGGTAAAAGTATATAAATTGTGCAAATGAATGCGATTATGTACTTTAATAGTGCTTGCAAATGGGTATTTTTACAACCAATAATTAGTATCGGAACGGCATAGTAGTGCGTGCTGTGGCGATTAAAGTGAAATATTGTAATTATGGCATTTTAATTACTATTTATATGATCGCCTTTCATTATACGGCCTATTAATTTTCTTTACTATTTGATTCTCGAGTCTGATCAAGAAATTAAGAAATTAGTCAAGTCTTTCTTCGTCTATGTTGCGGGTGGAGCATTGCAAATGAACCAATATTAATTCCTTAAAACCAAGGGGGAGGTAAATATAAACAACAGTCTCTCCACTTAATGTAAAATTTATTTTACATTCAGGCACAGCTTGAGCTTATGCGCACAAATGGTCAATATTTATATTTTATTTATTTATAATTTGTAATTTACATTGTAAACAGGTATTTATTATTAAATAAACGATTTATTTATTTATTATTTTATTCCACAGACGGCTTTTCAAGTGTAACCAGCCTCATCAGTGCCTACAAACAATGTAAAGATAATAAAATAATAATAACAATACAACCAAAATAAACAAAAGTACAAGTCAAAAAGTGAAAAGAAAGACAAATAGAAGACAAATAATAAAACAAAAAAGAACATGCCGGTGAGGTGAGAAAGAAAACGTTAACAAGGGGAAGGTCCTGGACGCTAGAAAACGGTACTTTTCTAACGATTAGACCATTAGAATTTAAAATTAAATTGACTTTAGTGAGTTCATTTACCCCTCTATTTTTTTAACTATTATCCAAGTAATTGTGTTAATAATTTTGTTAATTTTGAAATGTTAAATTTGGGCATACCGTAATATAGCTTAAATTTAAAAATTGCTTTAAAAACTTTGGAATTTGATCCACTATAACTATACATTTCTACTTAACATAGAGTAAAAGTAAAAATATAAATTAACAATGTACTAAGCAGGATTAAGTTAAAATTGTTTAAACATAAATAATTTTAACTTAAATATGGCCTCTTCTAAATAACCTCTAAATTTAACCATTTAGAATAAATAATTTACTTATTCGCAAAATAACATTATAAATATGAAGTTACAACATAAGTGACTTATGATTGATAGATTAATTTTATACTTTGACGTTTAATTTAATCTAATAATTCATCATTATCAAGCTAAGTAACCGCTTCAGATAAAAGCTGGTGGACGGAAAATTGGAACAAAGCCGTGCTCAACTGGTCCTTGATTTATTTTATCAATGGAGCAAACCTTCTCAATTTGTTTATTTATATAAAGAATTACAATTTATAAAATAATTCATGAGTAGTATAAATTTTTTAAAATAAATTATTGCAATTTTTTCGTTAAGTGATTTATTTATTGCAAGTTTTTTTAAGAGATTTTAATGTAAATTGTTATTTAGTTATAAAATGAATAAAGATCTGGTCTTTCAAGAAAGTCCTTTCCATTCCATTCCTAAACTTTATATAAAATAAACCTATATCTTACAGTTTATATACTGAATACTAATATAAACCGCAGATCATTGTACCGAAAAGAGGAGGAAAATTCAATAGAATAGATTCTTTGGTTTAAATAAAAGAAAAAATTGAACTAATTTGATAATGAAATGAAACTGGCAATATGTTAGTCTTTATACATGGCTTATGAGTGCCAAATCGCATTCTAATTGGATCGCATCATTTTTCCGCGTTTTTTGATTTATCGAAATTTTTCGCTGAGTCATTATTCCGGTTAATTCGTCATGAAATTATTTTCCGAATAGCATTCGATTCTTTGGTTTAAATAAAAGAATAGGGTCTATTTCAGTTCATTTATTAGAAGAAGATTTTAGGTTCGGGTGCCTCTTAATTTCTAGGGTCAGCGGAAAAAAGCCCATAAGCAAAACTTTTCAAATTTTTTTTATGCGATTTAAGTATTTTTTAGACCTTACTTAACTAAACGTAAAAATCACTTAAGTTAAATAAGATAAATAAGTAAAAATATATTATGACTAATCCAATTTTTATCAATTTGATAAATAATAATTAATAATGACTTATGTGCCTTCTCCCGCCGACCTTAGATTTATCCTCATAATATTACATTTGATTATTTACTCCCAGGGCTTCGCCTCGTGAGTTATAGCTAAAATATATCTTCGGTAGGCCCTAGGATTTAAATATTATAGTTTCCTCAGAAACCAGATCGACGGTTCGGAGAAACAAAAACTAATATTTCTCTTTAAGTCCTTTTTAAGTAATAAGAGTTTCATTTAACGCCATGTACTTAGCGTTTCAAAGTTTGATTGAAGCAGGGTTCCCACGAAACAGTAGTTCGAACGAAACATTCGTTCCAACGAAACAGTCGTTCCAACAAAACAGTTGTTCGAACGAAACAGTCGTTCCAACAAAACAGTTGTTCGAGAAAGGTTCCAACAAAACAGTTGTTCGAACGAAACAGTAGAATTCGAAACGAAACTGTCGTTCCAAACAAAAGTTGTTTCGAACGAAACAAGTCGTAAATCCAACAAAACCAGTTGTTTCGACGAAAAACAGATAGTTAAAAAGAAAACAGTCAGTTCCAACCAAAACAGTTAGATTCGAACGACAACAGTCGTTTCAACAAAACGTTAAGTTCGAACGAAACGTAGTTCGAACGAAACTGTCGTTCCAACAAAAAACAGTCTGTTCGAACGAAACGTAGTTCGTACGAAAAAGTCGTTCCAATGAAACAGCCATTTCATTGCATGAAACAGTCGGATTACTAACACAATTTTTTTCCTATATACCTACGGTATAAATGAGGAAAAGTAAAAATTGAAAATAAATAAATCTAAATTATCATATCCAGCATATTTGAATTTATAGGTGTAATTTAATTGACATGCTTTAAATCCTTGATCTTCCAGATTAAAATGTCATAGACGTATGTCACGTGTAAATGTGCTTCTCCGACAACTTACTTAACGCATATAAATAAACTAAGTAATGCACATAATTACGCCATCGATTTAATTCTGATACCTTTATCTTGATCAAGATTACTGAATCTATTTCATATATATTATATATATTATCTAATATATATTATATATATATATATAATATATATATATTTATAATATATATATTATATATATTATATAGATTTATTATAAGATAACACTAATTATCAAATAAATCTAAAAAAAGAAATAATGTTATTTATGATAATTGACGCATTCTCAGACACAAAACTTTGAAATGTATCTTTTATGGAAATTCAGTCAGTACTCTTTTTACTCAGCTACATTTTGTACTGAAACACATAATAATAGTATAATAATTTTGAGTATCACTTAAATGTAGTTTTAAGATAAACCGTTTACGTCAATTTATTCATGTAGATATTTATTATTAACCTTTTAAATTGCGCGTGCTAAATGCAATTATGGCGTTATCTCAAGATTGTGACTTCTTCAATGTGATAATCTGTGACGTTATGGCAATGTCTATTTTATGGTTTTACTGCACAAATTTTTCAAATTTTATCTAAAATTTGAATGTATTCTGCATGATACTTACTTACTAAAATATACTTCGTAGGATAAATATAGGAAAGATACATGACGAAAAATTATTTGGCGTTTACCCAGTGGGAAAAAAACACTAGGGTCTAACAAGAAATTACTTTCGTCGTAGAAAGACGAATGACTATAGAAGTATCCTGAGTTAACCTAAATGAAAATAGTATCAAGGGCTTTAAGTAATGAGAAATTGACTAATCAATTCTCTTAAAGGGTTCTATGATTGAGAGTAACCACATACCGTATCACTGGAGAAATTTAGCTAAAAACAACAGCTATTTTAGTTAGAATCATTGATTAAAGTAAAACTTTTAAAAAAAAAAATGTGGGTTTTTAGTTTTTAAAAACCCTCCCAAACTTTAAAAGGTATTTTAAGGTTTTAGCGGGTGCAAATGGTAATTTTAGATTAAAGACAGAGTCTCAAAGCAATTCTTCTAGTTAGCACAAACCAATTTATGCAATATGCATTCTGAGTATCAACTTAACAAGAGCATTCAACGTTACCACTATTCACGTTCCATGTCACCAATCAATGCAACATTCAGTTTACAATACAACTATATTTACTGACAGAGCTTCTCATACCTGATGTATTTTTACAGCCTAATATATTTATGGTTTGACTCCACCACTGTGAATAGTAAATAATCCCATTTACATTATCTAGTTAGCCTCTATACTAATTAGTATATCATTCACTATAATTATATGGATATGCCTCACTACTGCATTTTAGGGGCTCTTCAGAATGCATAAGTTGCACTCACTACGGTTTATAGTAGAAGGTCAACTCACATATTATATTCCGTTACATTCACACATTGTAAGTTGCCTTACTGATCTGTTCNCTTCTGTCTAGTGCCCTCTACTACTCGATTTTAGTAGTACTACAGGTGCACTAGTTATAGGATTGGCATTAATGACACTTAATTCATGTTTAATTCAATAATTGAAATATCGCATTAACTAACTTCACATAAACTAATGGCAACCTGGTCATATTACACTCTCAGTAAATCATTGTGTGAGTGCAACGCTAACATAGAACGAAAAAAGTTTTAGTTATGTGAAATATGTCAATACATACATTACAATTAAATATTGAAACAAAAGTTAACCACTGCACATGCAACACTCTAAGAGCACTAGATGACAAAATAAAAAAGTAAATAGAGGTTGGACTAACAAAAAGTTAAAGACATCATACACATGTGTGGTTAAAGAAATTATACACAGGGTTAAGTGACATTAAAATGAAAAGCATTATAAAGGAAATAGTAACATTTTTATTTATGTTAATTTTTTTGTACAAATATTAAATATACAGTTGTTTTGACAATATTGTACGAATTGTTAACATATACAATGAATGAAATTAGGTAAATAAATAAAAATAAAAGTAAAAATACCAATAAAACAATTTATGATTAAGAAAGGATTTTTTTTAAAATTTAAATTGGTGCTATAAATAACTTAAATACTTGTTATCTAATTGTTTCTTAATTGTTATGTTAATCATAATTATTTTGAATTAATTAATCTCATACTTAAATTAAGTAATTTAGTAGTAAGTAAGTAAGTAATAAAAGTAAGTAGGGAGTAAGTAACCATGAATTATTAATTATTAATAATAAACATGTAGAATGATTAATTTAATTGTGTATGATAAGCAACTATTTAACATACAAAGAAAGAGTAGAGTCATTTTCTTAAGGGGATCCCGCAAAGAGTGAGTAAAATCTTAAACGGAAATATCATCGGTTCTAAGCAATTGAGAACTAAAGTCTATCGTTTAGTTTAAAATTCTTGACAGGTTCAGTTTAGACACCACTGAATCTTGAGAAAATAAAATCCCTGCAAGAAGGGAGCGGGAAAAACTATGTAAACAAAATCAGGTATTTTTACCCAGTATTTTCTTGGCGATGTTTTTTTATTTCTTTTGTAGTGTTTATTTTAAAAAATATAATTTTAAAGATTAATTTTGAAAGTAGTTTTCAAACGATGTAATCAAAGAAGAACCACAAACAAAGTAAACGATTGCCGGGGAAGAAGGTTTTTTCCTACAACGGTTATTGTGGAGGGATTTTTTTTCTCTTTTAAGTGAGGGTTGGCAGCGGCTTCTATGATTGGTCAATCCCCAAAATACTTACGACCTTGGGGATTTTTAAACAAAAACGATAGGCTGTACGTTAAAATTGTAGTTCTTAAATTGCGCCACTGTTGTTTGCTCCAAAGATTGAACGGGTCTTAAAATGTGCAGAATAAAATTAGAAGTAAGTACAGTTTAGAATTTTTTATATTTTGCGTAGAAACGGAGATATTTCCATTTAAGTGATTTTTACCCCCCTCTTTGCTGGATCGCCCACTGAGGATACCTCCGTGGAACCTTGTCTCCAACAGGAGGCCAAAGTAAGTATGAAGGTTAACATCTCGGGTGTTAACATTCATACGTTTCATACTGTTATAGCTATCACTTTAATTAAATTGAAATGCACTAATCACACCGAGAGTTAAGCACTGCTATCACTTTAATTAAATTGAAATGCACCTAATCACACGAGAGTTAGGTCTGTAGCTATCACTTTAATTAAATTGAATGCACTATCACACCAAGAGTAAGCACTGTAGCTATTACTTTAATTAAATTTGAAATGCACTAATCACACAGAGAGTTAAGCACTGTAAATAGCAAAAGATCACGCACGACACGAGAGCTCGAGAAATCTGTGATGAATAAAGCTTTAGTAGAGGGCTCGGGACGCTAGGTGGGATTTGTTTGTTACTAACTGGACAAACCATAGGTTTTAACTAAAGTAATGTTACTCTCAGTGGAAAATCCCTTTGACTTAAACTACACTTAATCAAATCTACTAGAATCGCCCCTCAACCAGAATTTTCTGGTAGAGGTATCTAAACTCACATTACATTTGTTGTCTCCTACTAGAATTTTACTAGAATACTCAAAGAAACGAAGAAACAAATAGAATTTTACTGGAATGACTAAAAGAAAATATAAAACCAAATAAGTTTTAGATGTTTTAAAATGAGCATAAATGGAGTCCATCGTAAAGAACGAAAGAATAGAAAGTCCTCCACAGTTTTATGATATTTATTTACAATAAGCATAGCGCTTTCGACCTAACAAGAGGTCATCATCAGTGCTTGTTTGATGTGAGCTTGCTCAAATTGGCTCGACTTGCCGATCCAGATGTTTTAAAATGAGCATAAATGGAGTCCATCGTAAAGAACGAAAGAATAAATATCATAAACTGTGGAGAGACTTTCTATTCTTTCGTTCTTTAAATAAAATTTTAGTTATTCCAACAGAATGGAAAAAATTAGACGATTTTACTTTGGAATATTGTATACCTTTCAAGGGATCACAATAAACTTGAACTCACTTAAAAACATTTAAATCTCAGGGGAAATAAGTTGCAGCTTTTTTCGGAATTTAAAAGTTATCTTTTTATGCACGTGTGAAGAACTTTTCAAAATTCGGAAGAACTACTGCGTTCACACGCGGAGTCAAATGGGGGTTGACCCCCCCCTCCTCCCCGGGGGTTAAACCCCGGGTATTGACCCCATTAAAAAGGTGGGTCGAGTTTCGAGTTCAACCCGCCCCTAAGGTATCACACGATTAACCCCCGCATTTCGACTCCGCGTGTGAACGTATAGTAAAATGTAACATCAATCTTGGGGAATCAAGAAAGATTAAGAGCCAGACTTCATGTATTGTCTATTTCAGTTCATATATTGTATTCGTACATTTTTATTCATAATTAATTAAGTACATTAAATTATTAAATTATAAAAATTTAAAATCAGCTCATAACTCCATGCATTAACTGTAGTTAACAAATTCTAGTTAACTTAACCAGATACTCAGTAGCAAATGTCGAGTTCTGCACAACTATTTTGGTGACTTGATATAACAATCACGTCTTGGCCATGCTATTAATTGTTTAACTCTACTTAAAATGGTTGGAGATTATTAAGATTTCACTAAACGCGTTTAGATAAGTCAACTTAAAAATTGATAAACTAACTGTTCGTATTGTAAATAAAATAATACAGTTGATACAGCTATTCCCTCTTAACTAAAATCATTTAGTTGGATCTTCTAAAAGCGTGTGGTTCGGATGGCTAGAATTAGTTTAACGGAAATGAAATTCTAGTCTTAACCAAATGAAATGGTCTTAACTAATTTTTAGTTAATCGATTTCAGAATTATTTTTCTCAGTGTATTGTTTGTGCCAAAAATCCGAAACCGGGATGTCACCAGAATTATCAATTTCAGCTGTTTTAAGGGCTCCCGAGTGATTTTTGTACAGTTGTCTGTCTGTATTTATTATATACAGTTGTCGTTCCCAGTGTATTTATGCTAGAGAATTTAAATTTCCAATGTCACGAGAAAAAGTTCCGAGGTACCCGTTTTTTTTAATTTTTACTATTTTCTCGAAATAAATTTAAAAAAAGTATATTATGGTAAAATTTAACTTTATCATTAATAAAATAAATAATTATATATAATATAAATTATATAATATATATATATATATATATATATATATTATATATATATATAAATGTTAATGCATATTAATTTTTTTGAGGTAGTACGTAATTGAGCACTTTATTGGACCGTTTTTAGGATGAGAAGCCAATCATTATTGTTATAGGAGGTTATTTAGTACTTTTCACCTTCGTGGACAATAATGAATGTAAAAAAACTCCTAGACGTAAAATAATTCATATTGCCACCTACTGTAATGTAGCGTGTTCAAAAAACAATCTGTGTAAACTTTCATGAGGTTTCTTTAAAAATTTTTGTTTCTGTTTTTGTTCGTAGACTATTTTTTTTCGTTTTTAAAAAATGTTCTAAATTGGACAATTTTTGTGTGTTTATTTGTAAGCTTTTACATTTTTGAGTAAAAGTGTAAGCTATGGATGATTCAATGACGACGATAATATGGAGTTAATTGGACGTTTTTTTTTAATTAAGTATATAGCGCAGTTTATCATGAGTTCTACCTCAAAAAAAATAGTGTATGCCATCCGGCTGAGAATGTCTTTATGTATTGGCAATTTTTCCCGACTCGCTTCGCTCGTCGGTAAATCTAATTGCCGTGACATAAAGACACACTTCTCAGCCTTATGGCATAAATAACTATTATATTTATTTAACTTTCTTATAAGGTCTTATAAGGATCAGTTATGATGTTATCTGACTCTATCGACAAAACAAAGACGGCGCAAGATCGTATTAAAGGCAGTATGGAATACGATGACTTGTTAATTACGCTGCGTGCTCGTAGTAATTATCACTAGACGTTGTAGCGAGCCATTGGTTAACACTTCTAGTAAAGTGATATTACTGTGTAGGTAGTATTTGAGTATATCTAGTGAGAGAGTGGGGAAGTAATACTCTTGCGTCTCCTGCAACCAATAAGCGAGAGGGGCTCGTCTCTATAGAAGGATATTTCTTCATTTATACCATTTATGACCATAATCTAATATCAATTATTCTTTTTTTAAATGCTTAATCTCTTGCACCTACTTTATTAAAAATATTTTGATTATCTTCAAGAAATCAAGCTGTATCTTAATTTTTGATTCAAAGTAAATAATAGAGACTAAAGATAGAAGTCATCGACATAGATTATAATATAATATGAAGTACTGTTTAATAAAAAAATACAATAAAATAGAGAAAGAAGAAACATTGACTTGAGTTCTATACAATTAATTACTTTAAATTTATTAACTCTATACATGAAGATACAAAAATACATTAACACACCAAAAATTGAAGAATTAGACAAACACGAGATTAATTTATTAATATGGATCTTAAAATTTATATCAATTATTAATATGAATCTTAAAATTTACTATCAATTTATTAATATAATCTTAAAATTTAATATCATTTATTATCAATTACGGTCTTAATTAAAATAAATTACGAGGGTATAAGGGAAAGAACTGTCAATCTGAAGGGGTAGAATAGAAAGACCTTGAGTTGACGATTGGGGAGTGGAATCGTATATCCCATCTCACTGCGAGCTGAACAACTAATATAAGTGTTAAAAATGGTCGCTACAACGTCTAGTGTATATCTGGTCTGTATTTTCAAACTAAACGATCACTAAACATCATCACACAGACATAGAATATATATATATATATATATATATATATATATAAATATATATATATATTATATATATATATATATATATATATATAATATATATATAATATATATATATATATATATTTGTTAGTTTTATTATTATATATATATATTATATATATATATATAATATTATATATATTATATATATTATATCATTTGTTAGTTTTCAATTCTCTAGGCAAAAAATTATCAACCTATCAAATTGACAATTATCAAAAGTCACATTTACTTGGAGGTCACATTGGCAGGTTTTACTATATTAATACAGGGTGTCCCGGATAGACTTATCGATGTGTAAGTGACAAAAAATTTCAATTTTCGAAAAAAGCCATGGTTCATAAGATTTATTATATTTCATTTTTAAGGGTAGACTCAAAAAATGTAATTTTTGAAAAATGAACGAAGAGCAGAGTAGGGTTAATTTTGACTTTTCAAAAAAAAGTGTCCTCATAAAATTGTTTAATTGTCGCCCTGAGACAATATTTCCTTAAAAAATTGAAAGTTTCAAAATTGACCCCCTCCCTGTCTACTTCCCATTTTATTGAAATACCTTACTTAGTGTAGCTTAAATCGAAGTTTACCATACTACCATTTTTGTTCTACTAGTCAAGATCTTAAAAGCGATGTTATTTATACAGATTGAAGAACTATTTAAATATCCAAATTTGAAAGTTAAATTTAGGAGGGGGTAAATTTTGAAAATTTTAATTTGTTTAAAAATTGCAGTTTTTGAGTCTCCCTTTAAAAATAAAAAAAATTAAAGTATAATAAATCTTAGTTTGAAAAAATGCAGGAGCTTTTATAAAGAATTATTTTTTTCTAAAAAATATTTTTTTTTCATTTACACGTTTATCATGAAAAACAAGGGATTTGTTTAATCAATTTGCAAGAACACCTTGATATCATGGATAAAACAAGGGACACCTCCCTATTTCATGAGATAACAAGGACAAAGTATTATCATAAATAAACAAGGACACAATCTATAGAGATAAATAAGGGACACAGTATTATCATGAATAACAAGGGACATTTGTTTATATGGATAAAGGGACACATTTTATCATGAGATAAACAAGGACACCTTGTATTATCATGAGATAAACAAGGGACACCTTGTATTATCATGAGATAAACAAGGGACACTCATGATAAACAAGGGACACCTTGTATCATGAACCTTGTATATATGAGACAAGGGACACCTTGTATTATCATTCAAGGGACCCAGTATTATCATAAGATAAACAAGGGACACATTGTATTATCATGAGATAACAAGGGACACATTGATTATCATAGATAAACAAGGGACACATTGTATTATCATAAGATAAACAAGGGACACCTTGTATTATCATGAGATAAACAAGGGACACATTGTATTAATCATAGATTAAAACAAGGGCACCCTTGTATCATAATGAGATAAACAAGGGACACATTGTATTATCATGAGAATAAGGATGTATATCAGAGATAACAGGGAACCTTTATTCATCGATAAACAAGGGACAATTGTAAATAAGATAAACAAGGGAACATTGTATATATCATAAGATAACAAGGGGCCATTATCATGAGATGTATTATCATGAGATAAACAAGGGACACATTGTTATCATATATAAACAAGGGACAACATGTATTATCATGAAGATAAACAAGGGACACATTGTTATCATAGATAACAAGGGACACAACTTAAACAAGGGACATCATGAGATATCAGAGATAACAGGGTCACCTTGTATTAACAAGGGATCATGTGATTATCACATTGATATTGTATTATCATGAGATAGTTATTACAGCTAAAAAGCATAAATGACGTATAAACTGCAACTCCTAATATATCACACATCCCAGTAATACACATTTCATTGATTCCTTAATATCTCTTGTACTTAAAAAATAATTTTAATAAAAAAATGAACATGTTTAAACACATTTAGCAAAATATTTACACTTAAGAATTTGCTGGTTAAACATGACTTTAATTTGCACTGTGTAACACATATAATAGAAGAGATATTGACAGACATATATACTGGATTGACTGACTTACTGTCTGTCAGACAGGGGTTAGTGTGACTGGAGGGGTAAGTATTAGTTTATCCTTTTAGTCAGTCAGTCTAGTGTAAGCTTTCGTTGAGTCAACATGATTCGGTTCCTCTTAATATCTCTCATCGCGTCTTTAGCGTGTTCCTTGCCGACAAATCATAAAGGTACAACAATTATTTAATTAATTATAAAACAAACTAATCTAGTAATTAATTGAAAAAAAATTATCTAGTAATTAATTAAAAACTACGAAATCTAGTAATTAATTCTAATCTAGTATTAATTAAAAACAAACGAATCTAGTAGTTAATTAAAAACAAACGAATCTAGTAATTAATTAAAAACAAACTAATCTAGTAATTAATTTAAAACAAACAAATCTAGTAATTAATTAAAAACAAACGACTCTAGTAGTTAATTAAAAACAAACGAATCTAGTATTTAATTAAAAACAAACTAATCTAGTAATTGATTAAGAACAAACAAATCTAGTAATTAATTAAAAACAAACGAATCTAGTAATTTAATTATGTATGTATGTAATAATTTATCTATATTTTCTGTAATATACTTGTTATAAATTACTATATCTAATTATTATTAATTTTTATAATGCGTGTATAATTATTATATTATCGTAAATTAAGCAATATATAGATAGCTTTAATTTAGTTTTATTTTAAATGATTTGGCTCGTTTAATTTAATTAATTTACAGAAAAGTTTGCAATAAAGTAGGTAATTTAAATTTATTTCTCATGCAAATCAGTCTTAACTGTGAAACCAAAGTATTTATTTATTCAGAAAAAAAGTAAATTTATTTTATTTTTGAATTTAATATAAAACAGGTAGGTTTATGATAAAATTATTAATTAATTTAAATTTAATTTAATTTATTTGTTAATTTAACTTGATTTAATTAGATTGCTACTTCAATTTTAGTCAATTATTACTATTTATTATTATATTTGGATTGATTTTTTAACGCCCAATTATTATTCAAGTTATATGTCACTCGGTTTTTTCTTTTGCTGTAAGTATATAGGAAGGGTAATGTGTTTACAAAAAAATCTGAAACCGGGACTTTACCTGAATTATATGTTTTAGGTGTTTTAACACCACACGAGTGGTTTTTACAAAGTTTTGCGTCTGTATGTGTTTGTCTGTTATCATGACCAGAATAACGACTCAGCCAAAATTTCGAAAAATCATAAAACGCGAAAAAATGATGTGATCGGATTGAGATTTGGCACGCATTATAGCCATGTATAGGACTTACATTTGTGCCAAGTTTTATCTCATTATTCGCATTAGTTTAGTTTTTATTAATTGACTTGTTTTTCGTTTTTTTTGTTAAAAAAACGAAAAATAATGCAATTGAGTTGAAATGAGTTGAAATTTTTGTTAAAAACGAAAAAATGATTGAGTTGAAATTTTTTGTAAACAAAAAAAATGCAATTGAGTTGAAATTTTTTGTTAAAAAAACGAAAAAAAAATGCAATTGAGTTGAAATTTTTTTTTTTAAAAAAACGAAAAAAAATGCAATTGAGTTGAAATTTTTTGTTAAAAAAACGAAAAAAATGCAATTGAGTTGAAATTTTTTGTTAAAAAAACGAAAAAAAAATGCAATTGAGTTGAAATTTGGTGCAAATGTAAACCTTTACGTAGCAAATAAATACACTAAGTTTTGATTTAATACGGCAAGTATTTCTGCTTTTTTTGTTGGAATATACAAATTTTGGTGAATCAAACGAGGTTAGTGTCCAATGGGTGACCTGACAATAAAAGAAATGTATTTACTATCTAAGAATAGCGAAGAATATAATTGTGCGAGAGACACCTAGGAAATGTAACAAGCAAAATGCAATGCTACATCTGGGAACTGTTCCATCATTCGACATTCGTCATCATTGATGGCTCGACATTACGTCATGTCCCACTCTGTTTCGTTACGTCTCATCAGGCGTAGACAGCGCAGACAGAGCTTAAACTCACTCTGACCTTCAATTAAAATTCCCAATAAGAATTTCTCTTATTCTGTCTTTATTTACTCTTATTAAAGGTCTTCAGACCATCAATAAGAAGTCCGAAGACTTGTAGTATAAATGGGGTGGTTTTTATATTCTCAAGACCAGCGAAGCGAATCTGAACCAGTGAGGATATAGAATCCGATGTTGTTAGAAAAAGTACCGTGTTACACCATAACCCTAATTTTTTCATCTATTAGTTTATTCCATTAAAATTAAATTTATTTTATTAATCAAAATTATTAACTTAAACATTTTTATAATTTAAGTTTAATTATTTTTCGTATTAAGTAAATATTATTACAAGAATTATGATAAATATATGTATTATTATTATAAATAATACTTAATAGTCAACATATTTTAATATTTTTTTTACATTAAATTGTAATTAATTACATTAATTAACTTTAACTTGTTTAATAATTTATTCCGTTTTACGTAATTTAAGTCTTAATTTAATTATTTATTCTTAAATAATTAAAGATAATTCAATCTTATCTACGACCTGTAAACTAATTTTTCGTCAGTGTTCGTAAAATAGGCTTATTATTTTGTATTAGGTTTACATATTTCATTTACACCAGCAAAAGTAATAACATAAAATATATATGACCTGATAAAAATGTATGATAATATAAATTAAACTAAAAGAAGTAAAAATATAAAATGAATTAAAATTCAATGGTTTATTTTGTAACATGTTTAAATTACAAGGATCAGTGATTTATTAAATTAAAAAATCGGCTATGGGGTACCTCAGAACTTTCCTCATCACATTGCATTCGCTACGCTCATCCTCCCTGCTTTAGAAACGCTTCGCTCGTCCTCAGAATATACAATTCGCTAAATCTCTTAACTCAACATGTCTTCGGACTCGCTTCGCTCGTCCTGTGATTAATGAAATCATATTTTTTTTTTCATTCTCACCGATCACCCATACAGTACTGACCACGCTCAATTCTACTTGACTTTTGTAATCCAACAGAAACCAAGCATATACTTGTCGTATTGAAACGAAACTTAGTGTAATAAACTGCGTAGGCTTCCGCGGGTGTTGTCATGAAGATTTAGGTCTTCCGGTGGTGACCGCGTCAATGTAGATGAAGAATCCGACGTTTCGCTTCCACTGTGGGAGGCATCTTCAGGGATGTAGGACATCATGGATAGAAACACAATGCTCTACAAAACTGAACTGAAGATGGAGACGCTGCAGGCCCTAAATTCCCCCCCGGGCTCTATGTTTTGTAGAGCATTGTGTTTCTATCCATGATGTCCTACATCCCTGAAGATGCCTCCCACAGTGGAAGCGAAACGTCGGATTCTTCATCTACATTGACGCGGTCACCACCGGAAGACCTAAATCTTCGAAACTTAGTGTACTTATTTATTAGGTAAGGATGTATACTTGTACTCAATTTCAACACAATTAAATTATTTTTTACAAAATCTGAACTAATACTGATAATGAGCTGAAACTTGGGACATATATTGTCTCATACATATATAATATAATATATAATATAATATTGCTTTATTTTGAAAATATTTTACATGCTTTATCCTGTCAGGTTAACCTTATATTAGGCATATCTACAATGTAGATATGCCTAATATAAGGTAGATTCTACATGCCTGCCAAATTTCAATCAGATCGCATAATTTTTTTGCGCGTTATGATTTTTCGAAATTTTTGCTGAGTCAATATTGCGGGTTAATGAAGTCATAATTTTTTTCTGATAGAACAACTACAGTGGTAGACTGATTTTTTTTACAAAGTTTTAACTCTTTAGCTTAAATACACTCGGAGCTACGCTGATAACACACATACAAACATACAACTTTGAGAAAACAGCAGAGGACGAGCGAAGCGTGTTATATGTAGTGAGGCTGAGCCCAGCAAATCCGCAGTAATGAGGCTACGTTTCGAAGTACCCAGTACCCAAATTTTTTTTTCATTTTATTTTCTTAAATTCAGGTGAAGGATTATTGCGTTCATCATCTACCTTTATTTTATTGCATTTTGTTAATTGATTTTCTTTTTCCCATGAAATATTATTACTTCGGTTCCTTGGATTTGCAATAAAAAATATTAAGAGATTCTCTTGCAAGCTTGCAATAAAATAAGAGATTCTCTCAGAAGCTGCGAGCAAAGTACTAAGATTTTGAAGCAACTATTTTCATAAAGTTTATTGCAAGCTAAAGGTCTTCAAGGTAAATAAACATTAATAATTAAAACCACGTAATCATATATGTTTTAATGATTTTCTGCGTTTTTTGTTTTACCTGAAATAAAAGATATTAAATTTAAGAAAAAGAAACATTATTTTTGAAAAAACAATAAAATATTATTGTGTAAGAAATGAAAAGAATAAATAAAAAAGTATTGGGTACTACATTGAGCGTAGTCAGTGCTGTATAGGTGACCGCTAAGAATGAAACGGATGCATTTACTATCTGGGGGACGAGCGAAGCGAGTCCGAAGCAGGGAAGATGAGCGTAGCGAATCCGATGTGATAAGGAACCCCGTACCCGATTTTTTTTAACTTGGACTTTGGTGATAAACGAACACAGTAGTAACTAAACATTAGTGTGGTGCAATATTATATACATAATACAAACTATACTAATATTACTATTACTACATTACTAATACTATAGCTATATTACTATGAATATATTACTACATTACTACTACCATTACTACATTACTATTATTCTATTACTACATTACTATTTCTCTATTAATACATTACTATTACTATATTACTGCAGTACTACTACTATTACTATATTACTACATTACTACTACTATTACTACATTACTATTACTATTACTACATACTTTGATTGATTTTCCTGACATAAAGGCTTGAAATTATGAATAAGTAATAAGTGCAAGTATAATATAATTAATTGTAATTACTTTCTCTGCTTTTACCTTAATGTTTATTTCTTAATCCAGATTGCACATAGTGGATGAGGTTATTCAGGAAAAATAATTAAAATAACTGGTGGTGAGGAAACGCGATACATTACTAAGACTAGGGAGTTAGATAGGTATTTTGACATTTCCAGGCACTACGCTGCTTGCTTTACAGTCTCCAGCCTCCGTCATTTATCCTAGAGTTTATCTCTACTTTGTCTTGTAGCTGTATTATTTATTGGTATAGATGTTCCTTGAGCGAAATTGTATAAAATATCTTTATAATTTCTTATAATAATACATTTTATAATTATTATAATAAATTATAATAAATATTTATAAAATAAATGCTTCATAAAGTAAATATTTTTATAAAATAAATGTTTTATAAAATAAATATTTATAAATAAATTTTTATAAAATGCTTTATAAAGTAAATGTTTTATAAACTAAATGTAAATAATTATAACGCTAATAAATGTAAATAAAATGTAATAATTATTATTAGATATCTTTTTATCTTTTGTGGAGGGATAAACCTGGCTAGTATAACATATGTTTAAATAATAATTGTATTTTTCAAATAAAGGTTTAAAAAAAATAATTATTATAAACCTAAATAATTAGTTTTTTGTTGTTATGTAGAAATTTGAAAATAAGCTGTTGTGTTTAAATTTCCTTTAAGATGTGAAAGTTCTATAAAATAAATATATATAAGAGAAATTACTAAATAAATGTTTTAAAAAAAAATAAATTTATAAAATAAATATTTTATAAAATAAATTTTTAAAATAAAATTTTATAAAATTAATGTTTTATAAAATAAATATTTTATAAAATATCACACTTATGAAGACATCCGTGGAAAGCATGTGGCAGATGTGTTAATCGATTTAATTTGGGCTCCTGAATCCTGAAATATACTTTTATGTCTGACATTGTTTGTATCGGCTGTATATTCAAACGCTTTTTCTTTGTTATTTGAGGAAATTATTTTACAGACATTAAATTTGGATAAATATTAAATTAAAACAAGTAGCCTTTTGCCGCCTCTGCGTTAGGGAGCTGTACAGCAGCCCCCACTTCTCCTTCCGCCGCATGGTTGTTGCCCTGTAATAATTTGTCGTGTTTGTAAGTTTGTAACAGGCATACTGCTATGAAAATAGGGAATTTTTCTTATGTATTATAATACGACACACGGCTAAAATCAGTTGAGAGAGTGGGAAAATAATGCAAGGGAGCCAATGAGGGTAGTCCTGGATGTTATACCACGCCCACAATTTAAAATCAGGCCAACCTCATTAGTTCCTTCCACTATTTTCTCGCGCTGTCAACTGATTTTAGCCGTTTGTCATACTATAGCCTAAAATAATGTCATTCTGAGGGGTCATTTTGACTCCTTCTAAAATAAAAACAAAATTTAAAAGGTCCCCTTTTTATTCACACAGGAACCTTTTAGAGTGAGTAGACTTCCCCTTCTCCTTTCATCCTCTTAAAATAACTTTTTGTTATCAGAAACTAATTCTTATAATTAAATTTAACTTCGTATAAGTGTTTAAGATTTATAGTAATAAATTCTTATTAAATTTTAGCCCGATCTGCTAACTTCCTAAGATTAATTTTAGAAATTTGATTTTATTTAAGGGCAAAAATACAAATTTGTTATTATGGAATGAGGGAAATTTAGAAAAAGATAAGAATTATTACCAATTCTATTAAATACGTCACGTCAATTTTATGAACAATAGGTTTTAGGATATTTATGAGGTTAATTTTTGTATAAGTGTCATTCAGATACGAAAAAGCCTTCGAAAATGAGTTCCATTTAATTGTAAAAACTGTTTTTACTTTGGCCGTTGTTAATTTCCGTAATTTTCATTTAATTTTATTATAAATTAATACATCGAATACATTTTCCACTAACTACCTTTCATATAATTTCCCATCCATTTCAAAATCAACCCTGATAATAAATCAATATCAAAAATGCTAAACAATTCATTGCCAACCTAATAAAATAAAACAATCCTTCAAACATTCCTCTCTTTAACAATCGAACTAACTATAATAACTCTATTGTTTTATTTCTTTTAAAAATATGCAAGGTCTCATGTATTTACACTTTATTGAATCAAGTCAATCTAATCACGAGTTTATTGATTACATGTAAAAAAATGTAAAAAAAGGAGCATTACTTCTGGTTTTAGTTACATACAGTACATTGATCTCAGAGGTTACAAGTTCAAGGCTTATCGACAACTAAAACTTTTTATCACTTCCCTATTATAATTTAATAACCCCGCCTTTTTTTCTTGTAATGCAGATTTCCCGCGTAAAGTTAGCTGACATTTCTTTAAATACTTCCTCAGCCTTCAATTTTCAAAATGATCTATAGCCTTTTTTAACAGTTACCTTCTCTTAGTAATTCAGATAATAAAAACGAAACGATACTTTCAATGCGTTTCAACTTCCTATACGTAACCTTCATAAACTACCTGATATTTTTGTAACTATTTTATCACCGAGTTAAAATCTATAATTTACTTTTCAAATCTAGTTTACAAGCATTATTGATAATACCGTAAAAACAATTACTATTTGTTTTCGTAGTCAATGAGATACCTGCATAAGTCTCAGATTACTCATTTAACCTTCCTAAATGAAAGTAATGTTAATTTTATGACGTACCTTATTAATGACGAGAGTTTAACATGAATTTAATTTGTTAATATACATTAATTTTTAAAGCGAGTGTTGTTAATGAGTTCTAAATTATGTATATATATATATATATATATATATTATATATATATATATATATATATATATATATATAATAATTTTTGGTTTTTTAATTTTTACAGAGATATACATATACTAGTGGGAGGCATTGCCTCAAAGAGATATATTACTAGAGAGGGCCTATAGGTTAAATTTTGAAACATCGAAAAAGTAACCTGACCACCTCGCTGATAAAAACTATCAAATAATCAGTACAAACTTTGAGTAACTTACACACGAGAGCGTTAAAAATACAAATCAAAATATAAGGAAAGCTGGAGACAATTTATTTATTATAACCTTAGCTTACTCTTTGAGGAGGTTTCAATGAGGTTACATAGAGCCCCTGAGAGCCCCAGAAAGATATTTCAGGCCTCTCAATGTAATGAGTAGGTCTATATCCCCTCTAGTATATATATCTATGCATTGCCCATTCCAATACATTGGGAGGCTTGAAACAACTTTTTAAGGCTTTCAGAGGCTCAGTGTAACCACCATTAAAACATTCTATAAGAGTGAATTAAGGTTATAATAAAACAACTTTCGTCTACTTTTTACTGATTGCTTGTGTTAAACGTTCTATTATAATAAAATTGACTGTAATTCAGAATAATAAAATAGTCTCTCCACTGATGTATCATTTATTTAAAAAAAGCATAACTGGCTTTCAACCAACTAAGGGTCATCATCAGTGCCGGTGAAGTGCTAGGAAGCTAGGTTTTGAGTCTTTTCTTATTGTTGACTGTTATAAGACTCAACATCTACCGGCACTGATGATGACCTTTAGTTGGTTGAAAGCCGGTTATGCTTTATTTTAAATGAATAATACATCAGTGGAGAGACTTATTTTATTATTCTGATCATGATGAACTCCTCTAGCGCTCATACTTTGAATCCTGACTGTAGTAGTAGTAGTAGTAATAGGGTGGGGAGGCAAAGCCAGGCAAATAGGCCACGTAATCCTGACTGTAATTGTTTACTGTTTATTTGTTTACATTAATAGTTGAATGTGTTCAGCATTACTGTTTTTAGATGTTTCAAAATTAGACCTTTAAGTAATATTATCCTTATGCTGAAAACTACGAAGACT
Organism: Microvelia longipes; assembly: GCA_018340805.1. Lineage (NCBI taxonomy): Eukaryota > Metazoa > Arthropoda > Insecta > Hemiptera > Veliidae > Microvelia > Microvelia longipes. The sequence continues at coordinate 42,797,954 of JACMZG010001870.1, read as the reverse complement.
TGAACCCTATAAATATAAAAAGAATACTTTTCAAATAACAACTAATCTTCGTAAACCTTCTAACTTGTTATTTATTATCCAAAAATAAATAAAAACCAGTTAATAATAAAAATCAATTTAAGTACGCATGCATATAAACTGCACAGCCAACCCTTATAAAAACTGAAATTATTAAATTCAAAACAATTACTCACAATTCACGCCTCTGAGGCTTCGTGTCTTTTTTATCATCGCGCCATTTTTCAATATAAATTAAAAAGCGTGATACTCGGTTTGAAAGAGATCTTCGTTTAGTTTTTAACGATAACTTCGTGATGGTATTATAAAGCTCAACCACAATTATTACGAAAATATTAACACTCTCATTGTAAGATCAACAGAGGATATTTATTGTGAAAACCGAATTAAATCTAGTGCCGATTGTCTGGTTGTTGTTTTTTTCTTTCAATAAATATTTTTCAATTTTAATCACGACTATAAATCATGAAAATAATAGAAAAAGGAATAGTTTCTAATTTTTCCTTAGAGATATTTTTTTTGGCATACGCCTGGAGACTAAACACCCCTAAAGGAACTTTAATAAGCTTTAGAAATTGACTGTTGCTAGGTTTCAAATAAATAAATAATCAAATCCCATTCTATTTTTTTTATTTCTGTTGGTCTATTTTTTATTCAAATAAACTCATCACATAACGTAGAAAGTTTAGAGTGTATAAAAAGAAGTTATACTTGATGTTTTAAGTACAATTTATTCCATTAAAATTAAAACGAAATTTATTATATATATATAATATAATATATATATATATATATATATATATATATATATATATATATATATATATATATATATATATATATATATATATATATAATATAAAATATTCTAAATGCTTTACACTTTTTAACTTCAAATTTTCCTAAATTTTGTAGTTAAATGTCCCTTCATTTCAAGACCAACAGGTGATATTTTCCCAAACTAAACCATATTTCACAATATTATCCTAATAAAAACAAATGAGTTCGAGACACATTAGACTTGTAAACTTGACATTTGAATTTTACCGCTGCTTATTTCGAAACAATTTAAAGATGAAATTGTTTAATATTTAAATTTGTAAATTTTGAATGTCACCGAACTCGATTTCATTTCTTAACAAAGGTATTCATCACTTAAATGTTCAAATCTACATAAAATTAATAGATTTTAAAACATTTTTATATTGATTTGTTAGTTGCTGTATAGTTTTTATTTTTTTTATTTAATTTTTCTACGCCTGCTATTGTATTGGTAGAGAGTTGTGTTCTTCACCATAAATATCTAAAATTAAGGTATCATAATTATTATCCGTTTTGCCACTTTTATTTACGTGCCTCTTTTACGTGCCTTTTTTACATGCCTCTTTTATTCACGTGACTCTTTTATTTACGCGCCCCTTCTATTTACGTTCCTCTTTTATTCACGTCCCTATTATTTACGTGCCTCTTTTACTTACTTGGCTCTTTTATTTACGAGCCTCTTTTACATGCCTCTTTTATTTACGTGCCTCTTTTATTCACGTCCCTATTATTTACGTGCCTTTTTTATTTACGTGACTCTTTTATTTACGTGATTCTTTTATTTATGAGCCTCTTTTATTACGTGCCTCTTTACTTACTGGCTCTTTTATTTACGAGCCCCTTTTACATGCCTCTTTTATTTACGTTTAACTTTCTAATTATGTTTGACTTTCTATTTACGTTTAACTTTCTATTTACGTAAATACATAACATAAACTTCTATTTAACGCTGATAAGAAGCAAGATCATTATATGTAAGGGTAATAATGAGGTTAACAAGGGAGCTAAGTTTTATCTTATTGTCACTATTTACTCGATTTTTATTAAATGAATAAGTTTAAAAATCGATAAATAATCCTATTAAGTTTAAATTGGGTCTAATAATAATAATAATAATAATAATAATAATAATAATAATAAGTTGTATTTTAGTACGCCATTATATATATGATTTTTGTTGGATCATAAAAGTTAAGCAGCATTGAATGTGGTCAGTACTGTATGAGTGACCGCTGAGAATGAAACGGATTTATTGGCTGTTGTAGGACGAGCGAAGCGAGTCCAAAGTCGTGTTACAGTATACATTTGGCGAATTGTATAATCTGAGGACGAGCGAAGCGAGTTCGATCTTTAAAGAGGTACTTCGTACCCGATTTTTTTATTACTGTAATTTGTACTAAAATAGTATCTTTAAAAATTTAATTGCATTAAAAAAATATCTTAAATTTCTGAATTCGTAAATCACATGTATCTCTTAAAGTGTTATGTATTAATTAAAGGTACTTAATTATTGAGTGAAATAAATGTTCAAATGATATTCAAATGCGTGTGATATTATTCTGCAATCGCATGTTCATAGCATGTATTTCCTAGTTAGATAAACTCTGTTTGGTTCTGTCCCCTACTACCAGTATTACTTTGGTATTCTAATTTTTTTTAATTAACATCCGTTTTATTGAGTGTTATGTAGGATTATAAAGATAAAGGATTGAATAAAGAACAGTGTCTGCAAAAAATAATGCGTAAATCATGCAATACTGACTAAATTTTGCAATTCGTCCAATATTGCACAAAATGTAAATAGTTTAAATTTGGTTAGAATCTACTATTAGAATGGAAATTTAAAAAAAATGATCATTTATATTTATGTTTGATATTTGTATTATAATCTTATTTATTTAATTTTGGTTCCTTTTAACCCTCTCTTAGCGGAAAATCTTCAGAGGAATACACTTATTAAGAGAAATACTTCTTTAATATTATAAGATAAAAAACTTTATAGGGACCTCTATTTTAAATTATTAAAGCTTTTGAAGAGGAATAGGTCCAAAATAATAAAAAAACTAATTTTGCCGAGCTTTCGATATAATTTTATCTTTTTCAAGGCTTAACATAATAAATAATAACAAAGAAAACAGTTACGCTAACAAATAGATGTTTGAACAACAACTAGAGTAACAGACAAATAATTCCGTTAAAAACAAAAAAGGTAACAATGTTGTTGAGTCACATTAAGGTCTCAACAAAGATCTACATATAAAAAACTCCTTATATTTTATTATGTTATACTTATTATATACTGTTTAAGGAAATGACGTACATATCAACTAACCCTAATGTTTGTAATAAAAAGTCTGATATCTCAAACCTGAGTACTATTTATAAAATTTGTTACCTTCTTTTAAATATAATTAGTGCAATTGTATTACATATTATTAGTAGAGAGCTATATTCTTAGTAATTGTTTCGTATCTTCTCTAACTATTAGCTTACTAGTATCAAAGTAATAAGATTTATCTTTTATATAACATCTATTTTCAAAAAATATATAAAAACTATAATGACAAGTCTAATCAAAACATAAAAATAATAAATAATTCAAAACATTCCCGCCCCGCGTATTAGATCCCATCTTTTATTAGCACGAGAATCTTATTTGCTGGGCGTTTCAGGATGTGTCCATTAGCGAGTTGTACATCTGCTGACCTGACTTGACCATCTTCTCCTGGATGTGTTGCGATTACTACGCCTTTGGGCCAAGTATTCCTTGGTAATTTTGGATCGACTATAATCACCACATCATTTACTTTTATTGGCTCACTTAATTCATACCATTTTGTTCTTCTTGTTAGAGTAGGAAGGTATTCTTTTACCCAGCGACTCCAGCACTGGTCTGCCAACCGCTGGGCCTTTCTATATTCTTTACGGCCCCATAGATCACCGTCAGTGAAATTGCCTGTTCTAGGAAGCTCACCTCCTGGTGTTCTATGTATAAAATGGTTTGGTGTCAATGCTTCTTGATCGGTAGGGTCAACAGCGACATGAATTAAAGGCCGACTGTTCACGATATTTTCAGTTTCTGCGAACAAAGTAAGTAATACTTCGTCTTTTGGTGCTTGTTCTTTTAGTGAAGCTTCAAGCGTAATTTTCACTGATCTTATTAGACGCTCCCAAGCACCTCCCATGTGGGGTGCAGCTGGTGGTATAAACGTCCATTTTATTCCTTTTACAGCTAGTTCGCTTATTATCATATTTTGGTCTAAATCTTCCAAATCCCTCATCAGAACTTTTGATGCTCCTTTTAGGTTCGTCCCATTGTCTGACATAATTTCTTGTGGATAACCTCTCCGCGATGCCATTCTTCTTATTGCCATAAGAGTCGATTCGGTTGATAAGTTGTGTGCAATTTCCAAATGGATAGCTCGCGTTGCCATACAGGTAAATAATACGCCATATCTCTTCTCTTTGTTCGTTTAACAGTCACAAATAATGGACCAAAGTAATCCATTCCTACTTTTAAAAAAGGACGCGTACAGACTTCGGTTCTTTGTAAAGGTAATCTTCCCATTTGTGGTTGGTTGCATTTAGCTCTCTTAACTTTGCATGCAATACAATCTTTATTTGCTTGTCTTACAAGATCGCGAAGACCAACAATCCAATATTTTTGTTGGATTTCATTTACTATAGTTTCTTGGCCTTGGTGCCCTAATTTTTCATGGTAGTTTTTTACTAAATAATTTGGTGAATCGATGTTTTTTGTCCAAAATTATTTGCTTTTCCTCATCTGGTTGCACGATGCGGCCTCCAACCCTCAAAATCTTGTGTTTGTCTAGAAATGGTGTCAGTTTGTATAATTTACTCGTGTTTTGAATGCCTTTTTCTCTAACTAAATCTTTAATTTCGTCATCGAATGAGTCTGCTTGTGCTTTTCTGTACCAACATTGTTCAGCATCTACAATCTCATCGGTGTCAATTCCTTCGGATGAATTTCCTTTTTCCAAGTTTTCCTTGCTCTATCTACCCATGCAGTTGTTCTATAACTCTAAGCCAGTTAGAAAATCTATTGATATCCGGTAAAATTTCTTGTAGGTTGGTTACTTCGGATTGTACTCCTACAAAATATTTCTTGACTTCAATATCTTCTTTTTTATTAAGTTTAGCTTCCTTAAGACATATTCTTATCTCTTCATTTGGCCACACTTTTTCTTCATATTTTAAAAATTCTGGGCCTTGAAACCAAATATTGCTCCACTCAAAGTCGTATTTGTTACTCATTCTAGTTGCTTTATCTGCCGGATTTAGCGCTGTTGGAACCCATCGCCACTCTTCTATTTTTGATATTGCCAGGATATTTTGAACTCTGTTTGTAACATAAGTCATTAATTTTCTTGAATCCATTTGTAGCCATTTTAAAACAGTCTGCGAGTCACTCCAATAAAATTTTGATGCGCAATTTAATTTAGGTGGGATAATGTATCTTTAGCCAATTTACAACCCAATACTGCTGCTTCCAATTCTAATCTTGGTATGGTTGAACTTTTTAGCGGTACTAACTTGGTTCTTGCTATGACGAAGGTGACATTAATATTATCATTTTTCTTGGCTCTGAGTAGCAAACAGCTGCTATTCACTTTCACTTGCATCGCAAAATACGTGCAGTTGGAGTTTCTTCAGCTTCAGTAAAAGAAAAATGGTCTAAATACTGACGGGGTATTTTTAAATCTTGGATTTTTACAATATGTTTAATCCACGTTTTCCAGTCATCTTCCAGTTGTCCAGTTATGGGTTCGTCCCAGGTAAGATTAATTTTCCATGTCATTTGCATCATAATTCTTCCACCTACAGTAAAGAATGCGATAAAACCTAGTGGATCATAAATCGACATCACTACTTGTAATAGTTCTCGTTTTGTCGGAATCTGTTTTCCATTTATAAATTCAATTTTTAATTTATCAGTTTTAAATCTAAAAGTGAATATATCTGATTTTGGATGCCATCTTATTCCTAAAATACGCTCTAGTTCTGTATCGAAATCATTTTTCTGCTTTCTTGGAGCTCTTAATTCAGCGGGAATTGAGTCCATGACTTCTTCTGAGTTTGATAACCAATTACATAAAGTAAAACCTCCCTCTTTATGGATCTCAATAATTTCGTTTACCTGCTTCTTTGCCTGTAGTTCTGTTTGTAGCGAATCAATATAATCATCCATGTACATATTTTCTGTAATTGCTTTCACCGCATCCGGATATCTATCTTTAAATTCAAGCGCATTTTTATTTTTTATCTCTTGAGCACAGTAAGGCGAACACACTGCACCAAAGATCATGACCTGCATTACATATTCATCAGGCTCTCCGGTTCTTCTTCGACCTCTCCATAAGTATCTTTGAGCATCTTGATCTTCTTCTCTAATGCTAATTTGTGGAAACATTTCTTTTATGTCAGCACATATTCCTATCCTATGCAATCGAAACCTTAACAGGAGTCCTATGATTGAATTAAATATGTCTGGGCCTGTTAACAGCATATCGTTTAGGCTAACACCATGCGTTTTTGAGGATGCGTCAAAACAAACTCTAACCTTGTTCGGTTTTGCTGGATGGAATGCCCCAAATGTGGTAAATACCACGTTTATTGCTGGTCCTATTCTTTTCTATGTCAGACAATTTCCTAGCAATCCTTTCTTCACATAATCTTCCATTTTTTTCAATGTACATTTCAGCAAATTTATTGTTATTGTCCATTTTCTGCTCTACGCATTTCAATCGTCTCAAAGCTGTCATCTTGCTTTCTGGAAGTACGGCTGACTCGTCTTTCCATAATAAACCAGTTGTCCATCGTCCATTAACTTTCCTCGAAGTAGATTCTAAAATATTTCTGGCTTTCAAGTCATCATAGGATAAACATTTGTCTTTTGTTTTCAATTTAACACTTTCAATTTCTAAACTATGTTTTAGCATATTAACCATGGAATCCAAATTTTTGGTGTCTTGCTTACAACATAAATTAATGAAAAAACTATGATTAATTTCTCTTACTTCTGAGTTAGTTTTTCCATAAATTACCCACCCTAAAACAGTCTTAGAAACGACTGGGCTATTCCATGGTCCATATATCGATTTAGTTGATAGTAATAAAGAGCAGTTGTCTTGCCCAATCAAAATTGTTGGTTTAAATTTCAAAATTCCGTTTGTGTACCCAAATACTTTTCTAATATGTTCATATTCATCTGTTAAATTTTTCAAGTTTACTGCCTGATCAGGTAAATTTAAGTTTTTTATAGTCAGTACATTATTATTTTATAAAACTTACTTTCTGTCTTTCCCCGCGATTTTCAAATTCACTCTTTTTGCTTTTTCTGTCCTAGTGACGTCATTAGTCCATTGTAAACATACGTTTTCTTCCGGCCCCTTCAATCCCAAACTATTAGCTATTTCTTCCTCCATCATTGTCACCGTTGAGCCGTCATCTAAAAGAGCAAACGTTTCTATTACTTTTTTGTCTACTCCCATCAAAGTGACAGGTACAATTTTAAGCAATGTTTTGGATGAAATTTCATTGCTATCCAAATGTTGTAAGTTGAGGTTATTCGAATTGCTTTCACATTCAGTTTTTCCGTCAAGTTTTGGTTCATTCGTACTTTTATGCAACATACTGTGATGTGGCTTTCTACAGCCATCTACCCCGCAGTAACCCTTTTTCCTACACTCTGAGGTTCGATGAAATCTCCTGAGACATTTAAAACATGCACGATTACTTGTTACCCATATCCATCTGTCCTCAATATTTTGTTCTTTAAATTTCTGACAATCGTGAATTGCGTGTGAAGAAACCTTGCAAAGAGTACATGTCAAGTCTTTGTCTACTTTACTAACAGAGCATATACTTACAGTGTTGTTCCTCCCTGAAAACGTTTTCTCTTTATCATCTTTTCTTGCTGGCATTGGATTTGACACAGAACTTGTAGCTTGTGCTTTTCTTTTCATCCACTCTTTTACGGTTGTTAAAGTTGGTCTAGTTATGTCTTTGTCTTGTAAATGTTCTGCCCATTGTAGTCTAAAGGTTGGAGGTAATTTTTGTATTATTTCTTCAAGTACTGTAGGATTTGCCAAGTATTCTGGGTAGTTCAAATTTTCAGCAGCTGTCGCTAAATTCATTACTGCAGTGTAGTAGTCTAGTAAAGATTCAAAATTATCGTGTCTTGGTTTGGGTAAATCTTTAACTTTATCAAATAACGTTCGCATTATTAAATCTGGTCTCCCGAAACGCATCTCTAATAAGTTTATAATTTCTTTTACACTGCCAGGTACGGATAGTAAGGATTGGACTATTTCCCTAGCTTTGCCTTGTAAAGCTGCCTGTAACCTTATCATATTTTCGTCCTCACCGATTCCACAAACTTCCGTTGTTCGCTTGAATTGATTTATAAAAGTCGGATATTCAATAGGGTTTCCATCAAATTTTGGTAAGTCTGTTTTTACAACTTGTCTTGTTATAAATTTTGAGATTGCCGTGTTATTATGATTAGTAGAGGTTTCCGGTAGCTGTTCTACATTTTGATTAGTCGGTGCTGCAATTATGGGGATTGTTTGTTCAAGGAATATTTGTCTAGTTGATGAAGATCTGGGCAAAGGTGCTGGGGTCGGTTGTCGGCAGGGAATATTATTAGATAGTGGCTTTTCAAAACAAATAATTTTTTCATCAGTGGGTTTATCAGTTGGTTGTTGGTTTTCTACCCATTGCCGAACTAATTTCTCATTATAGCCATATGAGCTATGACTATACGTAGTTCTACTACTTCTCACAGACTTAGCGGAAGTATATCCTACCTGTGATCTAGTCTCTTCTTCATTTATTTCGGCTTGCAACTCTAAAATAGCCTCCTGCCGTTCTAATTCGCGTCTTTCAATGGCGTCTTTCTTTCTAAGTAACTCCGCGAGTTGCTTCGTATGGTCAAGTTTTGTCTTAATTGAGACAGTCTAGATGAACTAGTGCGAGATCTAGGTCCGATATCAGAATGAGTTTCCCCGACGTCTGAATGTGGGATCGTCTGATCTATTTGTCGGTCACTCAAACCTGAACCTCCTTCGCTTCGCTCTACATCTCTTTTTGACCTTAAATTGTATTTATTAGATTGAGACATTACCAAAGTTAAAGTTGTTTCTTGAATGACTTTTAGTTGTTAATTTACTATGTTCTTAACTCGAAGGACCACTTGTTTCGTATCTTCTCTAACTATTAGCTTACTAGTATCAAAGTAATAAGATTTATCTTTTATATAACATCTATTTTCAAAAAATATATAAAAACTATAATGACAAGTCTAATCAAAACATAAAAATAATAAATAATTCAAAACAGTAATATTTAAATATAAATTATAATTTAAAAATAATAAAAATAATTTAAAAAAAAAAAAATAAAATTTAATAGTGCAATTATAATCAATAACTTTTAGCTTTGAAGATTTATTTAATTTTAAAGCTAATTTTTATAATTTGGAAACAAACAATCTCCACTTTTGACATACTTGCCACGTAATGGGGTCTTTGCCCTAAATAAGGAGTTTATTATTTGTAGATCTTTGTTTAGACCTTAATGTAACTCAACAACATTGTTACCCTTTTTTGTTTTTAACGGAATTATTTGTCTGTTACTCTAGTTGTGGTCCAAACATCTATTTGTTGGCAACCATGTAACTGTTTTTAGTTATTATTTATTATGTTAAGCCTTGGAAAAGATAAAATTATATCGAAAGCTCGGCAAAATTAGTTTTTTTATTATTTTGGACCAATTCCTCCTCAAAAGCTTTGATAATTCTTCAATATTATATTTGATTAAAATTAAAATTTTCGGTTTATTTTAACCTTGTAAGGCAGTGTTAAACACAAAAAAATCGAGTGAAGGGTAACTCGGAACTTTTCTACACTACATCGGATTCAGTACGTTCAACCTCACAACTTCGGAGCCGTTTCGCTCGTCGTCAGAGTATACAAATCGGCAAATTAATACTAAGAGACGTCGTCAAACTCGTCTAGCTCGTCCTTTGTCAATAAATACATACGTTTTTATTCCCAACGTTCAGGCACTAACCTCGCTCTATGCTGATTAACTTTCATAATCTAATAATACTTGTACATATACCAGTGGTAACTTAGAGTATTACAAAATGGGTACATTTGTACCAAATTTCAACTCAATTGCATTATTTTTTACAATTTTAAAAAAACTTATTCAGTTCATGAAATAAATTTTTGTTTATTTCACATAAACTAATTGTAAGGTAGTGGTACTAACTCATTTAACTAATGTTGGTAATGAGATGAAACTACACACATATATTGGTCTTATATATTACTACGCGGTTTCTAATTCTCAAACCGATCGGCAAATATGTTTTGCGTTTTATGATCTCTAAAACTTATTGCTGAGTCATTATTGCGGTTTAATGAAGTCAGAAAAATGTTCCAGATAGCACAATTTGACATTTGGGACTGATTTGTGTACTAATTTTTAACTCTCCAGAATATATTCACTGGGAGCTACGATAATAACATATTTACACGCACATATAGACAACTTTGTGAAAACTACTTAAAAGTTCTTAAAAAAACATCTGACAATTGAGATTTAATAAAACATCTGACAATTGAGATTTAATAAAACATCTGACAATTGAGATTTAATAAAACATCTGACAATTGAGATTTAATAAAACATCTGACAATTGAGATTTATAAAACATTTGACATCTGATTGAGATTTAATAAAAAATTGATTGACAATTGAGGATTTGAGATTTAATAAAACATCTGACAATTGAGATTTAATAAAATATCTGACAATTGAGATTTAATAAACATCTGACAATTGAGAATAAACATCTGATCTGACAATTGAGATCTTTGAGATTTAATAAATATCTTATAATAGAGATGACATCCCAGTTTTGAATGATTTTGCAAACGCAATACTTTCCTGTATACTCACGGTAGAAATTAGGAACAGTAAAAATATTCTCTTTATTTATTTGATGTGTTTTTACGAACTGTTGGAGAAATTGCAATCCAGTTATTCCAGTCTATATCACTTGAAGGTCAAGAAGTATTCCTAAATTTTCCTTCAGTCTTGAGGGGAATGACTTGATCCATCGATGAGCTACGCTTTGAAATTAATATTAGTATGAAACTATGTTAATAGTGTAGTTTACTAGCATTGAATTATTCTAAAACGATGGGTGTTTGGTAATTAAGCTTTCAAATTTTAAAACTTGACTTTAAAAAGAGTTTAATACCAACTGGGCTTGACATCGTACGAGCCTATAGAATTTTTATAGGATGGATAAAATCTGTGTACCACGTTTATTTGAAGGGACGGACCTTGAAGATTATTATCTTCGGATGAAGATAATAATCTTCATCTGAATAACTGTTTTACACATTCCTCTGTGTCAAACAAGTGAAAATCATCTGCAAATAGGACTGCATATTGTTTTTGTATGCATATTTATCTATGCGATGACTTGCAATTCAACTATTGCATATCTATACATATAATTCAACCGTGTCTGTAACTGCTTTGAGAAATGGAGACGGTTTAATGTATTAGAAGTGGAATAATTGTTACCTTAAAAATTACATTGTACGAATTTAATTTATAACTATTACCTTATCAGGTTTCACTTAAATAAACCATGATTGCATATCTCATTACCTCTATTAAACAATACAACAAACCATTAAAAATAAACTATGGGACAATATTGTCTAATCTAACAATTGAACATCTGCTTGTTTGACAATAGAACTTGACTTATACGGAGTTATCGATTCCTAGCAAAGGTTAGATGTCATCCGTAGCAGTTAATGAAATAAAAACAATAGTTGAGATGACTTTTCGCTATTGAATTCCAATTGAAATGTCATTTAGATAGTTTTAGCGATCTTTTTAATACTTAATATGGCTACGTAAGCTTCACACGATTTATTTAGTTTCTTCTTCTTTTTCATTATTATTTTGCTTCTCTGCCTCCGAAAAGGAGGGAAGTATTGCATTAGCAAAAAATCTGGTACAGGGTACCTCGGAAGTTTTTCTCATAACATCGTATTTGCTACGATCATCATTTATCCCTTCAGATACGCATCACTCTTCCTCGGGGTATGAGAAATCACCAAATTTATACTGCAACACGTCTTCAGACTCTCTTTGTTTTGTCCTCTGATAATAAATACATTCTTTTTATTACCGACGATCACCCATACAGGCACTGACCACGCTCAGTGCCTTATGTTCCAACAAAAACCGTAGATATTCTTTTCGTATTGAAACGAAACAGAGTACTTATTTATTACGTAAAGGTTTGCATGCGTACCGAATTTCAACTCTATTAGATTAATTTTTAGATTTTTTACAACATTATAAAAAACTTACACACGTCATTCGATGAAATTTGAATTAATGCTTATATTAACTATAATTAAATAATATAACTAATGCTTTCCTCTTGATCTGTCTTTCTTTTATCGTTTAATTAATTCTCTTATTGATTGTCCTCTTCTCTCATCTTTAATATCTTTTCACGAATCTTACACAATAAATCTTAGAAATCAACAAATTTTCTTCATTCCTTTTCTCCGAACTAATTACCTCTTCAACTCTCCTATAACTCGAATGATGCGTCTAGCAAATTCTATTCCTGACATAAAAACTTACCGTTTCAATTTCTAAATTCTAATCTTTTGTTACTTCTCATCTTCTCTCAGTTCTATAAAGTATACTTTTTGATTGCTTGGTTTGCCTATGCTAATCATAATTTTAACTTATTTTTAGTACTCTACCCTTTTACGTGATGATCCCTAGTATAATCCTTAAGAAGTTTATGTCTTTTTTTATTTTATTATATTTATATATTTTGTATATATTTATATTTTTTATATATATTTTATGTTATATATTATTATCTTTTATATCTTTTTTTATTTTTATATTTCTTTTTTTCCATTTACTTTCTTCCTCTATGAATGTGATATTTTATTTTTATTTTTATTATTATAGTCTTGTGAATTTTTACTACCTTTGCTATATTTTTAATTTATATTGTAACATTTTATTTTTGAAATTAATTTTGTAAATTTTTGTTTCTTGATTTTTGTATAATGGCTCACGCCGATAATTATAAAAAAAATAATGAGATAAAACTTGGCACACCTGTTCTTTTTATTTTTTTTTAGCAATGAATTTATTATTTTGTTTTATTTTTGTACATAATACCATTATCGAAACAGCGTTATTATTTATTTCCAAATCATTTAGTCCAAATACATTCTTAACATATTTATCTTTTTACACCGAAACTTTGACATGTATTGCAAAAGTTTTGTAAGAATTCTGATAAATTCAAATTTATTATAGTTTTTGCCTGATTTATCTTATTTTCCTCTTGGATTTAAAAACATCTTTAATTTAATAACTTATTATATAAGATATTTTATATAAGATAATTTTGACAGGGCAGAGGTTAAACATGAAGTTGCAAAACGGATGAGTAATTAATATCACATCTAATTATCAAAAATATATACTGTACAAACATCACAAATAAATATCATAGACTTACATAATTCCATCTAAAATTAATATTTCAAATTATAATTAATGAAATAAGATAGATATTTAACATATTTTTTTTAAATATTATAATTAAAGTTTTATTATTATTTTTTTTATGACAGCAATAATTAATTATAATAATAAGTAATGATGTCATTCATTAATTATAATAATTAATAATATACATAGTTTTATGTTGTTTGTATGGATGTTTGTGTACTTTTTTTTACGAAATAAATTATTTATTTCTTGTACACTTTATTCAACATTGTTCAAAATGTTAAACAAAACAATAATGTTTTGTAAAAGAGAGAACTGATCTGATGTTTGGTTAAAAATTTAAATTTAGACTTTAAAATATTTGCCATCCGTTTGGAATTTTAAAAAAATGAGTATTTAATAATTGTTATCTGGTACTAGTTTGTGACTACTATAAAACTTCAATTACTTGTGTGGACTTGATCAGTTTTTAATTTCAGGTATCTATGGCATAAATACGGCTCTAGTATTTTACCTATTTGATTTACAATGAAGTGTAAAAATCTTTTTAAACACAAGTTTGAGTTGTCATTTGTCTTATTTAAGTTTGAGTAGAACTTAATTGCGCAAATAACCAACTCTTACGAAACCTTATTTGATATCGACTTGAGTCGATCTCATACCTTAGGGTGGGAGATTTTTTTGTCGCAACATGGTCGCATACCACGCTCTGCTACCATGTGGCGAATTCTGCCTCCAGCTCGGCTAACTAATGCTAAAAATTGTTCCAATAAAATTCGTTTGCTGTCTCTAACCATAATGACAATATATTTCTCTATTTGACATTTTAAATCAAAATTTATAATTAACGGAATTAGTAAATATATGTACTTGATGAAGTTGAAAATAAACTTGAACGAAAAAGAAAACAAAATACGAAGATAGTAAACAATAAAGTTTGAAATTATTCATCGACTTCCAAGGATAGAGTTTATAATTGGTCTGGTCAAGTTACGAGATTTGGTCTTGACCACAACAGACCTAACCACTCCATCACGACTAGAATTTAGCACTACAATACGCCCAATTTTCCATCTTTGTTGGGGCAATCTATCTTCCATCAAGACCGCGTCTCCGATTGGTGGTGTGCCACTTTTATGCCGATTTTTTCATTAACGCAATTTCCCTCTGGAAATTCGCCAAACATAGCACTTGAGTGGCATACTTATTATAAAACATCACATTAAATCCAGCAGTTAAGAATTTCCACTTTAAATACCAACTAGTTACAGAAAACTAGTTTTTCACCTCGTTTTTCTAGACATGTGATACCAGTATATTGAATTACTGTTATTGCAATCATTAAGTTGACTACTACTTATTTATACTGTTAGTTAGTTGTCAATTACTTTGTCTTGTTAAGTGTTACATGACATAATGTTATTTAATTATAACCGTAGAGTAAAGAACTATAATAGATAGATTATAAGTCTTGTCAAAATTAATTCTATCATTACTTATATAAACTCTATATTTATAATATAACTCAATAACAGTATATATGTAAAAGTCAATTTTAGTCAATTTTTTTTCGGGCGGCTGTAAAGTTTAAAGACGCTTCATATCCTCAAAAATAGGTCAGATGTGTTTTTTACTGTCTGCGAAAGTTTCGTAGTATTTTACTATCGGCGACAGTAAAAGATATTTTTACTGTCGCTGGTAAAGTTCCTTGAATGTTTTTTAAATTTAAATCATGGTTTTAAATTTTTAGGGCGAAAGCAATACTATTCTTATGTACTTAGAATAATACTAATATAGAAGG
This sequence comes from Microvelia longipes, assembly GCA_018340805.1. Classification (NCBI taxonomy): domain Eukaryota; kingdom Metazoa; phylum Arthropoda; class Insecta; order Hemiptera; family Veliidae; genus Microvelia; species Microvelia longipes. Next base: position 42,782,704 of record JACMZG010001870.1, on the reverse strand, counting down.
AGCGTAAACACAATGTAATTCCACTGATAACACGAAAGCCGGTTGACTGGTGGTCTTAAGTAGGGGTACCACCCTAAAAACACAACATTATTTTATAAATGTGTATCCACTAATGAAAAAATATCTTAAGTAACAAATAAAATAACTTAAAAACCTTGCTACGTACTTAATACAATCAAAAGGGAATACAAAGCAAAAGGGTAGGGGAATACAAGAATCTACATTTAGTTGACGATGACTACTTTTAATATAATTTTTATTAAAAACTTTAAACTACAATATAAATGCTTAGAATATTGTAATGCACCGATATTTATATTAGTATTTTATGAATCATTATTCATTAATTAATAATAGAGCATAATAATTCAGCAACCGGAAGTATTGCCAACTTCGTTATAAAAAAATTGTATATTGTTAGGTTGGCAGCATTAAGATCACCAGTGCCAGAAACCGCCTTTTGTGTTATCAGTAGTGCTCTTTCTATATAGTATTATTCTAAGCCTAGGTAAGGCTTAGAACTCTTGCAGACAAGGAAAAGTAAAAATATTTGTTCAAATTTTTTTATAAGTGTCAATAAAGTTGTCTGTCAACTGTCAACTTTATTGACACTTATAATATATATGACACGGATAATATGCAATTATATGGCTCCATAAAATATTTATGGAGCCAAATAATTGCATATTATCCCTGTTAATAGTCGTAGTTAAAAATTGTTTTTATTGCGCGGGAGGATTTATAATGAAGGCAAATTGCTCTCTTCCGCATTACGGCGTAAAACCAGTTTTTTCTGAATATCCGTCGAAATTATGTAAATTTTTTGTAATTATGCATGAATTTTATCGCAATTACGTATTCATTAACTAACTGGATTTAAATTTAAAATCATTTTTAAAATGAAAGGTTTCAATATTTTCAAATATTTTGAACATTTTGTTAGAACAATACCTAAAATAAATAATAATAATAATTGACAAAAAATATAACAAAAGACATTACCAATTCACAAAATAAATTCATTAAAAATAAAAATTAAATTTGGAATCAATTAGTATAATTTAATTTATAATTTTATTTTATAATTTTAATTTATTTAATCCATATTAATTTAATTATTAATTTATACTAAATTATCATGGTATGCTTATCTACATACTCGGAGATAAGCCACCATGGTGATGACTGATCATGTGGCGTGCTAATCTACATACCCTAAGATAAGCCCCATGGTTATGACTGATCATGTGGCGTGCTTATCTACATACCCTAAGATAAGCCACCATGGTTATGACTGATCGTGGCGAGCTTATCTACATATCCGGAGATATGGTGAAACATCATCATGGCTGGGCTTCTACGCCTTGAGTTTTAAGAAATCCATTAATCTGACAATTGCCTTTCAATGCTAAGTTTAGACCTGTTTATTTCTTTGTTTTTTTATTTTTTATATATTTTTTTTCTGTTACAGGTTAGTTCCTCAATTTTATAATATACTTAATGAATCTGCTATGTGTAAGTTACAAAATATATAAATATTTACCGTTATAATAAAATATATAAATATTTACCGTTATAATAAAATGTGTAAATATTTACCGTTATAATAAAATATATAAATATCTACCATTATATAAAATATATAATATTTCCGTTATAAAAATATATAAATATTTTAATTATAATAAAATATATAAATATTAACCGTTATAATAAAAATATAAATATTTTCCGTTGTAATAAAATATATAGATAAATAACGTAGTAAAATATATAAATACTTGCCGTTATAATAAAATATATCAATAATTAACGTTGTTATAATTGTTATTAATAAATAATATAACCTTTTATATTATTTTTATGATATATTTAAAAATTCTGGCGCGGTGGTCCGCATGTCGGGCGAATTTCCTTTGGATGCGTGTTTCCGTGCCTTTTACAATATATAAGTTTACAACTACTAAATAAATAATTCCGGCGCGGTGGTCCGCTGTCGAGCGAATTTCATTTAGAATGCGTGTTTCCGTGCTAAACAACCCATATCTTGCTTATGCAAGAACCATGCCCATTGCGTGGTTCCGGTTCATGCTGTCAAGCACTACTCGTAACTCATTTCGTCTGTATTTTCCAAAGGAAATGCGCATAATTATCTAGTTGGTTGTACAAAACTATGCCTCTAAAATTTTAAGTACGCACTATTATTTGCACTAGTTTAAAGCTTAGTTACTTATCTTTAAGCTTAGTCAGTTATCTTTAAAGGTTTTAGCGCATTTCCTTTGGAAAATACAGACAAAATGAGTTACGAGTAGTGCTTGACAGCATGAACCGGAACCACCCAATGGGCATGGTTCTTGCATAAGCACGATATGGGTTGTTTAGCACGGAAACACGCATTCTAAATGAAATTCGCCCGACAGCGGACCAACGCGCCGTAATTATTTATTTAGTAGTTGTAAACTTATATATTGTAAAAGGCACCGCGCCAGAATTATTTTCTAGTTGTAAACTTATATTAAGTAAAAAAAAACGATAAAAATTTATCGACCCTTCCAGGATGTGAAGGTACCTTGAGTTGAGTGGTCTTATTGACTCCGATCACTGGCATTCAACTCAGAGGCCCAAAAACATTGAAAACGAACCCTACTCGAAATTTAATTTTCAACGACCGTAATTTTGGTTTTCTATCATTTTTGTGGTTTTTTCGACTTTTAGGTCACTTAGAATGGTCGTATCGACTTCGGACCGGTCATTCGATTCAGCGTCTCAAAAACATAAATATTGACCTTTTTCGTGGATTTTGCCGATTTTTTGAAAATTTTCGCTGACTCATCAAAAAAACCGGGTTGATGACGTCTCAAAAACCTGGTTTTCAATAGGGTTCGTGTCTCCCGATGGTTGATTTTGTACCAAGTTTGGTTAAAAAATAAAAATCCGTTCGAAAGATAGAGTGTTTACAAGAAAGTGTCTAGAAATACAATTATATATATATATATATATATATATATATATATATATATATATACATATATATATATGTATATATATATTATATATATATATATATATATATATATATATATATATATATATATATATATATATATATATATATATATTATATATATATATAAAGTCTCGCGAAAAATTTTTTTCGTCATTAGGGACCTCTGAAACGGATTTGTGTCGTGGTCCGAGTTCGAATTCCGCCATGACGCCTATCCATTAGGCGAATTTCCAAAGGAAATTCGCTAAAAGTCGAGGTATTTCTAAAAGGATAGAGACCGGTTTCAGCTTAATCGGACCATGTTAAATATGATGTTATTCTATATGAGTGTTTTAGCGAATTTTCGAAGAAAAAAGGAGATTAGAGCTTATTGGTTTATGAGGGAGGATGATTTTTTGCTTAGGGGGGACTCACTGATCAAGAATATATATATTGTTGAGGTTAATAAATATATATGTATGAGATTTGTGTGTCCGAGACGTTCCTATGCGACACGGTAACTTTCAAACGCCTTCTCGGATCGAAATAAAACTTGGTACAAAAATCATTCTTGTTAATGTCTCAAACCCTATTGTTTATAAAATATGTGTGACGTCATTAACCTACAATAATGACCCAAAAAACATTAAAGAAAACATCTTCATACAGTGTTTAGATGGCTGCTATGTTTTTAAACAATATACTGCTAGTATTGCGCACAAAATACGAAGTTTCATTTATTATTAGCATTAGTTCTGGTTTTATTGATTGACATATAAATGTAAAACAAAACGTCATTAATTGGCATAATGTAAACAAGTCAAGTTTTAGCGAATTTCCTTTGGGAATAAAATTCGCTAATGGGATGCTTCATGGCGGTAGTAGTCAACCGGACCACGATACAAATTGGTTTCAGAGGACCATAATCACGAAAATATACGTTTCGACTTTATATTATATATATATTTAATATATATATATATATATAATATATATATATATATATATATATATAATATATATTTATATATATATATATTTATATATATATATATATATATTATATTATATATATATATAATATATATATATAACGGATATATAATTATATATATAATATATATATTTATATATACCGGACGATGCCAATGGCTTTCGAGCTAGCCTGTAATATATTGTGCTGTGACTACCTCAACCTCTAAAGGCTTCAAGCAATAAAAATATCAGTTGAATTTTATCGAATTTTATTTAATTACAAAAGTTTTTTTATAAGTTGATTTTTTAATATTGATGACCTGAGTGTTTACATCTGCATTTTACTGTTAAAGGTTACTCTCGATAAGAGCAATCTGGTCCGTGGTGGCCTCGGGTCATCACGACAAGTCTAGCCAATATTTATAGGTCACCAATATCATCATAGTCTAGGGGTCATCGTCGACATATGTTGAAATGACCAACATTGACCAATTTCTCATTGTTCCACTATCAACGGTACCTCAGGGCACTTTGATTGTTTTTTGCATTTTAAATCTTCTTTGTCTTTTTAGTTTCATTCAAATGCAAATGGTCTGTATCTAAAGAATTTTTAACTTTTAATTTGAAAGATTAAAAATATTTTATATTGAAAGATTATGTTGATTAAAAGATTATTTATATAAAACTTGAAGTGTTTATTGTAATGTTTCGTTTCTTAAATTTTTTTTCACGGATTGTCTGCACATCTTATCACTATAATAACTTTCTAGTAACTTTAGAGCGTTTGGTTTATAATCACGGCTTTATAGTCCTCCATACTTACTGTAGTTACAACAAAACGCTTTGTTTTTATTACCATGGTCTTCTGGTCTCTATACTTCTATTCCTCTCAACATTAAATAGTAACTATATAGAACCTTAGTTTTTTTAACAATGTCTTCTAGTTCACTCTACGTTCAATGGTAACTATATAGAGCCTGAGTTTTATTACCAAGATCTTCTAGTTCCCTCTACGTTCAATAGTAACTATATAGAGCTTTAGTTTTATTACCAAGATCTTCTAGTTCACTCTACGTTCAATGGTAACTATATAGAGCCTTAGTTTTTTACCAATATCTTCTAGTCACTCTACGTCAATGGTAACTATCAGAGCTTAGTTTTATTACCAAGATCTTCTAGTTCACTCTACGTTGAATGGTAACTATATAGAGCCTCAGTTTTATTACCAAGATCTTTTAGTTCACTCTACGTCAATGGTACTAACAAGCTTTAGTTTTATTACCAAGATCTTCTAGTTCACTCTACGCTCAATGGTAACTATGTAGAGCCTTGGTTTTATTTATAAGGTCTTATAGTTCTCTCTACATTCAATGGTAACTATATAGAGCCTTAGTTTTATACTTATGTAAGAGTTCAACTTAGTGCTCTAACTCTTAACCATTTAGACCTGTACTTAGGGACTAAATCAGTGATAAAATAATACCTTACTGTTCTAAAACATGTCAAACAATAAAATAATAATAAGATGCCTCCTGATTGGTGATTTTTGTTTCATCTTCTAAATTTAGGCCTGTGACTCCTATACTGGGACACAAAGCCATACTCAACTATCACTTAGTCTCAAGTGCCACAACAAATCCAGTACTCAAACCCTATAAACAAATGAACAGTCACCATTAGGAAAAGAGAATTCAAAGAATAAATTAAAAGAGACAATCTCGAAAAGAAATGAAACGCTCTAGCTCTAGCTTACCTTCAACAAAGGGCAACGGAAACTTTAGAAAAAAAACATTTCAAATTGATCGGAAAATTATTGAGATGTGGAATATTCTAATAAAAGTAAACAGCATTTGTCTTTCCACAACGATATAATTACATATACATAGCCAGCCATAACGATCATCATCAGTGCCGGTGAGATGAGTCTAATTCTTCCTTGCCGGTTTCAGTCTGCTACAAGCCGTGGCCTAAGAAGTGCCTCCTCACAAGGAGGCAACATCATCACCAGTGCCTCCTCACAAGGAGGCAACATCATCACCAGTGCCTCACCGGCACTGATGATGATCGTTATGGTCGAAAGCTGGCTTTGTATATTCAATTATATCGTTGTGGAAAGACAAATGCTGTTTACTAAATTGATAAAAGTAAAGAAAACATAAATTTTGGATCCTCCAACGAAATAAAACAACTAAATAGGTAAATATTCACTACTTCATTACTAAAAAAACTTAATTTCGGCCGGTGGCCAAAGCCTCACCGCCGGCCAAAAACCTCCAACAAAAAAAACTAACCTCCCAGTGGCGTCCCAAAGGTTGCCACTACATTAACAATAAAAATTCCAAACAAGGCTAATTAAATAATTAAGAAACTTCCCTGAAACATTATGATAAATAAAATAAAACCGTGTTCAACCAATATAATATGAAAAGAAATTTAAAAAAAATTATAAATATTTTTAATACATAAATTTCATAGACATATTAACATTATAAGTTCTCACTACGTTTAATGGTAACTATTTAGAACCTTAGTTTTATTAACAAGGTTTTGCAGTCCTCTCTACGTTCTACACATAGTAACTGTTTAGGGTTATTGTACTACCAAGATCTTCAAGTCCTCTCTATACGTTTTATTGTAACTATGTGGGACTTAGTTTTTAACAAGTCCGTTGACCAAGACCAGCTTTTCAAAAAGCTTGTTCAAAAAATATTATTATTTAAGCTAATAGTAGAAGAAGAAACAGTTAGCATGTTAAATAGAGGCCAAACTTCTACCAAACTAGAACACTTACTATCCTAATATTTTTTACCAGGTCGAAATTTCAATTTTTACTACAATTAATTTAGTCCTCTTGATAACGTGACACATTCACAACGAATAAATCCTTAAGTTTATGAACTAAAATAAGTAAACAAACAAACGAATCCGAAAGAATGTAACTTAACCGGACTTTATTTCACCTATATTTAAAAAAATACGGAAGTACTTCCTTTCCGTAAATAAATTTATAAAAAGCCAGACGTAAATAATTAAACCCGCTAAACTTGGTCAAAACCAGTTTGCTGTACGAAACTGTAACCAGAGTTACGTCACGTGACCCTACCTCACCTCACTTTCTTCTTAATAGCATCTTATTGGCCTTGAAGATGAAACTTATTTATTATGAAAGAGAACAGTTATTTATGCTGTATCCCGGTGGTGTTATGGTTAGCGCGTGCGCCTGCCATTTAGACAGTTCGGGTTCGATCCCAGTTGGGACCTCCAAGATTTTTATGCGAGAAATGGAATTCCTTTCACGTGCCGTCCTTCGAAATGGACGTTAGGCCGGTGAGAGCCTGTGCGATGTCAAGGTACTCGTAAAAATCCCTAACCCTAAATGAACTTGGGTTTAGGCAACATTTAGGACCCTCGATAGTAGCTCACATAAAATGTGAGCTGTTTCTGCCTTATGGTTTCGAGAGCAGGAAAGCTTAGTCTAGTAGTGAGGCACGTGTTGTTTCTTGTTGAAAGTTATAGAAACTTATTATAAAGCCTTATCTTATGGATTAATGAAGGATTAATGATTAATAATGGATTAATTCCAGTGGATTTAGACGTAAAATGCCTGCACCAGGACTCATAAGGTATATTGAACACTATCTTTTATCTAAGGGAGTCAGCAAGAAGGGCCCAAAACATGGCCTACATGCTAGGTGATGTATCACCTCTCCTTAATTACTATCAGTATCACTATCATATAAGGGTCCACCCTGGGTATAAGGTTTTTGAGGAACATATTACTGTGTAATCTTTCCATGTATAATAATGCATAATTTAATTACGAATTAATAAAGACAAATCTTATCTTAAAAGGTAGTGTACTCCACTCCGTGAACTCCACTTGTTCATGTTGTCCAAGAGCCACAGGCCTAAAAAATGTGACTCACTTTGTCACTCATGTTGATTCACTTTTCTGGCACGCCGCCAAGGAGAAGAAGCTGATGATTGCCTCACAGTTTGAAAAAGGCCCTTTAATATTGCCAACCAGGCAACTTCAATTTGAAACGCGAATGATCGTATCCACCCAATACGAACATGACTTGGCGGGACAGAAAAGTTCATTTCCCTACTTTTTGGACCAACGATTTGGCGGGGAGTTTTTACCACGTAAGTGGTTTTTGTAAGATAGTAGTATATGTGTCAAAAAACGTCAGCTCAATCTAAACCCTATATGAAGATTTGTGATTTTTTGAAATGTTTTTGGGGTCATTATTGATGGTTAATGATGGTAACAATTGGGTTTGGGAAATCAGCAAGGTTGATTTTTGTACCAAGTTTCATTTTGATCCGAAAAGCGGAGGACACAAAAATCTCGTACATACATACATATAAACACACACACACACACATATGACATATGACACATATGATATATGTGTGTGTGTGTATGTATGTATGTACACACACACATACAACATTACTATATATATATATATATATATATTATATATATATAATATACTATATATATATAAATTATTATATATATATTATATGTATATATAAACCTAATAATATATATTTTCATCAATGTGCCCCCCTTCCAAAAAATTCGCGTTTCCCACTCCCCCTTCCATGACTCCAGCCTTATAAGCTCATTTTTCCTTCGGAAATTCGCTAGGCACATTTTCTTAGAAAGAATTAAAATAATAAATTAACTAAATGCAATAACTCAGGAAGTGAGAAAGTTGCCTTTAACCTGCTGATAAATCTTACTGGCCTATCACACAATACACATGTGAGAACTTCACATCTCTTTTAATAAACATTTAATCTAAGTTTATTATATAAGTATGTCGAATGATAGGAAACTGTTGAAGCGTTATTTATTCCAAGTTGTTTTACTAAATTTTTATATTAAACCCCTATCTATAAAATTTTATTTAAATCATTAATATATTACAGTTAAGTCGAGGTATTGATTTTAATGTTTGATTAGTAGTTTCCTGGCATGGATTATTTGTATAATAAGATTACATACGTGTCTTAATTCTACTGATCTATTTTCACAGGATTGTTTTTAACAGAAAGTATTGAAAATAAAATTGTCCGGAAGTTAAAGAAATGCAAAAGAGTAATTAATGCATAAATTATCTTTCTATTAAAAGATTTCTGCGGATAAGCATGTTTAGTACTAATATGTATGACATAATTAATTAATTTCTATCCAATTGATCAAATCTTTAGCTAATTTCTAAATTAATGAAATAAAAATAAATGAATATACTTAATCAAAATCCTGAAGAGAAAATGGTAAAAATACAAGATAGAAGTACACCTGACGTAATCAAAAATAAATTTAAAGAAAAAAGTAGATAATAGAAAGTTTAGTCTACTGTAATAAATTAGGACAAAAAGTAAACTGAATTAATTGCTAGACCTAGAGTGCCTGTTTTTGTATATCCAGGTAATCTAGGTATATCTAGAACCAGGAGTAAACCCCACGTTTACACTTTACAGCCTAGTTTTCAAAATGTAAAAATTAATTTAACAGTTTGGCCAAGCCAGAAAAAGTTATGGCAGGTAGTTATTAAATAACTACATGTTTTACAGTGTGGCTAACATGATTTCTGTGGAAAATCTTAATTGTTCACTATTTTACGAAGATTGAAGTTAATTTTATGCAATTAATTTTCTGGAATCATCTGTTTTTGGATATTTTTTAGAGTTGAGCAAATCTATAAACGTAATTCCTATTCATAAATCTATATTTTGATTACTCGTTGAAAATTTAAAACTTTCAATTCAAATTGATAACAATTGAAAAACACTTTTTTTATTCAAAATAGTGCAAAACATGCCTTTTAAAACTCTCAAAACACGAAATATGAAAATTTAACATTTAACCGAAATTTACCAAACGATTTTAAACAAAAGCATTTAAAAAGGTTAAAAAAATACAATAAGAAAAAATCTGGGTTACTTCAATACTGGCAAGTTATAAACGTGTCTAGAATAGTTTTTAAAGACTCGTCTTCAATAGCTGCGACGTAACCCAGGTTTGTATAAACGTTTTGTCGAACTGTAATATTCACTTCATTGACTTGGTCTGAATTACGAGAACCATAACCACTATTGTATTATGCTTTCTAAAGATAGTGTTTCATAATTTTTTTTGCAAGTTTTTTTATATACCGAAAAAAATAGTTATTGTTAAATAAATTTTATTAATGGTTAAATGTTATGGCTTTAGATTTGCGGTTGAATAAAACAGTTAGTTTAAATATTACGAAATAATAGTTTTTTAATAATTCAATAATTTATTAAGATGATAAAAAGGTTAATAATAAAGAAAATAATTAGTAATTATTTTTTTTAAAATAATTACTATGTTTAATCATATTTATTACCTGAGTTATTTATTAATAAAAGAGGGTATTCTTCTATTTATGTTATGTTTTGTTCTTTGAAAAAGTTTTTCAAAGAACAGTTCTTGAGTGAAGATTTTTGAGTTATAAGTCTTTTGTGATGACTGCTTTCTTTAGAACTTTATAAATGTATCTAACTTTTTATTTAACTTATAAAGAACATATACAAGTTTTCAAGTTTTAAGTAATCGAGAGCTTTCATTACTTTGGCTACAAATATTAGAAATTAAAATAACCTGGAGGATCTGGAAGTTGTACTCTTCTAAGTTGGTTCAATATAGCTAAAAACCGTATCAACTAGCTTTAACCACTACCTGTAAGATAATTTTAAATAAAATATTAAGATGTAACAGTTACATTAAACTAATAATACATACATCATAAACAGGTTGGATGCATTACGTGAGTACTAACCTGATCAGATCAACCTGACTGTCCTCTCTGCACTTGCGCATTGCAACCAGATCTAATAACCCGTATCCGAACACAGATATTCATTACATTATTATTGAATCATCGATGCATAACTAATTTTATTATTTTTAAATAAACCTAGTTCATAAATAGACCAGATATAATTTAAATTTAAAAATCGGGTATGGGGTACCTCAGAACTTTTCCTCGTCATATCGGATTCCCTACGCTCATTCTTCCTACTTCGGACTAGCTTAGCTCGTCCTTAAAATATATAAGGCATTAACATAAAACTGCAGCACGTCTTGAGACTCGCATCGCTCGTCCTCGAATATTAAATACACCCGGTGTATTCCTAGGGGTCACCCATCCAGGCACTGACCACGCTTGATGCTGCTTTTATGATTATGATGCAACAAAAATAATGGATATAATGTCGTATTATATCCAAAAATTATTGGACGTAAAAAATATAAACTTGATCTGAATTTCAACTCGTGTATTATTCTATTATTTTCAGATTTTCTACTAATTTTAAAAAACGTACTCACGCAATTTGACAAAAATGTAACTAATGCTGATAATGTGAACATGGCACATATGTTAGTGTTATACATGGCTACATTTGTGCTAAATTAAATCGATCGCAATATTTCCTGCATTTTATGATTTTTTGAAATGTTTGCTGAGTCATTATTATTGCGTGTTAATGTCATAAAAATACTTTCCAAATAGCACATTTACACCTTTAGACTGATTTTTTTACAAAGTTTCAACTCTCTAGCATAAATACAGAGAGAGCTATTATGATGACAAACACACACACACATACAGACAGACAACTTTGTAAAAACTACTTAGGAAGTCTTCCAATCACCTGAAACGGATAAATCCGGTGCATCCCGGTTTTGGATTTTTTGCAAACACAATACTTTTCATACATACCTACAGTATAAATGAGGAAAAGTAATAATATTAATTAATGCCAAACATGGTTAGCGAATTTTTTCTTTGCTTGTTCACTATAATTTTTTTGGCACATAATTTCTATTTTTGGAATCAGTATTCTATACTTGTTTGTATACTTATTTACTTCTAGTTTCTTCATTTCTTGTTTTATTCATCTTTTTCGTATAACCTGTTTATTTAATTATAAATTAGTTATATTTAAATACTTTTTACTTTATTTATATATTTATATTCTTATTTTTATGTATGCATTCGCTTACTTACTCTGGTAATCATTTACTCAATAATTAATTTATTTACTGTTAATTTTTTTTGTTTAGTTTACATTTTATTTATTTTCACCTTTAATTTGTATGTATGCATTTATTTACTTACTTCTTTATAACGTTTATTTATTATTTTTTCTTCCTTTATGTACTGTCTTTATATTTTATTTCTTTCCTCCCTTCTATGTATTTTATTTAATTACGGATTCATGTTAATTGTAGATTTGCAGAATTGCATTTGTTTGTTTACAGTTTATATTATTTGCATGCATTTTTATACATAATTTTTTAACTTGTATTTATTAATTTTCTTTGTTTTAACTATTTGAATTTTATTTCAATATTTTTTTTTTGTAATTAAGGTTATAATTTATTTAAAAAGTTCCCTTACCCAATACCTTATTTATTATAATATGAGAATGATCAATCAAATATAACAAAAGACTAAGGCCCGTATTCAAAGACGTTTCCCAACATTTTCCTAACATTTTAAGAGTGGCTTAAAAACATTTCCTTTACCTAAACTAAGGTGAGTGTTAGGAGAATGTTAGGAAAAAGTTAGGTGTTAGGAAAATGTTAGGAAATGTTAGGAGAATGTTAGGAAAATGTTAGGTGTTAGAAGAATGTTAGGAAAATGTTAGGAAAGTTAGGTGTTAGTGTTAGGAAAAATGTAGAAAAAGTTAGGTGTTAGAAGAATGTTAGGAAAAAGTTAGGAAAATGTTAGGAAAACGTCTTTGAATACGTCTTTGAATATAATCTTTTTAAATATTTAAATTGTAAAAAGTAATTACTTAATTATAAAATGAAAGTTTTATCGTTATTAGACCAATAAAAAACGCTCGGTGATAAAAATTAAAATTAAACCGAAAAGACGCGGGCAGGAGAATAATTAAATTTTCATTCTTTGTAGTCGAAATCATTCTTTCAAATATTTATTACATCATTCTTACATTCTGTTTTTGTTTTTACGATTTATGATTCATACGCACCTCAATTTCTTACGATTTATGATTCATACACACCTCAATTTCTTACGATTTATGATTCATATGCACCTCAATTTCTTACGATTTATGATTCATACGCACCTCAGCTTCTTACGATTTATGATTCAAAGGCACCTTAATTTTACTCAAAGGACATCATCAAAGATTTATTTATTACTGACTCAGAGGGATTTGAATCACTAAAGGTCAGTGATGATTTACCGGAATTTCTTTTTAAAAAAATCGCTACTGGAATGGGTCATGGGGAAGCTGGCCCGGGAGTGAGGCTAAAATCTGTTTCAAAAGTTCCCAACCACGAAAATACGCGTTTCAAAAAACTTAAATAAAACAAGCAGATATCTCACGAAATCCAACATTATTTTGTTCAAATGTGGACAATTTTTAACTATGGCTTTGACGCTTTTTTGACATTCTACGACAATTAAAAATCTCACGTTAGAAATTATGTCAAACAAGAAACTGAATGTATAATAAAATATTTATTTAAATAAATTTAAACGCAATTTTATCTATAAATTTAAAACGTTTAATGTAAAATATTTTTTTTTAGTGTGAATAAATGTAAAAATAAAAATATTAAAATTTATACAAATTCTATAAACGTAAACGTTTAATATCTTTCTAAACTTATGTTATATAATACAAAAAAATACCAAAATAATTGCATAAAAAATTACAAAAAAAACAAAATCATTTTCATTAATTACTAATTATATTTGCATGTTTTAATAGGTCATAAACATAACTTTTTACAAATATTTTACAAGAAAAGTTATTTAAAGCTTTGCATTACTTGACTCTTAGCACGACTTTGACCTGATACCTTCATCGGGAGTGATTTTAGATTATTTTTAATAATTTATAATTTAAATAACAACATGATAATCATGATTTTTTTTTCATTGAAGACACATTTTATTTAAATTTTAATAAATGTTAATGGATTTCATTTCTTTAAAACCTTAAACATCTAATTCCTAAGAAAACTTGGGTTGAAACTTAAATTTTTTTTCAGATGTTTTATAACATTTGATAAATTATAACAAAGAAGTTTTTACTTTCAGAGTACTTTTAGAAACTTTTTTCGTAGTTCAAAGATATTTTAGTTCTGATGACGATGGATGAGGGGGCGGGGAGGCAATTTTCCTTGGTCTTTCCATTCTATATAATATATGTATCTAACTCTGTACATATAAAGGCCCCAATATATATTTATATGCGGAAAGTGGAGAATTAGACAATACACGATTATCAGCTACCGATAAGCACTTAAAAACGGAGAAGTTTAGGACTATGGTTACTTAAGCTGAAATGGATGCGAAGATGCAGTTGGTGATAAATGCTAGGCTTGGACGAACAAACTCGTGACCGGGCGTAGAGGGTTAAAGGAGCCTTTCAGCAAGGTTGAAATAAATCTGACACAGGCGCCTGTAGAAGAGTAAAACGATAACATTAACCAAAGTATAAAGATGACCAACAACAGGTGGTGGATGACATGAAGCAAACAGGTGGTTTAAAACAGAAACTCAAAAGTACAACACGAAGAAAAACAAGCTCCGCGGCCTCAGCTCTGAGGTCACATGTCTCTTGTCCTTTATCATCAGTTCGTCATATTATTGGTTTTAATAAGTGGCATACTGCCACGATATATATATATATATATATATATATAATATATTATAATATATATATATATATATATATATATATATATATATTATTTTCAAATGTTTTTGTCAAAACACGTGATTTGTTCACATTATGTTATACATGTCAATCAATATAACCAGAACTAATCTGATAATATAAAGAAAACTCGTATTTTTGTTAACTATACGTAGTAGTACACGTGTAAAAAAATCAGCCCAATGTATGCACATTTTATAGATTTGTGATTTTTTGAAATGTTTTTGTGGGTCATTATTGTGGGTCACACATATTTCATAAACAATAGAGTCCTGGACATTAACAGTGTTAATTTTTGTACTAAGTTTCATTTTGATCCAAAATAGCGTTCGAAAGTTATCCTGTCCCATAGAAGCGTCTAGGAACAAACCTCCCGTTTCTTAAATCGCGCTGCGATTTAATAAATTGTAGAAAAATATTTAAGGTATTAAAAAAATAGATAATTTATTTTATTCTCTATCACTAATACTTAGTGAAGATACACACCAATCTTTCTAAATAAGACAAAAATAATTTTAGTTTCTAATTTGGCAGCTTGTTCTTGTGAAATATGTGTACATAGAAAATAATTTATTCTAATAATATATGTAATAGTTCAATCTAATAAATTCTCATCCGTATAATTTGCATTAAAGTAATTTAAGTATATTATAAATTTTATAGAAAACTGGATAATAGGTCTTTATGAAAGGGTTTATTACTTTAAACTATATATTAGTGTTTAATAGCTCCATTTTATTAGTGGGGATTAAGTAAAGAATTAAATAGAAACCTAAGTTAACCTCTGTCATTGAGTTTACATGGAAGGTTATGTCCAACAAAATTTCTCATCTACCATTGAGTTAATTTTATCTGAAGTTCGCTAAAAATAAAATCAGTGTTAAAAAAGGTTTGTTTAAAAATTTATTTATAAATTGTTTTGTTAAAATTGACGTTAATTAATTTAACTAGTGTCCGGTTGAATCGATTCAAGTTTGTTTCGGCTTGAGTCAACATTAATCGACTCGAGTCGTTTTGAACGTACTCGACTCCAATCGAATCAAGTCTATTCAAATGGTACTTGGATCGACTTAAGTCTACTTTTAATTGCATTTTTTAAATCTATTGAAATCGATTTAAAAAAAATCGATTCAGCACATCGCTGGGCCGATTTGTTATGTCCTGTAATTCTTTTCTCGTGTTATTAGTTTTGTAAGTGACATACTGCCACGATATTAGATAATTTCCAAAAGTATAAGTCGATGAACAATGATTTCTTTACATAAAATTATATATATCTAACGATAAATTCAGAACTAATGCTCATAACGAAATGTTACTCCACGTATGTGTTTATTACACGTAGTTGTATGTGTGTATAAAGTTTTAACTTGATTCAATAATTTCTTGTGGCTTGGTGCTTTATTGAATCTTCTTCTTAAGTTAGTGCTTGAAGGAGTTTCTATTAACGGAGGTTCTTCTTTACTTATAAGTAATTTCTAACATTATATAAGATAAAGATTATAAAACAGTCAAGATTATCAAAGAGTACCTAGGATTACAAAAATGTTTCTACTCTCGTAGGATTTAACAAAAATAACTTAAATATTGCCAAATTGAATATTGCAACTCAACAATGGATAACTTTATTAATCATAGATTACATTTATCTTTATCTACTTTTTCCACTTTATGTTTTTAATTAATACCTATTTTTTTCTTTCATTACTTAAGATTTGTTAATTTATATCTATATTGTCTTTTTAAAATCTATTATTGTAATTGTTTTTTTTTTTTAATTTTCTTTAAGTTATTTCTTACTTGCATTTCCCTTTGATAAAGCTACTGCAATAACTGCAGTATTTTTACCGTAGGTTAAAATACGGATAAAAGAGAAATATTGTGTTCATCCTAAATATCCGAAGCCGACCTTTAATCAGAAGATTCCGTTTTTGCCTCTTTTTTTACGAAATTATTTCAGAAAATTTAATACAAATTATAATATGGCTTATACATATTTAGTAAAAGTATATATATATATAATATATATATATATATATATAATATATATATATATATATATATATATATTGTATATAATTGAAAGAATCAGGCATATACATAAAATTCCTTCAATTATTACAGTCTTGAGGCTGATTTATTATAATATCTAATATATATCTTATATATATATATATATATATATATATATATATATATATATATATATATATATATATAATATATATATATATATATATAATATATATTAATTATATATATTATTTTTATTTTAAATCCATAACACCTGCTATTTTAGAGAGTTGAATCTTGGCTCAAAAATCAACAACTACTTGATATAATGTATAATTGTGCTGTCTGGAAAATAAACATTTTTGAACCTTGGTAACCGTTACTATGAAAACCCGTTAAAAAACAAATAATTTACTAATTGATTTGGAATGCAACATCAAAGAGACTTACAATTAGAGGGAGGACTTTGGTAAAATAACTCAGTGATAAAGTGTTTGGAAGTGTGACAGTGCCCATTAAGGTGCCATAGCTGTATTTAAGTACTGTAGTCTCCTTACAAGGAGACTAGAGACCTACCACCCCTCTAGAACCCCTATCGAAGCACATATAATATTATAATATATTTAAAAAAGCAATAAAGCTCTGGCTAGCAAATTTGTAGTTTTTCAGTTATATTTTTTTTCTTTTTTTTGGTTCTCTCCTTTTATTTTTTTGTTGTTCTCTCTTTTTATTTTTTTAATATCTTAGCATTAGTATTATTTTAGTATTATTTTTTTTTCTTCTTAGTATTAGTATTATTAATGTTATTATTATTGACTGTTTGTTATAACTAGTTTTAGCTTTCTA
This sequence comes from Microvelia longipes, assembly GCA_018340805.1. Lineage (NCBI taxonomy): Eukaryota > Metazoa > Arthropoda > Insecta > Hemiptera > Veliidae > Microvelia > Microvelia longipes. Next base: position 42,765,135 of record JACMZG010001870.1, on the reverse strand, counting down.
TTAATTTTATATCATTAATTTGTTTTCATTCTAAACTAACCAATAAAGAAATTAAAAGCCTTAAACCTAAAATCAGTGACAAAGAGCCTCCTGTTTCAAGGTTTTCTTGGAGGCTCTTCTTCCCAATACATATGACATATTGTAATCAAATCAATTTATTTTGTATGAATATTCTGTAAATTTTAATATTGCATGTAATAGTGTATTGACTAATAAATAAATAAATAAATAATAAAATATGTATAATGCACTCTACAAACGGCGGGCATTTTTCAGTGATATCATATTAAATCACTTTATACAATATAGATAATTAAACAATTTCCGATAAATACTAAGTTAAAAAATAATGTTATTTACTTGAAATTGTAATATTTTAAAAAATAAAAAAAACAATTATGATACCAAGCTTTGTGCGATACTAATGAACCTTTTTAGATGTAAAATTATTCTGTTCATTAAAGAATTTTCTACTCTTAAACTTGTAGGGTCATCTTGGCTTTCTAAACACCTAAATGCCACTCCACTGATTACCTCTTACTAGAGTGTGCGCACATTCACCTAAACTAGGAAAGACCTTGATACTTTGACCCTCCCCTTGCATCTATGACCAAGTTCACAGTTTGCTACCTGATACTCGTTGTACTTAATGCTCTGTCCAGTCTGGGACAGCCCGACTGGGAGAGACGTCGTTAACAGTCCCGAAGTTAGCGTAATCCCTTTCTCATAACCCTGACCCAAGGTTCAGGGCGTCAGGTCTTACTTACTTGGGTGAGTCCAAGTTTCACAGATCTCTAAAAGGCGTATTCCAAAATCTAAGACAGTATTCCTAATCATCTAGGCTAGTCGTGGGACTACCGCTAAATCCGATTCTCTACTTTCACAGTGCTCAGTCTAATTGTTCAGTATCTTTTCGACCATCCACCGGCCCTTTGTCTTTACATGAGCTAGAGACTACAGAAACGTAGATCCAGACATGTCTTGGACGAAATCCAATAATACATTTAAGTGACAGTCAAAGGAAACCACGTAATAACCTAGGCTGCGTTGGCCGGCATTAAATTCAAAACCTCCGGAGACAACGATAAAAGGGAAACCTTATATTAGGTCCTACCCCGGCTGGATTTGAACCCTCGATCTCTAAGTCGTAATACAAGCGCCCTAATACTAAACCACCGGTCCTCACTCCACGATTAGCAGCCATTTAAACTAATGATTTATTTATTATTTATTTTTTATTTATTTATTTATTTTTATTTATTTATTTTAATATAAAAAAATATACATACAATAACACGCAAGATTTTCGATTTGAAAAATTTTATTGACTTGAACTAATTTTATTCTGAGCTCGCGAGACCATAGTCATACGACTCTCATTTTTACTTATTAATTCTGAGGACAATTTTACACACTGTACATCGGAAATTATTTATTTTTAAAAAAATATTCTTTTGTTAGTCAATTGAAAAAAGTGAGACTATATAATAAATTACATATATCGGTAGCTGACTAGTTAATTTTCTGAACAACACATTGTGCCTCGTGTCTAAATTTCCATTCTAGTATGTTAAAATCCTCATAGATAGCACCACTGGAACTGATTTACGATCCTATACCTTCTACTACGACTGTATTTTATGGTTGAAGCGAAAATAAGATGTTGATTTTTTTATTTGATTGTGATAGATGACTTGTTCGTTAACATGATTTACACCTTTCAGCCTTTACAGCCTTCCTAAATGTATGGATGTTTTATTGTTTGGTTTCAGTGGCTGAGTAATTTCTTGATGTTTAATGTGTGTTAGTTTTAATTGTCTAGTTGTGTTTGTTTATTGTTTGTTGTCTGTATTGTTTTCTTTAATCGCCTAACTACGGATATATGAGTGATTGCTCGCTGGTGCTTCATATGACGCTCACAATACCTGTAGTTCTATGACGCTCACAATACCTGTAGTTCTATGACGCTCACAATACCTGTAGTTCTATGACCTCACAATACCTGTAGTTCTATGCACAATACCTGTAGTTCTATGACGCTCACAATATCTGTAGTTCACATCCAAGAAGTATTTATACTTTTCTAATTACTTGAGTTTGTATACGGTTTCGTATTTAATACAAATCTAACTTTACCCCTCTATAATAAAAAATACAAACATAATTGTATTTGTTAACACTTTTTCTGCCAAATTATTATTTGGCAGAACAATTTTTCTGCCATTGTTATTGTCGTGACAGATTTTAAAAGATAAAATGCACTTTCAAGATTTCCTTTCCTTTATAGCAAGATAAATAACACATTTGTTGTGAACTTTAAAGAGAAAATGACGTATAACTAAAACTTATTACGACATGTAACCTTATAGTTGCACCTGATCCTTCTTGCATTTCTAATAAATAATCCTAGCTTTTCGGGAAAGGATATAATCTTAGAATAATACAATATATAGAAGGAGAATAACTGATAACAGCTAAGTCTTTTCACTGTTGGTATTAAGTAGTGCTGCTACCGTAACAATATACAATTTTCTTATAACGAAGTTGGTAATACTTCCGGTAGCTGAATTATTAAATTGTGTTATTAATTATATCTGCCTCCGTAGCCGCGGTCATAGACGAGTAGTACTGGACTTTGGCACCGGAGGTCCAGGGTTCACAGCCCGAGCTATGCTCTCAGTTTTTATGAATAGAATTTGATGTAAAAAGATTCGCCAACATTAGCTTTTACTTTGAGCACAGTAGATGTGACCCACCCGAGGTTGTTCCCGCAGGGCGAATACCCTGAAGGGCCGAAAGGCCCTAAAACGGGCATTATTATTAATTAATCATCGAATATTCATAAAGTATTTATATAAATATCGGTGCATTACATTTTTGTAAGCATTTTAAATGGTATTTTAACGTTTCTATTAAAATTATGTTAAAAGTAGTCATCGTCAACTAAATGTAGATTCTTTCATTGCCCTACCCTTTTGCTATCTAAAACCGATTTTATTAAGTACTTAGCAAGGTTTTTAAGTTATTTTATTTGTCACTTAAGATCTTTTTTCATTAGTTGATATTTATAACACATTTATAAAATAATGTTTTGTTGTTAGGGTGGTACCCCTACTTAAGACCACCAGTAAACCGGCTTTCGTGTTATCAGTAGAATTACATTGTGTTTACGGTCCTCTGCTCCTTCTATATTAGTATTATTCTAAGGATATATTTTACGTTTGATTTAATAAAACTTTAACTCCATGTTTAAAAACACGACAATTAAAAATATTTTTGTCATTTCCTTACTTATTTTTGCTAATTAAAGTTTATCTTTTGTCTGTTTTAGGTACTTAATTTGTTTCTATTCTAAAATATGATCTCATATGAAGTGGCTAGTAAGAAACGGTATTTTTCTTTTATTTATTATACTAGTATTAGTCGTCTGTTTAGGTTGTGTCGTTGATGTTTCTTCGCCTACCAAGCGAGAAGTTCTAGAAACGAGCCTTACTTTGTAAGATTAGTTTTTATAGCCGCAATTAGTTTTTATAGTCTGATTTTGTAGTCGCAATATAATGTGCGACAGACACCTAGGAAATTTAATGAGCAAAATTCCATGATACTTCTGGAAACTGTTTCATTATTTGGCACTCGTCACTATTGTTGGCTAGAAATAATGTCTCACTCTGTTTCGTTACGTCTAACTCATCAAGGTGTCGACAGAGTCTGAACCAACTCTGCCCATCACTGAAATTTCCTAAGAATATAAAGTCGAGAACCTTTGCTTCTACTAAGTAAAAGTTACCAAACCAAATCACCTTGGTCTCAACTATCCTTTGTTAGTAACCAAATTATTATATTCTTCGGAATTTTGAGTGAGATCAAGGCCTGTCGGCACCCTGGTGAGTTAAACGCCACGAAATAGTGGTACTCAGGACATTTTGTGCCATCAATAATGTCAAATGTTGAATAATGACACTGTTCCCAGATTTAACATTGAATTTTTCTCATTACTTTACCTTGGTGTCTCGCTGTTAACTTTTCATGTTTTGGAAAACTAGTATCAAATGATGTATGTTCTGCTTGCCACGCATGATGGCGATAAGAGAGCACCGCTCGTCTCTAGTAAATACTTAATATTATATTGTTCGGAATTAATTGAAGGTCAAAGTGAGTTCAGGCTCTGTCAGCGTCCTGATGTGTTAGACGTAACGAAACAGAGTGGGATATGACATGTCGAGCCATCAATGATGACGAATGTCGAATGATGCAACAGTTCCCAGATGTAGCATTGCATTTTACTCGTCACATTTCCCAGGTGTCTCTCGCACAATTATATTGTGTCAACTATTCTTGTTTTGCAAAACATAGTAGTATCAAATGGATAAAAGTTACTTGGTAGTTAATCCTTTGTTATGTATACCTTGAATTGAATTTACCTTGAAGGGCTTGAACCTTGAACCAATAAACCTATAGAGAGGTAGGTTTCACGCACCTGAGATGGGTTATCAGTGAGCTTCGATCCTATTTCTTTTGTAAATCATTACTTCAATAGCCTGATAAGAAGCGAATTTCGTTAAGGTTTAATTGAAACAACCTTTAAGACTAACGTCAAAATCTTATAGCCTGGTTTTATGGTCCCAGGTTTGCCAAGTTCTTAATAAGACATTTACTATTTTTATTTAATTCTTAACCTAGCTTCCAAAGGAGTATTTCTTATGGACGCCAAAAGCTTTGAAGGCCCCATTATGTCACAATTAAATTTAAGTCTATTCGCATAATTTACTATTATAAATTTAATTCTTGCTACTTTTACTAACACATATTCGCTTTTTACTTATTAATTTTTACTTATGCGATAATATAATTTTTATTAAGTTTGTTATAATTATTGCAAAATATATAAGGCATTTAATAGCCTTAGTTTTGTTCTAATCCAAATATTATTAAATTATGATTACTTCAGCCCGAGAACTGTAGATCCGTGAATGTCGTGACTAATTATACATTTTGGGAGGAGCACCGCCCGAGAATATTTACGAGTTCTTTCTTTAACACATTTATTGCTTCATTTTAGGACCATTTGTTTCATTCGCGATGTTGGAACAAAATTTAGGTGTGATTAACAGACTGGAAATAAATTATTATCGAATTAATTTGATGGTGTTGTAAATCTCTTAACCTACTGTAATTATAATTGTCTTTAATGTCTTCCGGTAGAAAACGCCTTTATAAAGAAATAGAAAATTATGAACTATAAACACTACCTTATAAGCGAAGTATTCTTTAAAATTCGCTAAAAAAAGTAGTTTTTGGAACATCATTACGAGAACAAAATGTTTTGACCGTATTAGTATTTTTACTTTTCCTCATTTATACCGTAGGTATATAGGAAAAGTATTGTGTATGTGAAAAATCTGTAACTGGGATGTCACCGGAATTACCCGTTTTATGTATTTTAGGGCCTCCTGAGTGGTTTTGTCTGTGTATGTGTCTGCTATCATCGTAGCTCCTTGTGTATTTACGCTAGAGAGTTGAAACGTTGTACAAAAATCAGTCTACCGCTGTAGTTTTGCTATTCGGAAAATAATTTTTATGACGCCATTAACCCGCAATAATGACTTAGCAAAATTGGAAAACTCATAAAACGCGGAAAAATAATGCGATTCGATTGAAATTTGGCACGCATGTAGCCATGTATCAGACTAACATATGTCTTCAGTATTATATTATTATCAGCATTAGTTCAATTTTTATCGAATGGCTTTTGTACGTTTTTTAAAAATTGTAAAATATCAATAAATGATCTAAGTGAGTTGAAATTTGGTACGAGTGTTAACCTTAACTTAATTAATAAGTTAATTATTTCGTTTCAATACGACAAGTATATTCATGATTTTTGTTGGTTCAAAAAGCAGCATTGAGCGTTGTTAGTGCTGTATGGGTGACCCCTAAGAATGGAACGGATGCATTTACTATCTGAGGACGAGCGAAGTGATTTTGAAGAGGAGAGGATGATCATAGCGAATCCGATGTGATGAGGAAAAAGTTAGAGGTACCCCGTACCAATTTTTATTTAATTGAGTCAGTAATGTCTTAATAGAATATGAATATCATAAGGCTGTCTATCCGCTAACTTTAGTGTACTGACAGTTTTTTGTCCTACTATAGCCAATATATACTTATTTGTAACAGCGGTTCTCATCTCTATTAAAATTCAGCTAGACTATTTCGTAGACTCCTGTAAGACACACACCAGCTAAAAGCTATAATGACAATGAAATGGAAAAATTAATGAAACGCCGTGGACAACAGTGGATAGTTGCCAATGCCACCGATTAAGCAAAAAAATTAAATATAAAAACTTATATTTGAAAACGAAACTTCTCAAATGCTTCAACAGAAAATTATCAAAAGAATCGTAAAAAGAACGTAAAAGATGAAAAAAGTAAAGTGAAAAGAACGTAAAAGATGAAAAATATCACGTAAAAAACAAAACGTAAAAAGAATGAGAAAGATGAAAAATGTTACGCAAAATACATAAAAAAAGAGCACAAAATAAAGAAAGAAACGTTGCGAATGTTTTAACGAAATTATAATTTGAGACATCATTATGGAAACCAAACGTCAAGAATATTGTATTGTTCGAAAATGGCAAAAAAATCAAATAATATATTCTATTTCAATTCTTTCCCCTCATACAGTTGATATGAAAGCAAAATAATCTCATTATATTTTAGTAAATAGATTTAGGTAGTATGAGAATGCACGCACTATAACAATCTTTAAATTTAAATCATAAATTACTTTAAATTTATGTATTTATTCTATATATATATTAACGCAATGACTCTACATAATACAAACTCTCAACAAATTACATCTCTTGATACAAATAAAAAAAACACTAATTTTAAGTCTGTAAATAGCGGATATTGTAATTTGTATTTTCCTGGTGAGGTAGGCGAGGCTAGCTACCTTGTGCCGTTGAACCAGGAAGTTATGCATTTTATTTTAATTTTAATAAATCTCTCTCTTGTTTTGCCGCTGATGATGATGTTTATAGTGGGTGGAGTTTTGTCCTTGCTTTCTGACCTATCCTTGAACTGTAAGAAGTTCTAGATTGGCTTCTTGAAGCAAATGATACTTTATAATAGGTCTTGAAGTGATTGTATTAAATTATATCTTATAATTTATTATCATAGGTTTGTGTTTAGTTCACATTAATGATAATAGTATAATAAGCACTATAATGTTATAAATAAAAAACTTTTTAGAATTATGGTCACATTCGTAATGTTAATGTTACCATATACATTTTTCTTGCCCTTTTAAATAATAATATACATGAATTCTAATACTAAAATAATTAGGCTCCAGTGAGAGCATAATTATTCCATTTAATTTTTCATCAAATAGATGATTTTGCAAGCTTTAGAGATGTTATTACTTGAAACCATAGAGATATATACTAGAGGGACCATAGCCTATCTTAATACATTGAAAGGCCTGAAACATCTTTTTGGTGCTCTCAGGGGCTCTGTGTTACTTTATTAAAACCTCCTTCAAGAGTGAGTTAAGGTTATAATAAATCGATTGTTTTCGGTTTTCTGCACATTGTTTTTGTTTTGATTTGCATTTTTAACGTTCTTTTATATATAAAAGAACGTGAAAATACAAATCAAAACAGTTACTGTAATTTTTTACTGTCTATTTGATTATATGTTTAGCGAAGATGGTCAGGTTACTTTTTCGATGTTTCAAAATTCAACCAATAGGGACCTCTCTAGTAATAATATCTCTAAGCTTGAAAGGGCTTATTCGCTGAATTTTGAAACATCAAAAAAATAACCTGAACATATCGAATATTAACATAATCAATTAATAAGTACACAATTACACTTAATTACTTTTAGCGAATTTCCTTTGGGAAAAAATTCGCTAATGGGATAGGCGTCATGGCGGAATTCGAACCTCGGACCACGACACAAATCCGTTTCAGAGGTCCCTAATGACGAAAAAAATTTTCGCGAGACTTTATATATGTAGTTGTAATCTGTAAGTTTACACTAGAAAATAATTCTGGCGCGGGTGGTCGCATGTAGGGCAAATTCCTTTGGATGCGAGCTCCTCAAACCCAGAGTACCTGGGTTCAAACCCTGTAGGGACAATAATTTTTTTTATGTTTTTTTTACCTAATATAAGTTTACAACTAAAATAATTGGCCGGTGGTCCGCATGTCGGGCGAATTTCATTTAGAATGCGTGTTTCCGTGCTAAACAACCCATATCTTGCTTATGCAAGAACCATGCCCATTGCGTGGTTCCGGTTCATGCTTTTGAACCTAAGCAGTTACTCAATTGTCAAGCACTGCTCGTAACTCATTTTTGTCTGTATTTTCCAAAGGAAATGCGCTAAAACCTTTAAAGATAACTGACTAAGCTTAAAGATAAGTAACTAATCTTTAAATTAGTGCAAATAATAGTGCGTACTTCTAATTTTAGAGACATAGTTTTGTACACACTGGATGATTATGCGCATTCCTTTGGAAAATACAGACAAAATGAGTTACGAGCAGTGCTTGACAATTGAGTAACTGCTTAGGTTCTAAAGCATGAACCGGAACCACGCAATGGGCATGGTTTCTTGCATAAGCAAGAATGGGTTGTTTAGCACGGAAACACGCATTCTAAATGAAATTCGCCGACAGCGGACCACCGCCCGGAATTTATTTACTAGTTTGTAAACTTATATAATGTAAAAAGCACGGAAACACAGCATCCAAAGGAAATTCCGCCGCGACATGCGGACCACCGCGCCAGCAATTTTTAATAACTCAAAACAAATAAAAACATTGTAGGAAAACTTGACAACGATCGATGTACTATAAATTTAACACACTCTTATAGGACTATTCGTTAAATAGACTGCTGTAGTAAATGAAATTGGCAGCACTGACTGAGGATAATGGGCTATATAATGCCTTCATTTGTCAAATAATGTAACTGCAACCTAACTATATGGGGGGATTTGACAAAACGATTATTGATTTAAATTTGTTTAATATATAAGGCACCATTATATGCGTTTTAGTTTAATATTCTTGTAGTCATTTGAAAAGAAAGAAACTCTTAAATATCATTTTTAATTGATAATAAAAAATGAAAAATCCCTGAGTAATTTTTGGCAATGAAATGACTTTGCGAGAACTTGAAACTTCCCCATGAGGCATCTTAGAAGTTACCTTTGTTGAGCTATCTATTGAAGTAAGAACCATTTGTTCCTAATGTAAGTGAAGACCATAAGCTCATAGCGGAAGAATGGCTACAAAAGACCATTAAAACCTCTATATGTGCTAAATATATGTACTATAAAATAAACAAAATGCCTTACTAAACCATTTCGTTTGTTTATTTATCAGTGTAGTTCCCATTATTGTGTTTTTACTATAAAGACAAAGCTTAATATAAAATTTAACATCCAGGTCTATTCGTCAAAATTAGTAATAAAATGCCTAATTAATCTACTTTGTTTGTTTATTTATCAATTTAGTTCCCATTATTGCGTTTAATGGAGAGTTGAAGAAAATTTTAAAAGTCAACATTCAGGTCTATTTTTATCATTCTAAGGAAACGTCCCTCTTAAAAGATTCTAATAAATAACTAAGCATGCCTATTAGTTACCAAATATTTGACAAGATTAAAAACGATCTCATAAATATGAGAGTTAAGGCGTAAGCTGCTAAACCACTTTCTCTTGTCAGCTGACGTGATTAAACCTGGGTTTCTAGTTAGTTTTTCAAGGTCTAATTTTAAACTAGTTTTTGTTTAAGTAGTTCAGTTATATCCGATATTTGTTCCTATTTTCGTTCCATCGACTTCCTCAATTCCTTTTCCTTTGTAGATTTATTTTATCCTGGTTATGTCTTTGTTAACTTTTCCTTATCTTCCTGCAGTAGAAGGAAGTAGGATATTAATCAGTTAGGAAATGGTGTAAGCATTTACATTTATTACAGTACTAAAAATTCTTTTAGTCCTTAATTAATATTTATTCTTTTTAACTTTTACAGTACAGTATACTATGTGATTTTTAAACTTATGCCTTTCTCATACATTATTCAGATTATGCAAAATATAAATTCCTTTAAGTACTTTTGTATCAAAGTATATCTTCCTCTGCTAGGCCTAGAGATTTATAAAATGTTATTAACTTTGCTCACGTCTTAGGAAAGCAAGCAAATTAGCTTGCGTTGTATCGAATATCTACCTAATGTACCTGCACGAAGATAGCGTCAAGCAAATAAGCTTTTGGCGTCACATAGATCTACCTAATTTACTTGAACGAGGATGCAGTCAAACAATTAAGCTTTCGTTGTCACAAACATCTAGCTAATATACCTGGAAATTGCTACTGTCAAACAAATAAGCTTTCGGAGTCACTACTTTCTGCCTAATAGTGGACGATGATAACGTCAAACTAATGTTTTATCTATCTTATTGTTTTATAAAAGTACTAAACTATATTTGAAAGTTCGATTTCTCTGGATGCCCTTCAAACACACATTACCATGAATTATAGGTTCAGGGGGTCACATGACCGTTGTAATTTTAATTAAATTTAAATATTAATTCGTTCTTAACAACCCAGGAGGCCCTTAGAAATTTAAAATATCAGTATGTTATATTTTTCTTTTGCTCCAAGCTCTTAAATTTATTTGGGAGTGCAAATCATAAATATTGTTTGCCAAAAGTCTTGGCATCAAGTGACCTCAAGTTCATTTTAAAAAACAATATCATTTCACTAAAGCAAATTAAAATTCAAGAAGAATGCCAGTACTGTATGGATTCACACAGTTGCCATATTGCCAGTAAAACGTTTCACAAGTAAATGTCAAATCGTGCCAGGAACAAATTGAAATGGAACAAAAGATATATTAACATATTTATTGAAGAAGGTTTCTGTCGAAGAATATAGTTCAGAAGTCAAAATAACTCTCTTCAGATGAAATTTGCTAATATTGTTATATTCTTCGATATTAGATGTATCGATGATATTTACGCAAATATACTATTGTTGTTGAAATAGACCGCCCTAAGCTACTGGTTAGATTTATCAGATATATATTATGGTATTCGCATTCAAATTATCGCTCAAGTCATTTTATAAATTCAAATCTATACATCCTTGGTACTACAGCTCACAAAGAGCCTAGACCTGCAACACTGTTTAACTCCAGAGGTCTCTGTACTGGGGCACTACTCTCCATCTTCTTATTCCAAGCTGTCTAAGATCATCTTCCACCTGATCCTGCCATCTTAGTCGTGGTCGTTCTATTTGGCGTCTTCCTCCAGGATTACCCTTATAAACCTTCTTAGCTCTCTCATCCGGCATTCTCTTCACATGGCCCAACCATCTCAACCTTTACGAATTTCAGAGACTATATCTGGTCAATTATACATTCCATATAGTTAATAAACTCAAATCTATACTCCAACATTATTACGATTGTTAGGTTTCATTTAGTGATGAAACGTGGACTAAATAAAAGTGGGCTTAAACTATTGTTAAAATATGCTTTTATCTTCTTGTTGGATATAGGATAAGAAAAGTGGTATTTGCAAGTGTTTTATATGCGATTAGATTATAGTGGTATACTTACAAAACCAATTATGGTAATTTTCTAAAAAATATTCCTTCAATTCTTTGAAGTCATCTTTTAAAATTATTTAATTCCGGAATTACCGCCGGGCTTTCGTGCACAATGTCTTTGCACCCCGAAATACTATTTCATATTTTGGCTCCAGGGCAAAACAACCCGTATTGTGTAACTTAACAAACCTAAGGTTGGTATTGGTCAGTTTTTTGTGCTATTGAAGTCATTCTCTAATTTACATAACCGAAGATGTGTGAGGTCGAAATCGGTCCTAATTTTTGTTTATTGATGCAACAACTGTAGAATAATATTTCTTTAAGGATTCCCAACATAATTTATTTCAAAAAGTAAAATTTACAAAGAATATTGACATGCCGCCTGTTAAAAAAATTATTATATTATCAATATAATTTAGTTATTATTCAAAAGATGCCGTCATATTTTCTTAATAATTATATAAGAAATACTTCTAAAAAAAATAAATTAAACATTTATTTAGTTTCCTTTTCATAATAAAATCGTGATGTCAAGTTAACATGACAGATAGAAAATTACCTGTTGTGGGAATTTTATTACTCAGAATTAGTAATTTTGAGTCATATTTTTTTTTATTTTATGACCTTAGAATCTAAAACAAGAGATATACTTATTTAGTTTATAAGTATTTCTTATTTATTTCGCGTGAGTCAGGCTTATCAGATAAGTGTTATTTTATCGTTGCGAGAATGAATACTTAATTTTTTGGGTGTAAAAGTGTAAATTCTAAGAAAAAGTGTCAAAAAAATTTGCTTAAACTACGAATGATAAATAGTTAGTGAAAAAATTGAGGAAATTTTAGGAAGAAGGTCTATACCCTTGGTTCTCTACGCGGGTGTTACCTCCCCCTGGGGGTAATAAGACGTAGGGGGCGATGAGGGGCATAAAGTGACGATGTAGAAGGCCATGAGCAAAATTATTAGGCACTTATTTACTTGGTTCCTAACCTCAATTTATCTGAAAAAATCGAGTGGATTTGGGTGTAGCAACTAGGAGGTCTGTCAAACCCCATTAAAATCCTTCAGTTTCGATTTGTAATGGAATTAAGACTTTTAAGAAATTACAAGTTTTTTGCTATGAGAACAAAAATTGGGAACCAAGGGTACTTTCGCACTATATTATCTTATTTACTTGATTATCAATATTTTCTTTTTCCCCCCTTCTCAATCCCATACAAAAGCCCCATTGCTTTTCAACATCCCCTATTAAGATTGTTAAATAATTTCTTTTATATACTTTAGTAAAATATTGTCGGTACCAAAATGAATAATTGCCCTATATCGCCATATTTACTTGGGACCCAACTTTATGTTGGGAACCAAGTAAGTAAGTACCAATTATTAAATGTTTTTATTGATTTTATTCATAGTGTAGTGGCGGGGTCGAAAACCAAACTTATGGTGTGGCAGAACAGCTGTTGAGGAAAGATATTTCTAGGATTTTGCCAAGGATAGGAAAAAAGCTATAAGGATATGAGGAACTAAGTGTAAGGGTTTACTGGGACTTGATGTATTGAAAATTTCATCAGCTTTAATAAATGTCCTCTTCAAGTTTGCACGCGACTAACGAGAAACCACTTATTTTAAAAATCTAAAATTTGTGCCATTTTTAAAAATTTTGAGCATGCACAATGGTATGAAGGACTTCACTTTAGATAGGCAGATTATGTTTTTACCTTTCCTCGTTTATACCGTAGGTATGGAGTTCATGCTATATACTAGTTAATTTAAGCAGTGCTCTTGATTAGAGGGTCTAATCAATATTAAATGTTTCACTTAAGGTGCAACCTTAAGATATACTTGGTTTATGAGTTGCTGCCGAGGGAGCCGAATACTTTTTGTTATATCCTTTATCTCTATAGCAACGATCTGTCACTACCTAAACAAATACTTAAAATTGTCACTAAATTATAAAATGTAAATTACTAGTTCAACTTGATTTTATTTCTACTGTTAGTTAAGTAAAGACACTACAGAATGGCGACGAGGATAAAAAGTAAACAGGTACAGAACACTTTGAACCAAGAAAAGAACCAGAAAACTTCTGTTCAAATCAACTCAGCAAGATACATCAATAGAAAAAGCGTGGACATCATGGAAGAAAACATGAGCTTGAACACTATTGATGGACTGAGTGAGTAAACAATAATATTCTTTGTCTTCAGCAGAAAAGCGTGAACGTCATGAGACATGAGCTTGAACACTGTTGAAGACGAACAGAGAATCCGTACCATAGAAGGAATATAAGAAGGCAGAAACAAATACATTAAAATATTTAAGTAGAAGAGAAATCCAGAAGAGGAGAGACGTACTACCTGTTTTGGCATCTAAATTCTAAGATGAGCTTTCGACAAGCAAGGAGAAACAAATTTTAGTGGGGAGATGTTATATCCTTTATCTCCATAGCAACGATCTGTCACTACATAAAACAAATACTTAAAATTGTCACTAAATTATTAAAATATAAATTACTAGTTCAACTTGATTTTATTTCTACTGTTAGTTAAGTAAAGACACAACACTTTTGTATCAAACGATAGAGCCAAGGATTATATATAAAGTACACTTTATATATAAAAAGTGTTCTTACATCCATTATTTATACATAAATAAAACCTGCCATATCACAACGTAACATTACATAACTTAATTTATACCATTAATTTTAACAAATATATCCTAAATATTTTCTAAACTTGCTTCTAATTGTTGTTTATAAGTCACAGAGAATATAGACTGTCCTTATACTTTGCATTTCTCCTCATCTATTATAAAATTCTTTTATCATTCTATCCACTATATTCCATTACTTAGCGCTACTCAATAAATAAATATTATTCCGCCCGATTCAGAATTACTTAATAGAATTTTAACTATTTTAAAGTTTCGAAACCAAATCTTAGACTATTGATAAAATTTTTAAAATAGAAGTCTTTAGATATTTACTTAAAATTTTTTAATATATATATGGTTGGTCAGTGGATACTTACAAAACTTAAGAACTGTAAAATATTTTTTAGGCAATTAAAATTTAAATATCTATACAATTTCATTACGTATCTAGATGGAACCTCTTAATGAAAACCATAAAGATGTCACACCATGCTCTGTTTATGTTTAATAAATTTTACATTAGATGACACATTTTTATTTCACTAAGGTGCTTTAATAATAAAATTCTACATATCAGGGTTTTTAAATTTATTTTTACTTTTCCTCATTTATACCGTAGGAATACAGGAAAAGTATTGTGTTAGCGAAAAAATCCGAAACCGGGATGTCATATATATTATTCGTTTCAGGTGTTTTTAAAACCTCCTGAGTAGTTTTCACCAAGTTGTTTGTCTGTATGTGTGAGTGTGTGTTTATCATCGTATAAAATCATTGTTTTTATGCTACAGAGTTGAAACTTGGTTCAAAAATCAATTATTAGGCCTAGCTGTGCTATCCGGAACATAATTATTTATGACTTCATTAATTCGAAATAATGACTCAACAATTTTTTTTCACAAATTTATAATAAGCTAAAAATTTGTCTGTTTGATATTTGGCACGTATGTAGTCATATGTATAACCAATGTGCCTAGTTTCATCATATTTCTTTATAGCTTTGGACGCTATGTTACCTATTTTTGTTAATAGAACATGTTACATTTTAACATAAGTTAAAATCCTCTTTGATTAAGTTAGTCATAACTTAAGTAAGCTTCGTGAAATGGTCTACAGTGTACAAGACTGACTTCATCTTTCTTTCCTTGTGAAAGTATTTATTTATTTACTATATGAGCAAAACATTATTAACCAAACAGGAGACCATCATCAGTGCTTGGCGAATAAATACAAACAAACTGTTCTTACTTGTTTTTAAAGCACTATGATGCCCACTAGTTTGTACTTAAAGAGTAATATGCATTTTGTATACTTAAACTGATAACTCCTATAGAGTCTTTCTTTATCTCTTAATCCTTTTGAAAAAATTATTCATATTTATTAATAAAAATAATTTTATTAAACAATATAATAAAAACTTCAAGCAATAAACGTTTAAAATAAAAGTAGTACTGTTACCTTCTACAAATCCTTTTATTTCGAATATAAGTAACATAATTAGGAAATCATAATTATAATAAGTTAATTTATTAATTGAAATTTATTATTATTATTTATTTTTTCCATATAGTTTACAAGTATATTTCTCATGTAGATTACGCCACAATTTCAAAATAAAATGTAATCACAACTTGTAATTTTTAAAAGCAGTGTTGTAAAGCATGTAATATATTTATAATCTATAGTTTTACTAGTTTATTTAATCTACGGGTAGTGTAATCTATGCCATCTGTGTATATGTTACATCTCTAACACTTGTATATTTTTTTTATTATATATTTGTTAGCTGCATAGAAATATTAATTCATATATTTAATTTATATGTTTAAGTTACTTGGTGTACAATTCTATTTAAGAAGTACATGTAGGGAGTATGTGAAATGCAATACATTTATTATATAATATAAACACGATCTTGTAAGTTAATAAATTTAGGTATAACTATTAATTTTATTTGTAATTCTTAGTTGTATTAACCTACAACCACTTGTTGTTTGTTTATTTATTCACAAACTTAATTTTAATGTTTTATTAATAAAATATTCATTGGCAGTTCCTTGTTTATAACCAACTCCAAACCAGCTCTTGCTCATCAACTAAAGATGTTTTTCTGCTACAAAAAAGAGCTATCCATATACTAGAGGGAGTTAAACAAATAGAAACTTGCAAACCTCTCTTTGTCAAATGGAGAATTATGACAGTCTATGGCTTATATATTATGGAATGTTTAAAGCATGTTTTGAGGAATTTGGGCTCTAAACAAAAACAAGGTGATCACCATCGCTACGAGACTAGGAGAGGTTGTGACCTCAAACTACCATCAGTAAGACTTAATAAAACCTACAAAGTTCCTAGTTTCATGGAAATAAAAATATATTATCACCTACCAGATAGTATAAGAGCTCTAAAACCTCAAAAATGCTTAAACAAAGTCAAAGAAGTATTATTGCTTAATCCTATGTATGAACTAAATGATTATTTTAATTTTAACTTTAATAATTTGTAATTTTTTCTGTTTTTTTCTCATTTGTAATGTAAAGTGAATTTTTTGACTAAACCAAGAATTACTTGTAAATTTGATGGTTGTAAAATTATATAAATAAAAATAAATAAATAAAAGGGCTATCTCCCATAAAACTTCTTAACTTCTTAACTTTCTTAATATCTTTGATTAAAATCTGAAAATATCTTATATATAATTAGTTATTTATCTATTAATAATGTACATATTGTCTAATAATTAGATTTAGCTCGATATAAAAGAATAACTTACTGTTTTGGCATTTCTAATATCATTAATCTATAATCAATCATCTTGTTTTACCCATCATCTATCATTTTATTTCATCATATTATTCATCAAACAATTAATCAATAATCAAATTTTGTTGTTACATTTTAATATCGTTTTATGTAAATCAAAAATATATTTTTATGTAATCGAATTCATAACAAAATGTTAAATGATTGTTACATAAATAGTTACATTAAAGTATTTTGTGTATTGAATGATAATGTAGTCTTCGCTAAGGTACATTCTGTATCTTAAGTTAGGTACACAATACATGCTTTTAAGCATCGTACTTAAATAAGCATCATACTTTAATCATAAGCAATCATATATTGCTTATGATTAATAGATTTTATAATTAAAGTAATTTATTCGAAAAAGTTTCTTTAAAATACCCTTAAGCATTGTAAAGTTGGTACTTAAAAGTTACATTTAAGTTTTGATTTATCGTAGTGATGGGTACTTAAAAGTAGAGTAAACTTTGTTTTGTTATAAATTGAACGATCTTTACTATCTATTCCTAAGTTATAACTCATCTGGAAGAGGGGGGTGGCAATTACGTCACATATTAGATTTTTGTAGCCGATAGTTTCGTCGATTACAAGCCGATGTTTCGTCGGTTACAAGCCAATGTTTCGTCGGTTACAAACAAATAAACCTCCCCTCTGAACAAACTTTTAGTACTCCATAAAATGTTGGTCAGTGATAGTGATTATAATTAGGGAGAGGTGATAGGCAAGTAGGCCACGTTGTTGGGCCTACTTTCTTTTTCTGGCTCCCTTAGATAGAAAATAGTGTTCTATACCTTATGAGTCCTAGTGCAGGTATTTTTCTTCTAAATCCACAGCTAAACATTCACTAGCTTCAATTAGAAACAACACGTGCTCCACTGCCAGACCAGGCTTTTTTGCTCTAAAAACAATAAGGCAGAAATATATATTCTCCGTTTTTTTTAAAAAACGTACACACAAGTTATATGATGAAAATTGAACTAATGCTGATAATAAGATGAAACTTGGCACGTATGTTAATTTTATACGTAGCTACATGGCTGTCAAAGCTCAATCTGATCATATCAAGTTTCGCGTGTTATGATTTTGTCAAATGTTTGCTAAGTCATTATTGCGGGTAATGACTTCATTCATTTTTTACAGATATTACAATTATAGCTATAGACTGATTTTTGTAAAAATTGTCAACTCTCTAGCTTAAATTTACTGGGAGTTATTATAGCTATTATGATAACACACACATTCATAAGATAGACATTTTTATGAAAACCACTCAGGAGGCCTTAAAACGCCTAAAACGGGTTATTCCGGTGACATCTCTTAACGTTTGGCTTAGCCATTTAAAAGTAAAGTACTTTAATTATTTCATAAATGTATTTTAAATAATTTCTTAATTAATTTGTTTCAGGTACGAATACATGAATATTATCTTGAAGTTATATTTAGTAAGTGTATTTATTTACTCTTCCAATGTGTTTTAATAGTTATATCTATTTAATCATTTAGACGCTTATAATAAGACGCTAATGATAAGGTTTTTTGTAAAAATGTATTGTCTCACTGCTCCTTACAACTATTAGGCTTGCATTTTGCATCGCAGAGATCCGACAATCACCGTAAATTTACTGGTCGTATTAAAATAAAACATGGTATTCTTGTGTAGAATAACTTTACAGGGTGGTTCATAAAATCCTAAAAACATCTAAATCTAGTGATTCCTGTGAAATTATTGTGTTTTTACAAAAGTTCTGGTGCGGTAGTTCGCCTGTCGGGCAAATTTCCTTTGGAATGCGTGTTCCTAAAGTCAACCCATGTCTTTCATAAGGTTCCGGTTAATGCTTTGAAGCAGTTACTTAATTATCAAGCACTGCTCGTAACTCATTTTGTCTGTATTTTTCAAAGGAAATGCATATAATTATCCACTTGGTTATACAAAACTATGCCTCTAAAAATGGCAGTGTGCACTATTTTTCACTCTAATTTAAAGCTCAGCTAAATTTTAGGTTATGAGCAGCACTCTCATAACCTGAGCTGCGAACCCCGGACCTCCGGTGCCAAAAACGAGTGCCTATACGATCACGGCCACTAGAGCAATTACTTTTCTTATGTTCTTACGTATAAATGAGAAAAAAACTCATTTTACTCATTGATGCATGAATAACAAAACTAAATTTATAAATTGATAAATATAATCTTATTTATTATTTTTTTGAAGGTTAACACGTTTTTGTCTAGCGGCTTTCAACAATACACAGCATCATCTTAAAATATTAAGTTACATTACTCCTATCAATAAGTCGAGATTTAATTATTTCATAGCTTATTTTTATATTTAAAATCTATTTTTATGTAGTTTTGTTTCTTTTAATTTTATGTCATCTTCAAACATTATTTGTTTTAATGCCTATTTATGGTATATTGATTTTGCACAACATATTTTAATTTATATCTTTTAATGAGTTTTTGATTTTGCATCATATCTTTTAATTTTTACGATTGTTATTAATATTTATTGATTATTTTTAATAATTTTTTATTTATTTTATTTGCTTTTAACTTATTGATGCTTTTATGTATTTCCTTGTAAATTGCATATTCTTATTTTAAGTGATTTCTTTAACATATAATGTTTATTTTCCATATTTCTTTTATTTTGTTAAGTACCTTTTAAAATATCATTATTTATTTTGTTTTTAATTCGTATATTTTGTTGAATTTATCGATTACATAAAATTTAATATTTTTTATTTCATTACTTATTTGCGAAAGTATTTTATCAAATACGTTTCTATGTTTGTAATGCACATTTGATACTTTTTTATTTACCAATTTACATTTTTACTTTAGATAATAAGTAAATACACGTATAAGTAAATGCACGTATTATCCTTTTACTTAAAATAATAAGTAAATACACGTATTATCTTTTTACTTACTATAATAAGTAAATACACTTATTATCTTTTTAATTAAGGTAATTAGTAAATACACGTATTATCTTTTTACTTAAGATAATAAGTAAATACACTTATTGTCTTTTTAATTAAGATAATTCATAAATACACGTATTATCTTTTGACTTTTTATTTCATTACTATAATGGTAAAAATTAATTTCTCTACCTCCTGTAATTTTGAAAGCATTTGATTGCAAAAAATGAAACACAAAATGGACATGCATGCATATAAAAGCATCGCTTATATATGAGTAGTATCATCATATGAGTCGTATCATCAGTCGTTTTGCATCATATCTTAATTTTTACGAGTGTTATTGTTTAATATTTATTGATATTTTTATAATTTTTATTTATTTTTTTTTTATTCGCTTTTAACTTATTGATGATATTCGCTTATATTTGCTTTCTTAAAGAAATACTTTCAATGGAAAGTCATGCAATTGCTCATATATTCTCCTTTACTAGAATACTTAAGTTGCATCCGATAAACATGTCTAACTACTAAAGCCCAGTAAAATATTTTTCAAGAACAATATGAACAATGAACTTTCAACATCATATTTATAGAACTAAAATACAAAAATAAATGGAAAAAAAATAATCATCATTCATCACACTCTCAGACCGTGAAACCAATTTATTTCTCACAACTTAATTCTCTATTTGTTTACTTTAATTTATATTTATATTAGCTTTATAAGTATTGAACGAAGGAC
This sequence comes from Microvelia longipes, assembly GCA_018340805.1. NCBI lineage: Eukaryota > Metazoa > Arthropoda > Insecta > Hemiptera > Veliidae > Microvelia > Microvelia longipes. Next base: position 42,744,378 of record JACMZG010001870.1, on the reverse strand, counting down.
TATGAAGTGTAAAAACTCAATAAATGCTGTAAAAAGTAATATTTTATAAGAATGTCAAATAAAAAAAAAATGTGTGAAAATTTAATTTTAAAAGATGATTTTGTTTTGTAATCGTTGTTTATATGAAAGATAAGTTAATAATGTATTGTTAGTTCCTTTTTTTTATTTTTAAGCTTTTTACTATCTCGATCGTCGTGTATTTTCGTATTGATTCGGTACGCGTCATTAGTGGACGAGTGGAAAATGTAACCCTGAATAAATTGGTTTTTATAATGTGATTTTCGAGATTAATGTAAGTTTAAAAAAAATGATTTTTAAATAACAATGCCTAGAATGAGATTTTCAAAATAAAATATGTGAATCCAATTATTATTTATGTTTATAAATGTGTATATCTTTATGGATGTTTATGTTCATGAGTATATAAATTCATGGATATTTTTGTTAACCAATATATAAATTCATGCATATTTATGTTCATGAATATATATATTCATGCATATTTATGTTCATGAATATATATATTCATGCATATTATATGTTATGATATATATATTCTGATATTTATTTTCATGCAGATACCAGGTGGAATATGCACCCAACCAAAATTGTTAAATATATACATAGGGAAAATATAGTGCTAGACATTTCAAAATAGGGTCTAGCCTCTGAAACCAATACTGACCAATAGATTACATCATTGTATTTGTGATTCATTTATTTGGATTTTTTTAAAATATAATAATTTCTTTTTTAATTAATTTTTTTTAGAGAATTTTCTTCGCAAAAAGTTCGCTAATGAGATAGGCATTATTGCGGGTGTCAAACCATGCACCATGGCCAAAATCCGTTTCAAGGGCCCTGGTCGCAAAAAATACTTTTGCGTAACTTTAATTATATATATATATATATATATATATATATATATATTATATATTTATATATAATATATATATATATATATATATAATATATATATATATTATTATATATATATATATATAATATGACAAACAACACTTAGAACAGAAAGAATGGACAATACACGAAGATCAGCTACCGAAGAGTTTTTCTTAAAACCGGTAAGGCAATGGCTTTGGAAACTAGTTGAAAGTAGATATGAAGCTGCAGACGATAAAAGAGTTGTGCTCTGACCCACGGACTTGCGACCGGGCCTTGACTTAACCCATGTTTTTTAGGGCGCTAAATCGAATTTAACTTACCATGGTATACTATCAGAGGTCAAAGTTTCGGTCGATGAAAAATCATTTTCGTGTAACTGTCGTTTTCAATGTTTTTTTTTGGGGGGGGCCCCGAAACGATTTTTCCAATCGTATGTTGTAACAATAGCTTACTAAAAATGACCGGTGTATAGTGATTTTGTTACCAAACATGTACGGATTTGATGTAGTTCTCTTAAATTTAAATCAAATTTTAAGTTATCAAAAATAGTTGCTTAAAGTGTTTCAGCAACTTAAGTTTTCCAGATACATTTAAGTTAAGATTAATGATGAATGTGACCTTTCGCAAGTACTTTAAGAGACATCTTCAGGGGATTGAGCACGTCAAGTGAAGCATAATATACAACACAAACTACCTGGACGTTATTGTGCAGTTCGTTTTATATTAATTTATATATTTCAAAGCTGTTTTCTTCAATTTCTTTAATTATTTTTTTACTATAACCTCGTCAAATATCAATTGTAAACATTTCAACTTTTCTAAAAAAAAATAAGCTTTATCTTTCTCACGATTCATGATGATTCATTCGACGAATTGTTATAAATACAAATTGTTGTATTACATCGAGGAAGAGTTTACACAAACAGTTAATTCTTTTCACGTTTGACTGGTGAGCTATGTAATCAGTTCGTTACGATCTCGGGTTTGTCAGCAGTGTCCATACCGGTTTATATATCTCTTCTACTGCTAATTATTATCACTTTGTTTAAGTTATAACTTTATTTGTTCAATTTGAAATCGTTTACTTATTTTATAGCTTTCTGCAATATTTATAGAAGCTTATATAAATATTAAATCTAGTGTATTGGGAATCAAGTATATTTGGAATCAAGTATATTTGGAATCAAGTATATTTGGAATCAAGATTGCTATAATTATTTAGGGTTGCACAATAATTGTGTTTTTTCTGATCAACTGATTTTTATTTTATTATCAGTTTCTGGTGATCTTAGGACCTCCTAAGTGGTTTTCACAAAGTTGTCTGTCTTTATGTGTGTTTGTTAGCATCGTAGTTCCCTGTGTATTTATGCTTTAGAGTTGAAAACTTGTACAAAAATATTCAGGAAATTTGAGATTATTGTTGGTTTATGAAAGTTAAGCAGCATTGAGCGTGGTCAATGCCTTAATGGGTGATCGCTAGAAATGAAACGGATGTAGTTACTATCTGAGGCAAAGCATGTTTGAAGACGTGTTGCAGTTACGGCCTGTATACTCTGAGGACGTGAGAAGCGAGTACGAAGTAGGAAGAAGGAGAGATCTTCCGTATTCCGAATCCGAAATACGGAAGCTGAGCGTAACGAATCCGATGTGATGAGGAAAAAGTTCCGAGGTATCCCGTTCCCGATTTTTTCCTTTTTGTTTTCAATATTTGTACGCTTATTTTTTACCAATATAACCGCCAATAACCAGTAAAAACCTAATACTCTCTACCTAACCAAATTATCAAACCATTATCAAAAATCAAGGCTTTCATAAAGTTTTTGTTTGGTTAGTAGTGATAAAAACTGGATTCCTATTTATCATCAAAATCGAAAAGATTGTGTGGAATGTGAAAATCTGTCAAGAAATGACTCAGCAAAATCCTTATGGAAAATGGCTCTCGACAAAGGCCCGTATTCAAAGACATTTTCCTAACATTTTAGGAAAATGTAGTTAGGAAAGTGTTAGATCTCCTTAAGGAGAATGTTAGGTTTAGGTAAGGAAAATGTTTTTAAGCCACGAAATTTAAATGATCGTTCCCGTGTTTAAAAGTGGGAAAAAACATGGTTTTCGTGGCTTAAAAACATTTTCCTAACATTTTTCTAATATTCTCCTTAAGGGTTCCTTAAGGAAAATGTCTTTGAATACGGGCCTAAATTTTCAGAACATTTGCTAAGTGTTTGTTACGCTGATACGTCTTAATGGGCACAAATCACTATCTTATATTCTATCTCGTACAGCTTCCTAAGCTCATATTCTATATTGAATATCGCCTTTGGTCAAATTCACTGAAACTTGGTTAAATATAGCACTTGGGAAGCCGATTTAAGTCGTAATTCAGGATCTCGTACCTAACTTGATATATTACTATACTACTTACTTAATAGTAATAATATCTTTATTTCATACAACTATTACATTACAAATAAATACATTTAGCATTTTTAATTAATCGCTCTGTTTTAGTTTTGTTTGAATAACTTTTTATTTACAATAAATTTAATTTATGAAAAACTGCTCCTTTTCTACGTCTCCAAAAAGCAATACTGCTTCAACCTGGAGATGAAGTTTTAGTTATTAAATATTTCTATTTTTTACATTATCTAATCATTCTATGTCCTACATAAATAAGTATGTGTTATTATTTAATGAATTTATAGAATATTTCTGATTATTCTTTATAATGTTTCAAATTAGTATTTACTTTATTTATTTTAATAAGTTCTACTTACTTACTTTACTTGATAATTACTCCTTTGATATCATTTCAAACTTAGTTGTTTAAGTTGGTCAAGTTGGGGATCCAGATTTTGAGAGTTATCGTGCGACCAGATAAAAACTTAGCGAATTTGTCATAATACTTGCAAGGAAGTATTTGTGAAATCTTGTAAAATAGCATTGTTTAGTTTAAATTTCATCCATTTCTTATTTTGATAACTTTTATTTTTAAAATATCAACAGCTATTTATCATATCAAACAATCTAACCACTATAGAATTATAATCATTTGCCAAACTAAATAAAACTCAGACACAGAACTGAAATAACAAAGAAGGCATTCCATCATAATCTGGGCCTGTCTCAAGTTCTGTGAAGTATGTTAAGCTTTAAAATATCATCTTAAAAATACGCTGTGTGATTGATCGACTAAGCTACTTCCTATTTAGTTTAAATAGGAACCCTAGTCCTGTAAATATGACTGTTAACAGTCATATTTAAAGTCAAAACGTTTTGATGAGATTGCTATCTACAAACCTCACAATCGTAAAAAACAAAACAATCCGTTGACGAATATTCAGAATTTGAACCCTTTAGGGTTGAGAACTCATCGTTTTGAATAAACCACGTTATAATTTAATGAAAAAATGCACGATTGAGGTGTAAAATGTAATACGAAATGGTCGGAAGGCGGAACGCCATCATTGGTTAATAAGTATTATCTTCATATTAACGGAATTGGGTATTGTTTTTAAGGAGAATTCGCTGATTGGTGCCAATGTGATAGGGGGAACTTACTGGTAAAGATATTATATATATATATATATATATATATTATATATATATATATATATAATATATATATATATATATATATATATATATATATAACCTCACAATCGATCAGCTACCAGATCATCGTGTATTCTCCACACCTCTGTTTTCTCTGCATGTTAATTTCTGTATTTTTGCATCTTTATATATATAAAGTTATATGATCGCAGTGCAGATTTAGATTTAAAGTTATATATTGTAAGGCCTGTCTCCGTGAGTCTCTTCTGTTTTTTCTTCTTCTAGTTATATGCGTGTCTAATTACCACCTGTTTTGCTTTTTCCCTCTTCTGCTAATCTTTTATCATTTTGTTTGTCATCTTTATACTTTTTTTGTGTTATCGTTCTACTCTTTTACGATTGCATCCAATAAGTTTCATCTAAATCTAGTGTTTTAACATGCCTTACATTTTTCTACATTAGTTGATCTTGTCATATTGAAATACCCGTTTTTTAAATTCTACTGACAATCGGTTTCATTTCTATAATTCGTTTACGATATATTTACGATAAATATGTTTATATTTATTTAATGTTTATTTCAATATAACAGATTAATATTAATTTGTTATATCTAATATAACAGCAGCCTATCGAACTTAATTTTATGTTAAATATTAACATGCCATGTTTTTACTTTTAGATTTATCATTTTGAATGACATTTCATGAATAAATTTAAAAAGAAAGCTTCTATTATAAATGTCTTTTGAATTTACGTAAAAGAAAGGCTGAGGTTAAGGAGTTAGGTTCAAATGTTTGAGGAAGGCTTCATTTTACTTTCACGAAAGGTTATCTATCTTTATTTATTTCTTCCATTCTTCATATTTTATACAATGATATTTATAAAGACATAAATGGATAGATGAGTTGAAATAATATTTGTTTAAGGAAATATTAGTTTCTTTTTTTAGGTTTAATAAAATATTTAATAAATTTTAAAACACAGAATGATTATTGCTTTTCAAAATTTTTGTTTTATTCGTTTTTTAAAATTAATTACTAAGAATAATTTATAACTTTGTTTTATAGAGAAACAAAGTTTATTTTTTTACAATTAATAATTATTTATAAATAAACAATATTTATAATTAATTTACCACAATAATCATTTATAAACATTAATTTAACATTTGCTGTTTTATATTTAAAACAATAGTTTCAAAGGTGAAATCAAATTATGTATTAAATACATTTTAAAAGTAAATTTTTAATATGATATACGACTTATTTAATTATGTTAATATATTTTTGACTTTTAGTTTTATCTATCAATTCTGATAGTTATTATCAGTCCCGCTGAAAGATGAACCTTATATAAGCTACGTTTAATTATGCCTCCCCTTTGTCAAAATGGTTTTTGGTAAATCATATTTTAAAACATTATTTAATATAGATCATACTTCTGTATTTTAGCCTTGGTTTATGGCCGATTTTGCATGTATTTTATACATGCAAAATTTTTATAAAATTATAAATTAAAAATTTATAAATATTTGACAAAATATTTTGTTCTACAAAGAAATATTACTTTTATTAAATATTCTTTTGATGATCTTAGTTTAAATATTGCGTTGACGGGTTTATTCCTATTTATTAAATTTATTATATTGCCTGTTACAATTTTTTAATAAAGAAAAAAGATTTGATTTTGCTAGTGATGTAATCAAAGACTTGATTAAATAGTGATATAACTTGGGGAAGTATCATTTACAAAAGGGGGGGGGCTAGTTATCTGCTTTACCTTATATGTAACTCAATTTAATGTATGAGTTTTACATGGAATGCAATTCAGAAAAATCAATTTAGTCTTGCCAGCTACTTTAGAACTATGGCGAAGTAATGAAATAACGGCATTTTAATCTTCATTTTTACTTTTACTTATTTATATCATTGGTATATAGGAATAGTATTGTGTTTGCGATACCTCATTTTCAAGTCCTTATAAGCAGTTTTTGCAAAGTTGTCTAATTGTATGTGTGTTGTGTGTCTGTGTGTGTGTTAATAATAATAAAATATTTTAGAATTCAAAAAATGAGCACTAGAGGAGTTCATCATCATCAGAGTAATAATAATATATATATGTATTATATATATATATATATATATATATATTATATATATATATATATATATATATATATATATATATATATATATATATATATATATATATACTTAATTATAAGAAATATATAGAAAACATTTTGAAAACTTACAATAAAACGTAACGTTTCGAACTGTTTAAGTTCTTCCACAGACGAAGAGAGACTCATATATATATATATATATATATTATATATATATATATTATATATTATATATATATATATATATATATATATATATATATATATATATATATATATATATTATATATATATATTTTATATATATATATATATATATATATATATATATATATATATATTTATATATATATTATAGAAATGTATTTTACCTTAGCTATTTTATGTTTTTGTTTACTTATTAGGAAGTAAAATATTTTCAGAGTAATAAAAATAACTATCTCCACTGGGGTCAAAAATTTATTTAAAATATAGCATAACCGGCTTTCAACCAACTAAAGGTCATCATCAGTGCCGGTGAGGTGTCAGGAAGCTAAGTTTTGAGTATTTTCTTACTGTTGACTGTTATTAGACATAACAGTCAGTCTAATAACAGTCAGTCTAATAACAGTCAGTCTAAATAAAGTCAGTCTAATAACAGTCAACAGTACAGAAAAATACTCAAACTTAAGCTTCCTGACACCTCACCGGCACCGATAATGACTTTAGTTGGTTGAAACCCGGTTATGCTGTATTTTAAAATTTTTTTGACCCCAGTGGAGATACTTATTTTATTACTCTGAATACATTTCTATAATTTATATATATATATATATATATATATAATATATATATATATATATATATATGCGTTTGTGACTGTTATACCATAGCTTTCTGATGACTAGATGGTTAAACTTGGTGGGTAAATAAATCATTGGGTCTAGTTTTGCTACCCGGTCATCCTTTTTAATGACGCAGGCAGCCATATATAAGATCAAAAAATGTAAAAAGTTTCATCTTAACTACTCTATCAAAACTAGTTTAATTATTATCGAATGACTTGTGTAGGATTTTTTTTTAAATTGTTCAAAATCGAAAAATCATCCGATATAGTTGAAATTAGTAAGTACTTAGAAGTAAGGAATGTATATACTGTCTTAGAACAAGCGAAGCGAGTCTGCAGCCTTGCTGATGTATGAATTTAGAAATTTTTGTGTTTTGAGGACGGTGAAGCGAGTCTAAAACAGTAAGGATGAGTATAGAGAATCTGATGTCATAATGCAATAAATGTTTTTATTATGCTTTTATAAGAGCTTTTTTGTTTTTATTATAAAATTCCGAGTTTTATTACAGTATTAGTTCTGATGTCATAATGCAATAAATGTCTTTATTAAGCTTTTATAAGAGCTTTTTTGTTTTTATTATAAAATTCCGAGTTTATTTAGATTTAGTTCTGATGTCATAATGCAATAAATGTCTTATTAAGCTTTATAAGAGCTTTTTGTTTTTATTATAAAATTCCGAGTTTTATTAGAGTATTAGTTCTGATGTCATAATGCAATAAATGTCTTTATTAAGCTTTTATAAGAGCTTTTTTGTTTTTATTATAAAATTCCGAGTTTTATTACAGTATTAGTTCTGATGTCATAATGCAATAAATGTCTTTATTAAGCTTTTATAAGAGTTTTTGTTTTTATTATTAAAATTCCGAGTTTTATTGTATTAGTTCTGATGTCATAATGCAATAAATGTCTTTATTAAGCTTTTATAAGAGCTTTTTTGTTTTTATTATAAAATTCCGAGTTTTATTACAGTATTAGGTTTCTACAAGCTACAACCTTACTTTCTCTTGGGTCAATTTATTTCCTGAAACTTGATAAGTTTATTAGCTGGAAGTGACCATTGACATCCAATCGTCAAATGGTCGACCACAACATCTCTATATACATGTAGGATAGTCCAACAGCCGAACCAAAAAAAAATGTGACTCATTTTGTACTACTTAAAAATTTCTTAAAATACTCCTTAAATTATGAAGAAAAACATATTCTGCCTATCCGAAGTGGAGCCCATCATATGATAATGAATGCTCAAAATTTTATAAAATCGCACACATTTTAGGTTTCTTGAAATAAGTGGCTCCCGGTGGGTCGTGTGCCAAATATGAAGAGACATTTTTTAAAGGTGATTACTACATGTTGTATAAAACGAGTGTTTAATCATCAAAATCGGATGATTACTAAAGTTATGGCTCTTTAAAAAAAACACCAAAGAATGTGGTTAATTTATGCAAAGTCAGTTAATGTATTTGAAAAGCTATTGGCCTTTTGGCCATTTTTTGGGTCATTTAACAAATCTCATAACTTTGTTATTTTTTTTTTTTTTTCGGAAGGTCAAAAAAAATGGAAAAAGCTGATGCCGCCGGAGTGTGAGGACTGACAGGCATTCCACTACCACTAGGAATTGCCCCACTACTCTCACTAAAACCGCGCGATCTAATTGCCGACAATAAGCCTAAATCTATTGAGCAATAGACCCGCTGACTGGGGTAGACCAGTCACGGAGCCCGCCATTTCGGCCGCCTCCAAAAAAAAGACCTTTGACATAGATACTGACCCCACAGTTGTCAGGGGCATTAGCATCCGTCCCTACAATCCCAGCTCCGACACTTCATCACCTGTGAATATGATGGTTGCAGAGACTGGGATTACAATCCCCCATGACTTACCTCACGGCTTCTGCTCCAGACAGTGAGCCGAAGGCAAAGACCTAACGGTGGAAGATGCTGACGTTGATGTAGTTTGGTTGGCGGTGATGATGTCCACGAGCTATCAGAAGGTCACCAATACCCAGTGACGCGAGACACCCCAAGAGGAAGCCGCTCTGCGTAGGTGGCCCAGCCTATCGATTTACCCGTGGCTCGGGACCCTTCCCTCTCCGACAAGGGGAAGGCCCCAGGCTAACTTTGTTATTGAGTTTGTCAATGAGTAGTTATTCGATTTTGACTATAAAACACTTGTTTTATAGGAAATTTTATTAGCTTTGAAAAATGTTCTCTTCGTGGTTTGCACACGACCTACGGGAAACCACTTATTTCACAAAAAAAATTGAAATTTGTGCGATTTTATAAAATGTTGAGCATGCGCAATTAAATGAAATGCTCCACTCTGGATAAGCAGATTATGTTTGTTCTTCATAATTTAAAGGTAAATTTTCAGAAACATTTGGTTTGAAGTTATTAGAAAAAGAGCTAATTCCTATAACTTAAACATCTGAAGAAGGACTGATATACGAGTATTAAACATTTTACAATCAACAGATTGACACTGAAAGACAGTGACATTCCCAATACAAGCAGTTCAAAATGAGTCACATTCAATCAGGTCAGGCTCTTGGACTAACAGGTAATAGATTGAATAATAGGTTTATGCCGTTAGGTTTCAGAGAACTTCCTTTAAAAAAATCACTAATGAGATAGACGTCGTTGTAGGAGTCGAACTTATGAGTGTGGCCACAATCAGCTTTAGAGGCCCCTAACCACGAAACAATACGTCCCGCAAATTATTTATGTATATATATATATATATATATTATATATTATATATATATATATATATATATATATATATATAATATATATATTTGTAATAAGTGATATTTTTAATAAATTGTCATGCGTTAAGTAATATACATTTAATATTACTTGAACCAGTCTATACTTTCCTAGTTATTTATTTGTATAATTCTTACTTCTACAATTGTCAAGTCTCTACGCCACTGCATATTATATTAATTAATGTTAACACGTATTTCCTGGATGGAGATGGAACGTCATTAAAAATAGAATATGTCTATTGAAAGAACTATGTTAAATGTCATTTGAATAACATTGCCTCATAAGGAAATAAAATATATATATATATATATATATATATATATATATATATATATATATATATATATATATATATACTTTTTAATTAACAGCCTCATTATTCTAAACCGTTACACATATTTTAACATAATACACATAGGACTTTTTCAAGTCTGGTGAAGGCTCTGACGAAGTCAGCTAGGTGAAGGCTCTGCCGAAGTCAGCTAGGTGAAGGCTCTGCCGAAGTCAGCCATGCGAAGGCTCTGCCGAATCCAGGCAGGCGGAGGCCCAGTTAAAGTCGGGGTTTTTGCGAGGCCTCTATTGTTATAAATAGTTTTTTTATTGTTATATTTATATACTTTCTCCAATAAGTCAATTACACAGTTATCTAGCCAGATAAATTGACCTAAATTATAAGGCTCAATAATAGGACCTTGAAATTCTTTGTATGAGACCCATTTAATCACACCCTTAATGTGAAGCTGCCCGTCACAAGGTCGGTCCGTTGCTACATAACTTTCTATCATACACTACTCTCTCGAATATACGGGTCTTACCGATTTGTATACATTGTGTTTATACTCATTCTATATATTGGTTCTAATATTTTAAAAATAATCTGACACGGAGGTCTGCATGCTGGGCGAAATTTCTTTGAAATGCATTATTTCTTGCTTATAATCCAATTCTTGCCTGTTTCCGGTTTATATTTAATAATCTAAACAGTAGCTTCACAAGTTGTTATTTTATTTTTTCCGAATTTTTAAAAGAAAATGCGCATGCTTATCCAATTGATTTTTCAATACACGGGACAGCATTATTTTCACTCATTTGAAGCTCAGTTTATGTTGATTTTTAGTTTTTATAAAAAATTCAAAAAAATTAAATAGCTAGTCGTGACGCTACTGCTCAGATTATTAAATAGAAAGTCGTGACGCAACTACTCAGGTTGTTATATAGCAAGTCATGACGCTACTGCACAGGTTATTAAATAGCAAGTCGTGACGCTACTGCTCAGGTTATTAAATAGGAAGTCGTGACGCTACTGCTCAGATTATTAAATAGAAAGTCGTGACGCAACTACTCAGGTTGTTATATAGCAAGTCATGACGCTACTGCACAGGTTATTAAATAGCAAGTCGTGACGCTACTGCTCAGGTTATTAAATAGGAAGTCGTGACGCTACTGCTCAGGTTATTATATAGCAAGTCGTGACGCTACTAGGTATTAAATAGCAAGTCTTGACTCTACTGCTTAGGTTATTAAATAGCAAGTCGTGACACTACTGCCACAGGTTATTTAAACAGCAAGTCGTGCGCTACGCTCAGGTTATTAAATAGCAAGTCGTGACTCTACTGCTTAGGTTATTAAATAGCAAGTCTTGACTCTACTGCTTAGGTTATTAAATAGCAAGTCGTGACACTACTGCACAGGTTATTAACAGCAAACGTGCTTCAGCAAGTCGTGTGCTTAGGTTATTAAATAGCAAGTCTTGACTCTACTGCTCAGGTTATTAAATTGCAAGTCGTGACACTATGCACAGGTTATTAAACAGCAAGTCGTGACGCTACTGCTCAGGTTATTAATAAAGGTCTCTCAGGTTATTAAATAGCAAGTCGTGACGCTACTGCTCAGGTTATTAAATAGCAAGTCGTGACGCTACTGCTCAGGTTATTAAATATATCCGAAAAATATTTAAAATTAAAAAAAAAGCATATCAATCCAAAAATTGAATTGATATGCAGGAAATCGCGTTTTCGAAGAAAATTCGCCTGGCTTGCGGATCTCCACGTCAGAATTATTTAGAAGTTAGATACTTCAATATTATAAATTTAATATTATAAACTAGACTATAAAAAATTAGTCTTGTTTATAAAAATTGGTAGCCGGTACCAAGATTTGAACCTGGGAACCCTAGCTTTAAGTAGTTTATCGACACCATTATTGAAAATTATTTTTTACTAATCTTTATTTTGATTTTTTGTTATTTTACACGGGATTTTTACCTTTTTCGCGGCCAAAAATAATAACCTTTAATTTTTACATTTTTTTTGAAAATTTTGCTGAGTTATAATCTTAAAAGTTCGCCTTAAGTTCCATGAGTAAGGATGGAAATATAATTCTACATAAGTTTTTACTTATATAGAATATATGTGAGATAGAATAAGAATGATATGAATTATATAGAATATTAAATCAATACCTAAATTATTTAAATTAGCATAACTATACGTAATTGTACAAAAATTCACATCGTACACATTGTTCGAGATCCTGGTACCAGCCCCATTATATATAAGTAGCTCCTACGATGTTTGCGATAAAGGATCTCTAATTGAAGTTTTTGGGCCCACCCAAACCTAGTGGGCCAAGGGCAAGTGAAATGGGGTTAATTTTAGATTAACAACCGTTTCATTCTACTGGTCAAAAGGTTAATCTTGTTGGTTTATTTGAAGGTTACACTCATTTGAAAAAAAAATAAAATGTTTTTATCTTTAATTATTATTATTTTATTGTTGAAGGCATTTTTTTGTATTCAATTTCTTTAACACGATATAATGAGCTACATTTATTTCTGTTTTTGTTTTAGTTCTGATATTTTCAGAACAAAGTACATTTTAGCGAATTTTTATTTCCAGACTAGATTTTTAGATTTTTCTTTCGAACTTGTGGGAAATGTTTAATTTTTGCATCAAGTATATTATAAATATTTATTTATAATTATTTCTTTTTTTTAACATTTTTTTTGTGTTATCCTTATTTTTTATTATTATTGTGTATTGTGTTACTTTCTTTTCTTATTTTTTATTATTGTTATGTTATTTTCTTTTATCATGTGATATTGATAGTTATATCATGTGATATTGAAGTTATAAACAATAAACGTATTTTTTTTATTTTTCTATTATATCTTTATCATTATTATTTGATCTATTATTATGAAATAATAGAAAAATACTTCTAATTTATATTTTTACAAAGTAATTTAGCTTATTCTACAAATTTTCCCCATGCTTAAATTTGTCTAACAACTTTTTTTTTCTTTGTTTTTTTTTTATTATTTGTTTGTTTATTATTTTATATTAATTTTTTCTTATTTTATATTATTATTTTTTATTTGTATTTATTTTTTTATTGTTATTAATTTATTAATTACAATACTCTTTTTTATGATATTTATGATTTCATTGTTCTTATTAAATTATTAAAATTCGACGTATACTTATAGAATTTCTTCTATTTTTTATGTTTCAGGTGTGTTGTTGCAGAATCCTTTTATTTGATGATATACATATTTAAAGGTTTAATTAATTATTTATTTGATTTTTTGGTATCCATGATAGTTCTATAAACTGTTTAATTAATTACTTTAATTAATTTGTTATTATTAAAATGTTTATTTAATATACCGCCTGTTTGGAGGTTGTTGAAGCTTTAGTATTCTAACCTTTAACACAACGGAGATCCGGTGTTCGCATCCCAGCTTACGCTATTAATTTCCTACCACCTGAAGTGGTTTCCGGAGGTTACCACTGATAAATTGCAAGGTTCTACACGGTCATTATTATTATTATTAATATTTATATAAATCATCATCAGTATCTCGAGAACA
>JACMZG010001870.1:42640329-42725329 GCA_018340805.1 Microvelia longipes | reverse complement strand
AAAGTTTACATTTTAATTCTCTCTTTTATGGTACCCTTGAATTGTACCAGAAATATGTACTGTTTCTTTTCCTCAGTTACTGTTGTTGTAAAGAAAAAGTATAGGGTTCCTCTTTTTAACCCGAAACCCAGATTCACATCAATAGTAAATAGGCTACGAACTAACATTCAAAATTCATTTAGTCTATTAGTTTACATATTCTTTGCATATTATTGGTGGAGAATTAGTTGCTTCCGTTTATTGGACTTAATAATGATTTGTTAATATTTTAGTTCGCTTTGGAATTCGTATAATTAAGTTGAAACCAAAAAATATCAAAAAAAAACATCGCCTAATCATTTATATATATATATATATATATATATATATATATATATATATTTATTTATTTATTATATATATATATACTCAGTACCTACAAAAAAGCCAATTGTACTATCATTATTTGCTTAAAACTAGCGCTAACGTCACTCATATATATATATATATATATATATATATATTATATATATATATATATATATATATATATATTATATATATAAATAATATATATAATATATATATATATATATATATATATATATATATATATAATATATATAAATATATATATAATGCTTCATTTTCGAATACTGATACTTTTATTGTTTTAAATTTCTTCCATTTATCAAAGGAAATGCACTAGAACATTTTGACGGTTATCATTAACTGAGTTTATGAGTTTATTCTGCTGCCTAAAATAATGTGAAAACTGATTGGGAAGGGCCGAGCAGGGTTTTGATGAAATTATGGTATAAGAATGCCCATTTTTAATAATAAATCTTGGAAGATTTAATAATATGAAAGTATCAGTGATAAATATAATAAAGAATCAATATAAATATTTTTATTTGCGAAGAAGTATGCAAAAATTTACAATATCTTGAGGTCAAATATATTTCAATAAAATACATCAAATAATTAGAATTCACCTAACAATTTATGACGTAATTATTTATTTTATTATAAATTGTAAATGGGTTTTTTTGATAAGCAATTTTTGCATTTTGATTTAAAGAAATTAATTTTACCAATATATTTAATGTCTTGTGGCAAAGAGTTGTACAATACTACCCTGAGTAATCTGAACTAAATTCATAATTTATGTTGTGTTCCGTTTCCGACTATTTTTATATAGTTTTCCGACTATTTTATATAGTGTTCCGACTTTTTTTAGCTTTTCAATTATTTTATATAATGTTCCGACTATTTTATATAGTGTTCCGACTATTTTAATAATTTTCCGACTATTTTATATAGTTTTCGACTATTTATACTTACCTTTTTTTTAGCTTTTCAATTATTTTATATAATGTTCCGACTATTTTATATAGTGTTCCGACTATTTTATATATTTTTCCGACTATTTTATATAGTTTTCCGACTATTTTATATAGTGTTCCGACTTTTTTTTAGCTTTTCAATTATTTTATATAATGTTCCGACTATATTATATAGTGTTCCGACTATTTTATATATTTTTCCGACTATTTTATATAGTTTTCCGACTATTTTATATAGTGTTCCGACTTTTTTTAGCTTTTCAATTTTTATATAATGTTCCGACTATTTTATATAGTGTTCCGACTATTTTATATAGTGTTCCGATTATTTTATATAGTGTTCCGACTTTTTTATGTATTTTTCCGACTATCTTATACAGTGTTCCGACTATTTTATATAGTTTTCCGATTATTGGTGACCAAGAAAGCAAGTTTTTCAAAGGAAAGCTTCACCCCTGGCTTGCGCGCTTCCACACCAGAATTTTTTTATGTTCATTCCCATATTCGTCAGACAGAAGGAAAGTCGTGAAGACGGACGTGATGTCCGTCAAGTCTTCTTTATGACGCAATAATCTTACTTTATGATTTGTACATTTCTCAAAACTTTCATATTTCACGTGATCTTGATGTTCAAGTGCATCCTCCGGACGTGCTTCGTGTTTTGACTCCGGAATTCTTGTAGAATTTTATCTGTAATGTACATTTTCTTTTATTGTTTTTAAGTTGTAAGCATTGAAACTAACGGTATATGTATCATGAATAACATTGCTTAGCACATCATCATCTTCCATAATTAAATCTGTTAAGCAGCAGCTTGTTGTATATTTCTGCTGGATTGTGTTTTCTAACTAATTTTTAGTTTAACTACATTGTTTATACTTATAGCGAGCGAAGCGAGCCTTCATTACCTTTTTAGAGCCAAGCTATTCTTGTTTAATTATTAAATTATTTTTCTATCCTATCCAGCCAGCGAAGCGAGTCTGTTGGTAATTAACTGTATTTTATGTATTCTTTGACGTGAGTTCCTGACGCAACGCATTACTATAATTAAATTATATTTTACATTACATTTGTATTAAAAATAAGTTATTTTTATGAAAAAATTCAGGATAATAATCATTAAATTTTTACTAATTTGCAGTGCGGGTCAATCTAACTTTACTGATTTTTCAGTAACGTTTATGCATAGACTGTTAATGCCTGCGGACATAAAGATATATACTAGAGGGGGCATAGGCTATCTCCAAACATTGAGAGTCCTGAGACATTATTTTGGGGCTCTCAGAGGCTCTGTGTAACCTCAATAAACCTCTTCTAAGGGTAAGTTAAGAAAAAAAAAAAAAATCATCTCAAAGAAAGAAATCATGAGAAATCATTTTTTTCGGCTTCCTGCACATTGTTTGTGCTTTGATTTATATTTTTAACGTTCTACTATATAATTCACTGTAATTTTGTTCTGTTTATTTGATGATAATGATAATCGAAGATGGTCAGGTTACTTTTTCGATATTTCAAAATTCAACCAATAGGGTCCCTCTAGTAATATATCTCTATGCCTGCGGACGCCTATGCTGTTTATGTATACACTATAATTTATATTTGAGGACATTATATTGTTAGGACAAACATAGGGTATCTGAAAAGAAGAGAAAAAGTTCCTAAGTATACTTTAAACCCAAGTTTTTAACTTGGGTTTGAAATCCAGTTTTATTTTTTCATGTTTTTGTGACAATATGTAGAATTTATTAAAATTTATGTTAAATATGTAGGATTCTTTTATTTGATAATACTTACATATTCTTGTGGTCTGGTTTATTTAATGAAACAAGTATAGTCTTGAAAAGATGTCCTAGATTCATAATAAACAAATACTTGTTATTTCTAAAGTATAGTTCGATTAAACCCGGAAGTTTTTCTTGGGTTTAATCCAGTTTCGTTTAATTTGAATTTATACAGAAGAATAATTCTCTGTTAAAACCCAGTTTTAATTGCACAATTACTTTAAGCCGAAAAGTTCAATGCAGGTTGTTATGCAGATTAGTAATTTATGTATTTGTATTTAAATTTTTGTAGAGTAAAGTAGATCACATAAAGATGATATTTTATTGTATCTAGATGAAGTGTTGAAGTCTAAATTATTCTATAGTTTTAAATAAATATGTATGTATAATTTATTTATTTTACGCCTTGCATTTTTAACATGTTGACTTTAACCTGTTTTTTTTTAATGATACTTATTGGCTAGCATTTTACTCTACAAGGTATAATTAGAAAGAAAAAGACACCTACTATTGAGGTTCATAAATTTGGCCTAAACCCAGGTTTATTTATGGTTAGGAATCTTTTACAAGTACCTAACATCGCATAGGCTCGGAGCCACCGGCTAAACGTCCCTTTTGAAGGACGGCACGTGAAAGGATTTCCATCACTCACATGAAAATCCTAGAGACCCAGACCAGGAACGAACCCTGACTCTCTAAGTGGCAGGCACACGTGCTATGTAATAACACCACCGGGATCTCCCGAGAACGAGTATGCGAGTCTGAAGTTGAGACGTCGAGCGCAGCGAACCCGAAGTGTTGAGAAAGACATCCGAGGTAACCCGTACCCGATTTGCATTTGATTATCCAATCTTATACCTGGTATTACCTTAACATGGTATTAATATGTCCATTCCACTGATTAAAATCCATTATTTCAAGGGCAGACGTAAAACGTATTCAAAGATAACAGTAATATATTATTTCCAGATTCTATATTCCTTGCATAAGTTTTGTGACAGGTTTTGTTCCGATTGTTTTATCGTCTAATAAAAGTAATAATTCTAGTTTATCCTAAGATTTATTTACTATTACTCGAACCACCATAAATTTTATGTTAATTTTTAGTGTCATTTGTAAAGTTTTTATTTAAATTGTTGATTTATAGTGGCGATATAAATATAATTCTTAACTTTACTTTTACCAATAAAGAAATTGATTGAAAAAAATATCTTCTTTTCTCAAACAACAAATTCCGTCTTTTCCACAAGAATCTATTTTTAAATAGCAGAGCAGGCTTTCGCCATCAACTGTGCTGAAAAGGTGAGTCTCTATATGTTGTCCAAAATCTCCGCTAAGGGCTTGGAGCAGACTCAGTCTGCTCATTTCCTTAGTCTACTGCTATTCTTAGTTGGGCTATTCGGAAAATATTTTTTTTTTTATGACGTCATTAACCCGTAATAATGACACAGAAAACATTTTGAAATATCATAAAACACGAAAAATGATGCGATCTTATTGAAATTTAGCACGCATGTAGCTATGTATAAGACTAAATATACCTTTAGTCTTAAGTTTCATCTCATTATCAGCATTAGTTCAATTTTTATCGAATGATCTGTATACGTTTTTTTATAAATTTGGAAAATATTTCAATTGAGTTGAAATTTGGTACTAGTGTATTGACGTAATTTGGTACTAGTGAAATTTGTACTAGTGTACCCCCCTTGACGTAATTTGGTACCCACGTAATATTGGTACCCCCTTGACGTAATTGGTACTAGTGTACCTTGACGTAATTGGTACTATTGTACCTTGACGTAATTTGGTACTAGTGTACCCCTTGACGTAATTTGGTACTAGTGTACCCCTTGACGTAATTTGGTACTAGTGTACCCTTGACGTAATTTGGTACTAGTGTACCCTTGACGTAATTTGTACTGTGTACCCTTGACGTAATTTGGTAAAGTGTACCCCTTGACGTAAGAAATAAGTGTACTAAGTTTCGTTAAAATACAACAAGTCTATCCATGATTTTTGGTGGATCATAAAAGTTAAGCACCATCGAACGTGGTCTGTGCCTGGATGGACCGCTGGAAATGAAACGAATGCATTTTATATCTAAGGACGAGCGAAGCGAGTCCGAAGAGGTGTTACAGTATACATTTGACGAATTTTATATTCTAAGAACGAGCGAAGCGAGTCCAAAATAGGTAGGATAAGCGTAACAAATCCGATGTGACGAAGAAAAGTTCGGAGCTACCCTGTTCCCGAATTTTTAAAATAATCGGTAATACAAGGTAAATAAATAATCTGGCATGTCAATACGTCGTTCGAAAAATAATTAGATGGTAAAATAATTGTATCACACCTACATAAACACGATATTAAATACTTCGCTTATTTTTATGTAGTTCTTTGTATAGATTTGTTTTATCAAAGAACATGTTTAAATAAATGTAGACATAAATTTATTGTATACGATTATAAGAAAGATACATTTATTGAATAAATTTATTTCTTAACATAAACTTTTACTTATGTTACATCTTAACATGTTAATACTAACCTATAAATATGTTTACATATCATTTCCTTCGAACGTCTTTCATGTTTTCTGAATATTCCAATTTATTTATACAGCCTCTATGCATAATTTAACTTTCGCATCATAAATGTATTCTAGGTAGTAAAACCTTTTAAGAACTGCATAACTAAAATTTTGGTTATGTTATAGCGTTTATGAGTTGATATCAACTAATGGTTAAACATGTTCCAAATTGTATTTTTTTATTCGTTTATCTATACGTAATATTCTTCAATTTTTCTTTACTTTTTTTTCATGTCTCTAGAGATAAAAATCCTTCACTATAAAATCAGAGATAAGGATACGTGGAGAAAGGATGAAATCAGAGATAAGGATACGTGTAGAAAGGAAGTGTTTAAAGACATTTATATTAAATATAGCAAAAATTCAATTTATTAAAAGTAAATTATCTTTTTCAGATGCATAAGATCTACAGATTTGTTTGTTTGTGCTTGTGTATATTTGTCTGCTGTAATAATAGCGGCCAGTTTATTTATGAGAGTAGGAACTTGGTACAAAAATCAATCTCCAGTTCTAGTTTTTCTTTCCAAAATTTTGTATGACGTCAATACCCCCAGAAAAGTTACAAATTTACCGCTGATAATTCCGTGAGGATAATTTTCGACAAGATAATGAACAGTTCCAATACGGTGAGGAAAAGTCCCGATAAGATTGGGAAATGTTCCGATAAGATGAGGAAAAGTTCCAAAAAGGTTGGGAGAAGTTCCGATAAGGTTGGGAAAAGTTCCGATAAGGTTGGGAGAAGTTCTGATAAGGTAAGGAAAAGTTCCGATAAGGTTGGGAAAAGTTCCGATAATGTGGGAAAAAAACGAAGTTTCCGATTTTCTCCTAATTAGTACATAAACAATAAACATCCTTCTATTTATTTTAAAAAATTCTCAAAATTGAAAATTTGATCTAAAATAAATTAATCAACTTTTATTACGTGATATTTCATCCTGTCATAAATCTTCTTTTCCCTCTAAAAAACGTGCCGAAAAGTTTTCCTTTGAAAATAAACAAAAAACGAGTCGTCGGCTTGGAAATTCAGTTTCATTAAACTGTCATGAATAACTGTTTGTCGACTTTCGAGAGCAAGGTCGACCGAGGTACGAACTCCGGGTTGTGTAACGCTTTTTCTTTAAAATCACGATTTATTTTGCTATTATAATTCTTCTAGTTTTTTGTTTTAACAGTATTTTTTATTGGCTTTAGATTAAATATTTTTTTAAAGAAACTGTTGAAATTTTGTACAAATTTTATATAAAGTCATGATGTGACCCTGATCGGACAGGTTGGGTTCGTGGGTGCCTCATTATTTGATATTGTGCTTTATAATATTCAATTATGATATTTTTTTAATTAATTTATATATATTTTATTAATACATTAACATTTATATTTATAGTATTAAATATTTTTTTTCTTATTTATTGAACAGTTCTTAGCTCATTTATTTTACACCTGTGTATCATATTTATTGTTATTTATGATTATTTTAAATAATCTTAAAATCCACAACCACTTCAGGTGGTTGTGGCAACCATTACGCTCTCATTAATCTAAAGTTGGCGATATATTATTTGACGAAATCTTATGTATAAACTGAGAGCGTAACCTGGGCTGCGAACCCCAAACCTCCTTGGTGTCAAAAGTTAGTATAAATATTGATGCTCTAACGATCCCTACCACGAAGGCGGCTGATAGAAAGATTGCAAGGCCTAAATTAATGTTTAAGTTTAACAAACGTCTTATCCTATCTGTATGTTAACTTAAATACTTCGTATTGACTTTATATACTGAAAATTGATTATTGAATGCACTTTAATCAAAAAATGCATTATCATTTCTCTCTTCCTAGTTTAAGTGAAATCGAAGAATTAAATTCCGATTTAAAATACATAAAGTAAAACTTGAGTTTAAAGCACGTGAAGGTATATAAACCCCTACGTATGATGTTCAACTTTATTAGATTTTTTTAATATAATTGAACACGATTATTATGTTTTTTTATAAATCAGAGTTATTACTTCGATTTACTAAAATTTCATAAAGTAAAGTTTAAAGAAAATATGGTGTACCGGCAGGATGCGAAGAAAAGTAACATTAGGTCCAAATTACCCCAGAGTAACTAGTATTATATATTTTTACCGTAAGACTTTCTCGATTATTACAGTCTTTCATGTAAAAAGTTTATTATTTTTATCATATTTGACGTTATAAGTGAAATGAGGAAAATTGTTAGTTTTTCTACTAATATCTAAAAGGTGATAGTATATTTTCTTCACTTTTTAGATGGCGTGTGATAGTAGAACTATTAAATAAGTTTGATACAATTTAGGAAATAAATTCAAAAATCAGGAACTTTTTCTCACTGTATCTGATTTGTTTTGCTATATTCTCCAATTCGAACTCGCTTCGCTCGTCCTCAGAATATGAAAATCACTTAATTTATAGGGATACTCTACTTTCCCTCATTTATATAATAGGAAAAGTTTTGTGTTTGCAAAAAAATCCGAAAACCTAGTTTTCATTTGAGTTATCCGTTTTAGGTGTTTTAAAACCTCTTGAGACGTTTTTAAAAAGTTGTTTGTATATCTGTTATCATTATAGCTCCTAAGTTATTTTTGCTAAAGAGTTGAAACTTAAATACAAAAAATCAATCTTAAGGTCTTTAGTTGTACTACCCGGAAAATAATGTTTTTTATGAATTTATTAACCCGCAATTATAAATTAGCAAAAATTTCGAAAATTTATTATTGAATTTTCAATAATAAACAATTATTATTGTTTATAATTGATAACGCCGAAAATAATTTTTGGCGTTTAACAGAAATCGCCAAATTATTTTTACGTGACATGATTCAATTAACAAATTAAAAGGCAGTTTTAGGAGTAAAAAAGTAGATAAAACGCATTGTCCTTTATTATTGCTGTCAGGGGATCCCTGTACACGTGTACACGAATTACAAATCGAAGAATAGAAGAAACTAGAAGAAGATAATTAGGGGAATAGTTATTCCCTATATATCTTACATCCTTATTATTTATTATCTCCGGATAATAAATGGTCAATATTTTTTATTAATTCATTTCACTGTTTAGAGCGTTTTCAAAAGAGTGTTTAAAAAGAGTCAAAATTAGATCAGAATCGAAAACTCATAAAATCAATCAAAGCCACCAAACCCTTTATTAGTATCTTTAATCCCGACAATAAAGCTATTAAAAATAATTATTTTTCACGCTTCTTAACAGCTTCCTATCAGTTTTTCTTACGACACCAAACATATTTATGATGCAGCAATAAATACTTTGTTTGTACCATCGTTTATTAAATAATTTATCATTAAATAATATTACGTAATAGAAATTTAAAACGCCTACCAATTTTGACTCCTATAAAATTACCTAAATCATGATAATGTTTATAATCTAGCTTAAAGAAAATATTTACATACTCAAAAAACTATTATTAAGCTTGTAGGATAATCCTCATATTAGTCCTGCCTATTAGCGTTTACATTGTATTGTTAAAAATAGTCTATAATCAAAAGTTTCGGGACTAAAGAAGACTTTTGGTCTAATATAATCTCTTTTTGATTGAGAGAACAGACCAATTAAGTTTTTGGTTACTTAAAACGATAGAACAAAATAGTATATATTTAAATTATAAATAAATTATTAATTACTTAATGGTATAGTATTATTTAATGTCTGTGAGTAAAATATTGGGGCAAAAGTAGAGCCTTGTGTAACCCCTTAACGATATCCTTTTGTTTTGATAATTTAATGTCTTTATTTTAAACCGGGTGCGAGGTTTTAAAATGACACTGTGGTTTAATATTGATAAGAATTAGTACCAGTAGAGCTGATCAGTATCAAGGTTTGCTAACGCAAGTTTGTACCACGAAGTACTTAAAACTTTAATAGTTCTTGTTTGTACTCGTTAACTTTTATTCTAATCAAAATATCAGAAATTACATTTTAAAATTAATTATTTGAACAAAAAAACCGTAAGGTACATGCAACAATAACATACGGTGCTATCCGTATTAAATTTCTTATAATTTAATACATTGCTTTTAATAGTTTAAGGTATATATATATATATATATATATATATATATATATATATATATTATATATATATATATATAATACGTGTGTGAGTGTAGGCAACATCTTGTTTCTAGAAGTTTCAATGCCGCACGATAACTGTCAAACGATTTTTTTGGTCTAAATAAAACTTGGGGTAATAAATCAACTCCATTACTGTCATGAAATGTGTATTATGTTACTAACGTGCCATAATGTTTGAGCAACAATTTCTCAAAAAATCACAAATACTTAAAAAGATGGTTGGTTCATGACGCTGACATGAACAAGTTAGTTATGATTTTATCAATTGACATATACAAAATTATGTAGACAAATTACGTTTTTGATTAACACATTTGAATATTCGCGTATTTCGTGGCAGTATGCCACTTTTATTTACTAGTAATATGACGAAGTGATATAAGATGACATCCATGTTTCTGCTGAGAGGCCGAGGGGCCAAATGACTCTCGTTTTATGATAGTTACCAAAAATCATTAGAGCTCTCTGGGGTCGTTATATTGGTTGTTGAGACCATTTTCGAAGACCTAACAAATTTTTAATACTTTTTCAGAAAATATTGTTTTAGAATATTGTACGTATAGTCCAAAACATTTTGTAAATACAATAATTACTATAACGCATCAATAAAAATTATTTGTTTAAAAATAGTATCATAAAAGTGAACAATTAATTTAACAACCAGTTAATACACGACATTGAATAAGGATACAACACTTTAATAATGTAATATAAAACTATTTAATACTAATATAATTATGTAATACATAATAATTTCCAATACTATCTAATAAAGGGCTAGTATTGTAAGGTTATTTAAAGCTAAGGTTATTACGAACTGTTCTCCTCAAACCCTATTCATAATTTGTTATGCTTTATTTGACTACCTTTTTTTATTTATTAATATTGAAATCTAAGTCGTTTGTAGGCACAAAGTTATTTGTTAAGTTGCATTTTAATATTTAGTTTAAATGACTTAGGAGATTAAAGAAGAAAATAATTTTAAATTGTTTCATTAGTTTGAGGTCAAGGTTAACTTAAATGATAATTTCGTTTAGTATTTAAATGAAATTATGTTTCGAGATTTTAATGGTAAATTTCCGTGACATCAAAGAGAATAAATAATTAAATATAATTGTATTTTATTTTTAAATATTATTATTTTACAATTAAATTAACTTGTGATTGTGAAATTACTTCTTTATCATTTAAAGTATTAAAGGAAGTAAAAATTGCTTCCAATCTCCTGTTATAATAAAAGAAATGATTGCAATAGCAAAATAAAAAATCGACTTCTATTTCAAAATAAAAATCTATTTAAATTTCCTATTATAACACAAGAAATCAATGTAATAGCAAAATAAAAATGTATTTGTCTCTCGCACAATTATATTATGTCAACTATTTATGTTTGCAAAACTCGTTTGTATCAAATGGTATATGTTTTTCTTTAAAAGAAAGAATAGCGGTAAGAGAGCAACGCTCGTCTCTGGTAAATACTTCCATTATATTCTTTGGAATTTAATTGAAGGTCAAAGTGAGTTCAGGATCTGTCGGCGCCCTGATGAGTTAGACTTAACGAAACAGAGTGGGACATGATATTATGTCGAGCCATCAATGATGACGAATGTCGAATGATGCAACGGTTCCCAGATGTAGCATTGCATTTTGCGTGTTGCATTTCCTAGGTGTCTCTCGCACAATTATATTGTGTCAACTGTTCATGTTTTGCAAAACTCGGTAGTATCAAATGATATATGTTTTGCTTGCCATGCACGATGGTGGTAAAAGAGCACCGCTCGTCACTGGTAATTACTTAACATTATATTCTTCAGAATTTTATTTGAAGGTCAGAGTGAGTTTAGACTCTGTTGGCCCCCTGATGAGTTAGACGTAACGAAGCAGAGTGGGCATGACAATATTCGAGCCATTAATGATGAATGTCGAATGATGGAATAGTTCCCAGATGTGGCATTGCATTTTGCTTGTTAAATTTCCTAGGTATGTGTGTGTGTGTGATATATGGGTACAGGGACACGCTATAGTCCGGCCAATATTTTTAGTTTTTATAATAATTTTTAATGTTCTGAATTAAAACAAACTCTGCCCTTATTTGTGTTTCTTTGTGAATATTCATTTATTACCCATTAAAGATCTTTAATTAGTTTATTTTTTAAAACACAATTGTAAATATTTGTCAATATTTACATTAATATTTGCAATCCATACAAGTAATTGGAGGACGAATCTTCAATTATTTAACATTTAACCCACCAGGGAACGCTGGATAATTACACTCTATTTTTTATTGCTGGTCATAACACTAAAATAACAACAAATCATTTGTAAAAGATAGCCCGAAGACAGTACTAAGAAGGTATTAAACATCTAGCTACTGTAATTACACTCGAAACAAACTCCTTTTGGAAAGTTTTGTTGTTGATGATATATATCAATTATTAGGATGAATATAATTACGTTTATTAAATAAAATACAATACAATCTCTTAGGTTGAATTGAAAACATAATGCTATGGAAAAATTTAAGTGAAATCTCAGTTTCATATGTTTAGTACAAACACAATACTTTTCCTATATACATACGGTATAAATGAGGAAAAGTAAAAATATTATTGACATACCAATAAATTACAGCTATATTTATGATTTTCGAATAGAATTTTTATAAATATATTTTTGATTGTTTAATAAAAATCTATTAAAATGATAATTTACTGAATGTTATGTGATACCTTATTTAGTCAGTAAATAATAAATTAATAAAAGAGTAAAAACAAAATACAACAAATAAAAAAAAGAAATTATTAAAAATAATAAACGAATCAACGAAGATTAAAATAAGTTTAGCAATAAATAATTTATAAAATTAATAATAGGAAAACAAACTAATAATTTATATAACCCTGACCCGACGATATGGTTCAAACCATTATATATAAAAATGGTAATTAATTTATTTTGCTGAATATTATAAGCAAATATGTTTTAAGTTATGACAGGTTGAAAAATGAAAGGTACCTTAATATTTTTTAGTGTATTTATAGCTGCTCGTATTCCGCGTTAATGGAAAACGTTTTTACTTTTCCTCATTTATACCGAAGGTCTATAGGAAAAGTGTTGCATTTGCAAAAAAATCCATTTCCAAAAAAATTATCCGTTTCAGGTGTTTTAAAGGCCTCCTGAGTGATTTTCTCAAAGTTGTCTGTCTGTATGTATGTGTGTCAGTTATCATCGTAGCGCCCAGGGTATTTATGCTAAATAGTTGAAACTTTGTACAAAAATCATTCTCCCGCTGTAGTTGTGCTATTCGGAAAATCATTTTATTTATGCAATAATGACTCAGCGAACATTTAAAAAAAATCATAAAATATGGTAATATTATGCGATCAAATTAAGAGATTTAGCAGGCATGTAGCCATGTATAATACTAACATATGTGCTAATTTTCATCTCATTATCAGAATTAGTTCAATTTTAATTAAATGACTTCTGTACGTTTTTTAAAAAATTGTAAAAAAATCGGATAACAATCCAATTGAGTTGAAATTTGGTACACGTATATACCTTTACGTATATACGTAAAGGTATAATAAGTATAATATAAGTATAAAAAGTATAATTAGTACTCCAAATTTCATTTTAATACAATAAACTATGGTTTGTTGGATCATAAAAGTTAGCAGCATTTTAGTGGTCAGTGCTGTGTAGGCGATCGCTGTGAATAAACGAATGTATTTAATATATGAAGAATATATGAAGAGCCAAGTGAGTCCGAAGTGGTGTTGCAGCATACAATTGACAGATTGTATATTCTGAGGACGAGCGAAGCGAGTCCGAAGTAGAGAGGTTGATCGTAGCGAGTCCGATCTGATGAGGAAAATTTCCGAGGTACCCCGTACCCGATTTTTTCTAAGGATGATTATGAACAGATTGGTCGAAACGTCAAACTAAAACCTTTGTTTTTTTTAACCCTAAGGCTTAAATCTCGAAATCACGACGTAGTTAAGGTTACAATCAGCATCAATTTGAAACAATATAATTAACCCGATTTGTAAAATATTTTTGAAATTAAAGAATATGGAATTAAAAAACACGAAACTAAAAAAGAATTATATAGCACTCAATATAGACTCTAGCTTGATGACATACAAGTCGTAATATGATATGAAGCAATGCTAAGTATTGAAATATTTCATGACATTGCTTCTGGTACGTCTAGTTGTGTGGTAGAAAACTATTATAGTTTTCCATAGTAGCGAACTGAGTTCTTTGTAGTAGCTAATGTGTAACTAAAGAGATTAGTCTCGCTGGTCTTAGTTATTAGTTTGAATGAAGGTATTTTTCTATTACTATCGAATTAGTTACACTGACATCCTCTTATTGTTTCTTAGTATAGTTTGAGGAATTTAATAACAGAACGAGATGAGAGATGAGTGATGGAGAGGAGGAAAGAGATGAGAGATGAGTGATAGAGAGGAGGAAAGGATGAGAGATGAGTGATAGAGAGGGGGAAGGAAAGAGATGAGTGATAGAGAGGAAGAAAGAGATGAGAGATGAGTGATAGAGAGGAGGAAAGAGATGAGAGATCAGTGATAGAGAGGAGGAAAGAGATGAGAGATGAGTGATAGAGAGGAGGAAAGAGATGAGAGATCAGTGATAGAGAGGAGGAAAGAGACGAGAGATGAGTGATAGAGAAGAGGAAAGAGATAAGAGATGAGTGATAGAGAGGAGGAAAGATGAATTTTGAGATGATTTTTATCTAAGAGATATATTACTATTGATTGAATTTTGAAACATCGAAAAAATAACCTGTCCATCAATATAATGAAATAAACAGAACGAAATTACAGTGACTTATATAGTAGAACGTTAAAAATTCAAATAAAAATGTGCATGAAGCCGAAATCAATTGATTTATTATAACCTGAACTCACTCTTGGAAGAGGTTTTAATGAGGTCACACAGAGCCCCAATATGATGTTTCAATGCTCTTAATGTAGTGATATTGGCTATGTCCCCTCTAGCATATAACTCTATGGTTGTTATTGTTGAAATAAATAACTTAGGCTTAAAATAACCTCATTTTTTCTATGGATATTCGCTAAAAGGCCGTTTGTCATTTGAAATTTGCTTGGCGGTAGATGTAGTGCTATATGCATCAGATGTCGCATATTTAGTGCTATATGCATCACATGTCGCACATTTCGTGCTATATGCATCACATGTCGCACATTTAGTGCTATATGCATCACATGTCGCACATTTAGTGCTATATGCATCACATGTCGCACATTTAGTGCTATATGCATCACATGTCGCACATTTAGTGCTATATGCATCACATGTCGCACATTTAGTGCTATATGCATCACATGTCGCAATTTAATATGCATTGTATTTAGTGCTACATGCATCACATGTCGCACATTTAGTGCTATATGCAATACATGTCACACATTTAGTGCTATATGCATCACATGTCGCACATTTAGTGCTATATACAACATGTCGCACATTCCGTTTTTTCCTTAAATCGGCTTTTATATAATCTTTGATTTTAAAAATAAACTTCATTATTTAAGTTGGTTTCCTTTCGTAAAATTAAAGTGTTCTTTTACATTTTTATATCCAGGCCTCAACAGTTATTACCAACTACTTGATGCGGACCAAGAAGTTATAAAATGCTCGGGAGCGTCTGGAAAACCAAGGATATAATTTCAGGATCCACCTTATATCGCCACTTCTTAAGATATTGGGGACAACTTATGTTTTTTAAAAGAAATTTGTTAAAATACAACACTGGCTTCCTTCCTCTTCCTTTGAGCCTGCTTTCCTCAGATATTTACCAAATATTTGATTTTGACAATTATATGATTTTAATTATTATTGTTTTTTTCAGGTATTGATATTTTAAACAAAAGCAAATCTGCATTTGTAAGTATGGGACAGTTATTTTGTCTTGAGCGCATTATAGTAATTTACGTATTATGAAGGTAAACACAGCCATAACTGCCAAGCATATTGGTTATTTGTTAGAGGCGCTAGCCGAGGGAACCAGAATAATGAATCAAAACAGACCAGGTTGTGTCTCTCCACACATTATTATATTTATTTAATAAAGCCAGCTTTCAACCGTTAACGGTCATCATCAGTGCCTACATGACAAACAATTGATCAATTAATATAATGAACGAATAGAGTAAAAAAGTAAAAGATCTAATAATATAATTAACAAAAATTCTAAAATAAACGCAAACCAAAATATTTAAACACAGAGGTGTTAACACAATAATTTTTGTACACAAACCAAGGGGTTTGTAAGGCTTGTTCCTGATGTGAAGCCGAGAGATCATATTGTTTAATCTATAGGCAAGGCTTTAATAACTATTTGTTCTTGAGGTACTTACAAGAGTTTTCCTTTAAAAAATATTAAGTACGAGTTGTTATATAGTTTTTTAAACAAGTGTGTTTCTTTAAAATTGCCTCATAAATAATCATTTGTACCGACTAAATATTTGTTTAAATTTTTAACCTGTCTGATATTTTAGGTTTAATTATTAAATATTGTTTTAGGTTTATTCTTTAATTAGTTTACGTAGCTTTATTAACTAATTCATTATTTATGTTCTATTTAAAAAAAATCGTGTTCGGGGTACCTCGGAACTTTTCCTCATTACATCAGATTTCCTACGCTCATCCTCCCTGCTTCGAACTCGCTTCACTCGTCTCCAGAAATACTGTTCACCAAATTTATACTGCAACATGTCTTCGGACTCACTTCGCTCGTCTTCAGATTGTAAATTTATCTGTATTATTCTTAGCGGTCACCCCTACAGCACTCACCACGCTCAATGCCTTAAGTTTTTATGATCCAACAAAAATCATGGATATACTTGTCGTATTTGTGTACTTGTTTATCAGGTAATGGTATACATTTGTACCAAATTTCAACTCAATTGGACCATTTTCCAATTGTTCAAAAATCGTACACAAAAATTGAACTAATGTTGATAATGAGATGAAAGTTAGAACATATGTTTGTCTTATACATAGTCACATGCGTGCCAAATCTCAATCCGATCGCATCATTTTTCCGTGTTTTAAAAATTTTCAAAATTTTTGTTGAGTCATTATTGTGGGTTAATGACGTTTTAGAATAGCACAACTACAGCGGTATTGTACAAGCATAAATACACTGGGCGCTTCGATGATAACAGACACACACATACAGACAGACAACTTTGCGAAAAGGCCTTAAAACTTAGTAGGCCTTAAAAAACACTTGAAACTAATAATTCCGGTGACATCCCGGTTTCGGATTTTTTTTCAAACGCAATACGTTTCCTATATATCTACGGTATAAATAGGAGCAAAAGTAAATAACTAAGCAAAATCAATTGGTATTCGGTCAATTCAAAGCATTAATTGATTGATTGGTTGATTGATTTAAAGCAGGCCAGGGCAAACTACGGCCCGCGGAGCATTTTTATGTGGCCCGCGGGCAAAATTAAAATGTTTGGAAAAAATATTAAATAAATTAAAAACAACAAAAATATTAGGTATATAAGCAAATAAATTGTTTAATTCTAAATTATAATAAAAAGTTAGATATCAAGATAAGAAAATAATGGATTGTTACTTTAACTCTAAAGTTTGAAAAAAAAAATTGGAAGATAAGAAACAATTTCATAAAGAGCGGCCGCCTTTCATATCAATTCTCATTGTCAGATTTGACGAATTCTAATTATTTTAGCGAATTTTTATTTTTACAATAATAGGATAAAAACTATTTTGCCTTCTGTGAATTGCCGAAAAGGAGTTGATAAAATACAATCCCTTTGATCTTTTATTTCATAGGGATACTTTTTAAAATTATTTTTATACCTTGTATTCTAGCAAAATTTGTCTTCAGTTATATTTCAAGATCTGACGAAGATACTCCGTTTTATTTTTTTCCGTTTTGTGCTAAAGTTCCCTAATTCTTATTCTTTGAGAATAAATGTGGCTAGTAATACACCAGCGTAACTGCAATTTGTTGCGGGTTTAGCATGCTTTAAAATTTAAGGAATGCGGCCCACGACTGGATGTAAAAAGACTAAGCGGCTCTTTCCTAGAAAAGTTTGCCCAGGCCTGATTTAAAGCATTGATTGATTAGGTATATACGAATATGGTATTTGAGGCTTAAAGCTAAAGTAAACATGTTAGTTTCTAAGACATGCCGAGAAAAGTATTTTGATGATGAATATCTTTGCGCCTTGGTGTGTATTTTTTTTCTAAAATTCCAAGGTAAATCGAATTCCCTACACTCATTCTTACAACTTCTGACTTGATAACTTTGAGAAAACCACTTAGGAGGTCTTAAAAATACCTAAAAAGGATAATTCAGGTGACATCTCAGTTTCGGATTTTTTTAAACACAAAAATTTGTATATATACCTACGGTGTAAATGAGGAAAAATTAAAATTATACATATTTCTCGATAAAACTGGAACTATAGCACATAATGAAATGAAATTCAGTACATTTTTTTGTTCCGATAAAGGACTACAGGGGTACTAAATTTCAAAACGATTTAATTATAGTTTTGAGATTTTTGCTGGTTCCTAATGACGGTTAATGACGTTAAAAAATACTTGTGGAAAACTGACGTAAAAATTTATTTTTATGCCAAGTTTCAACTCTCCAGCATGAACACACTAGGGATCTGTGATAATAATAGACACACTTACAGACAACTAGGTTAAAACACTCTGGAGATCTGAGAAACACCTGAAATTGATAATTCAGGTGAATACCCAGTTTCAGATTTTCAGTACAATCACTACACCTTACAATTTACCTACGGTATACATGAGGAAAATCTGCTTCCGTAGCCGCGGTCGTATAGTACTGGACTTCGGTACCGGAGGTCCAGGGTTCACAGTCCGGGCTACGCTCTCAGTTTTTATGAATAGAATTTGTTGTAAAAAGATTTCGCCAACTTTAGTTTTACTTTGAGCATAGTAGATGTTACCCACCCGAGATTGTTCCCGCAGGGCGAATACCCTATAGGGCCGAAAGGCCCTAAAACGGGCATTATTATTATTATACATGAGGAAATGTAAAAAGAACCAAAATAAATCCAAATCCAATAATTTATAAAACTACATCAAAATTATTAGATAAGCACATATTTTTCGAAAGTACCACCGTTGCTTAATAGGACTCGATAAACTCCAAAAAATATAAAGTAGATAATGATAACGACTCATAAAATACCTTCTTTTCGTTTTTCCAAAAAAAAATCAAGTTTCCGCTGTTGCCTGAGGCAAAATCTGACTAGGAATTACATCATTCGTGCAATACAACACCTATGTATATTACTACAAATTCTAGACTAATATTTGATTTTAGATTAACAGCATGCTACATTCATTTAATAGAGATTGTTTCAAGCCGTGAGTATTATGGTATTCCGAGCGAAGCTACGTTAAAGAGACCGATAACTATTTGTATCTGAATTTTTAATATTTCGCTACTCTTTAGGCAAGAACCTTATATGTTTTGCATAGACTTTATTTTTTATTAAATTTTACTTTTGAAATGCTAAGTTTTTTTTAATATCAGAATTTTAGATTTTTTTAAAATTAATTGAATTTTTACGCTGTGATTTTCTAAATTTATTCTTAAAGAGGCCATACAACGTTAGAACTGCTTTTCTAACATGTTGTACCTGAATTTCTTATCTTTGTCATAATCAAGATAATAAAATGATTACCATTTTTTTGTTCCGATAGTTTTTAGGTGATAAAAGATTTAAAAATCTGGTTAGAATGTTGAAACATAGTGTTCATGACAGGTACAATACAGTAAGTAAATGAAGATTTTAGGATGTTGCAGTTATTAATAATAAGTTTAGGCAATGTTATTTGTCTCATAATAAGTCAAAAAATAGTATTACAATCATATTAATATTAAATTATACTATTGCTAGTACATTATTCTGTTATTATTATATTTAATGTCTGTGTAGTCCTCAGACTAATTCATACAAATAAACCTTAATTTATTTATATTTGAGTCTTAAGACTGATACATACTAATGAAACTAATTCATTCATGTCTGTGTAGTCCTCAGATTAATTCATATACAAATAAACCTAATTTATTTATATTTAAGTCCTAAGACTGATACAAACCATGAAACTAATCATTCAATGTCTGTGTAGTCCTCAGACAATTATACATAATAAACCTATTTATTTAATTTGAGTCTTAAGACTGATACATACTAATGAACTAATTCATTCATGTCTGTGTAGTCCTCAGATTAATTCATAACAAATAAACCTAATTATTTATATTAAGTCCGCTAAGACTGTACAGAACTAATGAACTAATTCATTCATGTCTGTGTAGTCCTCAGACTAATTTATACAAATAAACCTAAATTTATTTATATTTTGAGTCTGTAAGACCTGATCAATACTAATGAAACTAATCATTCATGTGTGTAGTCCTCAGATTAATTCATAATACATAATAAACCTAATTTATTATATTTAAGTCCTAAGACTGATACAAACTAATGAAACTAATTCATCATGCTGTGAGTCCTCAGATAATTTATACAAATAAACCTAATTTATTTAATATTGAGTCTAAGACTGATACATACTAATGAAACTAATTCATTCATGTCTGTGTAGTCCTCAGATTAATTCATATACAAATAAACCTAATTTATTTATATTTGAGTCCTAAGACTGATACAAACTAATGAAACTAATTCATTCATGTCTGTGTAGTCCTCAGATTAATTTATACAAATAAACCTAATTTATTTATATTGGAGTCCTAAACTGATACATCTAATGAAACTAATTCATTCTGTCTGTGTAGTCCTCAGACTAATTTATACAAATAAACCTAATTTATTTATATTTGAGTCCTAAGACTGATACATACTAATGAAACTAATTCATTCATGTCTGTGTAGTCCTCAGATTAATTCATATACAAATAAACCTAATTTATTTATATTTAAGTCCTAAGACTGATACAAACTAATGAAACTAATTCATTCATGTCTGTGTAGTCCTCAGACTAATTTATACAAATAAACCTAATTTATTTATACTTGAATCCTAAGACTGATACATACTAATGAAACTGATATCATTCATGTTGTGGTCCTCCTCAGATTAATTCATATACAAATAAACCTAATTATTTATATTTGAGCCTAAGACTGATACATACTAATGAAACTAATTTATCATGTCTGTGTGTCCTCAGATTAATTCATACAAAAAACCTAATTTATTTATATTGAGTCCTAAGACTGATACATACTAATGAAACTAATTCATTCATGTCTGTAGTCCTCAGACTAATTTATACAATAAACCTAATTTATTTATATTTGAGTCTTAAGACTGATACATACTAATGAAACTAATTCATTCATGTCTGTGTAGTCATCAGACTTCAGGCTTAGAGATGCATAAACCTCCCCTATTACTTTCATGGCTGTTTTTAGAATAATACCTTTTTTCCACCCTTTAGTTATATTTGTCTCTTATGTCACGAGTCATACAAGTTTTTTCCAAACCAAAATTATATCTGTATTTAATACTTGATATTTCCTCTTATCAATTAACTTTATAAGAAGCAAAAATAAAAATTTTACCTCCTTATAGAAGTAAAATATGGTCTTTTTATTGCTTGTTAAGTAACATTCTTTTTATTACCATCAAAATTAAGGAAACCCCAAAATTTCTTCGGATTCTGGTTTTTATTCTTAAACAAAACCTATTAAATTAATAAGTTGTAAATTTCGCCGAATAGAATTTGGGACAGATATTTGCCATGCGCAGATTAAAGTTGAGGTGTCATATGAATCAAAGCAAGTCTTTAGTCTCCGGTTATTTTAGTTCATTATTTGACCTGAAGAGGTCTACACACTGTGTTGATATAAATGAAGTTGTGCCACAACTTGAATTTAATCAGCGGATAATAATAAAATCGGGATATTTATGCGTTTGTTCTTGTTATTTAGTCAAGAGTTCACGTTTGAACAACACTTCTTATTTATTATATTGTACTTAAAAGACCTCAGTTATACTATAACCTTTTTATGGTGTTATTTATGTTTAAATTATTTTGGACATCAAATGAAATTCAGCTACTAGCAAATTACTTTTAGAATTTTGTTCTAATTATATTTAAATTGTTTATTTTAATTGTCTAACAAATTGTTTATTTTAATAACAACTTGTTTATTCTAATAACAAATTGTTTATTGTTTCTCAAAAACTATCATTTATTCACACTTTAAACAATAATAATAATAATTCTTTATTGTTCTCAAAAAGTACATATTATATAGAAACAAAAACAATTCAACAATTGTTATTCTAATAACAAATTGTTTATTTTAATAACAAATTGTTTATTTTAATAACAAATTGTTTATTTTAATAACAAATTGTTTATTTTTTTTAACAAATTGTTTATTTTAATAAGAAATTGTTTATTCTAATAATAAATTGTTTATTTTTTTAACAAATTCTTTAATTAATAACAAATTGTTTATTCTAATTACAAATTGTTTATTCTAATAACAAATTGTTTTTTCTAATAACAACTTTTTATTCTAATAACAAATTGTTTATTCTAATAACATATTGTTTATTCTAATAACAAATTGTCTTTTCTAATAACAAATTGTTTATTCTAAAACATAATTAATTTATTCTAATAACAAATGTTTATTCTAATACAAATTGTCTTTTTTAATAACAAATTGTTCTAAAATAACTATGGAATTTAAATTTTAATCTTCCTAGTTATTTAAACAAGAAATCAGGTGCATATAGAGTAATGCTACCGGTAAGTTAAACCCTAATCACTACAAGTGAGCAAATTATGCGCTAAAACTTTAAGTGCAACACATAACTATTAATATAAGAGTATAATAAATATTTATTACCTTGATGTAAAACTGGCTTGTAATTTAATTGTTACTCTGGAGTTTTTTCTCACCATATCAGATTTGCTACGCCAACCCCCCTTCCCCCTGCTACCCTCGCAACTGCTCACAGCTCTGTTTTGTGGTATTTAACTTTGTAACCCCTTTGAAAAAGATGATGTATCTTATATTATTATTATGTATCTTATATCTGGGCGGGCAATGCTCTTTGTGCGCGTAAATCTTTAATCATTCAAAAGAAAATACTTAGATGCATAGGCAGTATACCACCTAGGAAATCCTGCAAGACATTATTTAGGAAATTTAAAGTTTTAACAATACCAGCCAAATATATACTAAACCAGCTAGTTCAGGTAAAGAAAAATTTTGGCTATTATACAAAAAATGGAGATAAGCACCAATATAATACAAGAAATAAAAATTTATTAAGAATAAACCAACATAAAAGTTCAAAATATAAATTTAGTTCAGATTACTTGGGGGTTGTATTGTACAACTCTTTACCACAAGATGTTAAAGACATTGCTGAAATAAAATGTTTTAAATCAAAATGCAAAGAATTGCCCATCAAAAAAATCCATTTATTATGTATCAGAGTTTTTAATTAAAAAAATAATTATGTCATGCATTGTTAGGTGCATTCTAATTATTTGATGTATTTTATTAAAATAATATATGACCTTAAGCTAATGTATACTTTTGTATACTATTGGCTGTTATGAATGATTTATTTTAATTCTTATGTTTTGATTAGAACTTGTCATATAGTTTAATAATTTTGAATAATAGATGTAATAAAAGATAAATCTTATTACTTTGCTACTATTAAGCTAATAGCTAGAGAAGATACGAAACAAGTATCCGGCTCGAAGGACCACTTGTTTCGTAATCTTCTCTAAGCTATAGCTTAATAGTAGCAAAAGTAATAAGATTTATCTTTTATTACATCTATTATTCAAATTATTAAAACTATAATGACAAGTCTAATCAAAACATAAGAATTAAATAAATCATTCATAACATTGGCAAATAAAAATAGTTTTATTTTTATTTATTTGTTTGTTAAATATATTATTATTATTACTTCTTAATAATAAACCTAAAAGGGAAAATTGCTCAAAAACTAGAAATTTAATTAGAAACAACAATAATAGAGAAAAAAGCAAATGATAGGCCTGGTGTTCCTGCCCATCAGAAAAAGCAAATGATAGGCCTGGTGTTCCTGCCCATCAGAAAAAGCAAATGATAGGCCTGGTGTTCCTGCCCATCAGAAAAATCTAGAGTAGGATGACCAGCTTACTCTAGTCATACATTTAGAAGCAAATAAATTAAATTACCAACTATTAGATTACAAGCCAGTCTTACATCAAGGTAATAAATATTTATTATACTCTAATATTATTAGTAATGTGTTGCGCTTATAGTTTTAGCACATAAATTGCTCACTTGTAGTGATTAGGGTTTATCATACCGGTAGCATTACTCTATATCTTCCTAGGAAGCATCATTATCTTGTCTCTCATTGTTACCACCCTAGAACTTATATAAAAGAAATTATAACTGTTACTAGCCGCAGGTCATATCACGATTTATCAAGGTTGGTACACCTTCTATAATCTATCACAAAAATAGATTTACATTTGAAGAGGTCAATATAAATATGAAAAGTAATAATTTTATTATTTATATGTCAAGTCATACTTTAATATATTATTTAGAATATAAAATTTTAAATCAGTCTGTCTTGTAAAGATGTAAATTGTAAAATAGATTTGTAGAAATGGCTTGAAGCTGAGGGGTATTTTGTGTGGTCATGGTTTATAAGCGAGATCAAGGGCAAGGAAAGATAAAAAAACTTGGATAAGAGAAATTTATTTTTATTCAGGTTTTAAATAGGAGGCAAATTTTCTAAACGGAATATATATATATATATATAATAATTATTATATATTATTATATATATATATATATATTATATATATATATATATGTAAGCAATATGTATGACTTTATTATTCAACAATAATGTCTTAGCAATCATTTTAAAATGTCACTCAAAAATGAAAACTTTAATTTTGGATCGAGTTGAAACTTATTACGCATATACCAGTCTATTAATAAGCAAAAAAAGTGGTGAAGTCAAAAAGATAAT
This sequence comes from Microvelia longipes, assembly GCA_018340805.1. Classification (NCBI taxonomy): domain Eukaryota; kingdom Metazoa; phylum Arthropoda; class Insecta; order Hemiptera; family Veliidae; genus Microvelia; species Microvelia longipes. Next base: position 42,700,391 of record JACMZG010001870.1, on the reverse strand, counting down.
CTGCATTAAAATTTAGGAAAAGTTCCCAATTTTTTTTATATTCCCCCCTAATATTTCATCTGATAATGTAAATTTGTAATAAATAACTTTAAATTCATAATGTAAATTTAGTATACCAATTACTGTCATGTAGTAATAATATTCACCTCACAAAAATGTAATAAACTTCATATAAACCAATTTTAAATTTTAGATTGGCGACTTTTTAAATTCTTTTGAATCTGATTTGAAGGTCTAACAAAAAATTCGATTCAGGAAGGTATTTTCTTTTTTCAATTTGCCAAAAATAATAATATTCCTCGGGCGTTGATTTTAATCACTGAATTTAAATTATTCGATCTTGGGTCAGAGGTTACTAATTTAAATAAAACCATACTTAGTCTGTATGCTGTTTGCCTTCGAATAATGTAGTAATTATTTTATTAATAATTTAATTGTTATAAATAAACATTTTCTTATTTGATTTACAGCTATAAAGTTATTATTACTAATCTGTTAGAATAAGTAATTAAAAATAATAATTAAATAAATTTGTTTTTATGTTGTTTAGAGTTAAATGAAAAACATTTTATTGTTATTTAAACAATTTATGATCAATTTGTTAAGGAACAATTTATATTAAACTAATAATTATATTTTGATTAAAATTAATACGCTTTTCGGAAATTTAATTATTTTATTTGTTGTTAATTATCTTCAACATGGGTGGATTTGATTTGAATAATTTGTTATTGAATTTAAAAAAATAATCAATTTTGTTTTTGAGTTTCCTAAATATTTAGTAGTGTCCTGAAAGGAACCCCCTCCCCCCTTTAGCTAAAAACTAACAGTAAACCCATAAAGCTAAAAGTATTTTAAAAGCAAAAAAATGTACTTTCCACGGAGAGGAAGTATTGTTAAAGTAGGAATGTGAAAAAGAAAAAGAATGTGACCCCCACTAAGCTTTGGAGTATTGATAAAGCTAAGTGAAAATCTGAGGACATTGGGAAAGCTATCATGAAGGAACGATAACGGAACATGTGACGCGTCAAATCTCATGTAAAATAAAGATATGATGCTTACATGCTGAGGAGGCTGACGTAAGCGCAAACATGTGACGCCGACAAATCTGAGGAGCATTGTAAATAAAGGATATGATGCTTATCATGCTGAGGAGTGCTGACGTAAGCCGCAAAACATGTGACACGACAAATCTAGGAGCATGTAAATGAAGGAATGATGCTTAGCATGCTGAGGAGAGCTGACGTAAGCGCAAACAATGTGATGACAAATTTGGGAGCATTGTAAATACAGGATATGATGCTATCTTGCTGATAAGCGCATGTGACACCGGACAAATCTGAAAGCATTGTAGATATGATGCTATTAAACTGTAGAGTGCTAATGTAAAAGCAAAAATGGGACACTGGCATATCTAAGGAGCAATGTAAACATAAAAGATATGCTATTTACCAAGCTGAGGTACTGCAAAAGTATGACACCGACAAAGATGAGGATTATTTTATGCAAAACATTTTAAAACTACCAGAAGGGAAAGAATTGTTAAAGCAAAAATGTGAAGTCCACAGGGTTATGCTTGGGAATTATCCCATTTCAACGAATCAAACCTGTAAAACCTACAATAATTCCGAAATCAGCCTCAAAGCATTTTTATTGGATAAAGCAATAGTGATAATGAGGGAGAGGTGATAAATCATTTTGAAAGTTGACCTCGTTGTTAGGCCCTTTTTGCTCACACCATTAGATAGATGATAGTGTCCATATGAGTCCTAGTGCAGGCATTTTTTCGTCTAACCCACATATGAGCCGTGACATTACTTAAGTTATGATAGCTACAGCTGGAAACAACACGTGCCCAACTGCTTGACTAAAATTCACTGCTTTCGAAACCATGAGGCAGAAAATAATCATTTTATATTAACTACTATTGAGGGCCCGTATTCAAAGACAGTTTCCTAACATTCTCCTTAAGGGTTCCTTATGGAACCTTAAGGAAATTTAAATGATCGTTCCCGTGTTTAAAAGTGGGGGAAAAACATGGTTTTCGTGGCCTAAAAACATTTTCCTTACCTAAACCTAACATTCTCCTTAAGGAGACCTAACATTTTCTTAACATTTTCCTGACATTCTCCTTAAGGAATAATGTCTTTGAATACGGGCTTAAATTCTGCCTAATCCTAGATTCATTTAGGGTAAGGGATATTTGATAAGTACCTAATATCGCACAGGGTCGAAACCACCGTCTTAATGTCACTTTTCAAAGGACGCTTCTTGTAAGAATTTCCATTCCTTGCATGCAATTTTCATGCACAATTTTCAATCAGCAAGGATTTGCATGAAAATCCTAGAGGTCCCGACTAGGATTGAACTAAGACTGTCTGAGTGGTAGGCTCACATGGAAACAATTGGCTAGGAGATTTAGGTGGATTTTATTTTTCCCTCCTTTCCAAAATAAACATCAATAACCAACCTGGTCCAATCTTATTATTAGCTTAATTGATCATTAGCCATGTGTTGACTCCAAAGAGTCACATTCTCTACTTCCTAATCAAGGCTTTCTATAGTTAACAATAATATGTCTTGTTATAAAATCGTATATTACTGTGATAAGTGTGAAAGCTGTTAGTCAGCAATTTCAGTATGAATGGCTTCATTCACTGTACAGTGATGATTACATGATTGTTTTCTTACTAGAGGATTAATCGGAGCGGAACTCACTCCACTGTCTAGATAACGTTCAAAAGATGCAAAAAAATTAACAGGTTGTTTCACTTCAACAGTTTTATGGTTGACTTGAACTTGTTTTTATGCTGAACAGCTGTTTTTATTGATCATTTAAATCTTATATGATTGTCTTTTATACAATGACATACATTTCTAGAAGAATTTCTTTAATATCTAAGATCTAAGGTATAAATATGAAAGTGTTGAACATCTAACGGTTAGTATTCGAGTCTGCTACACCTTTGCGGTTCGCTCCTGGTCGCGCCATCTAGGACTTTTTTAACGGGTGTATTAAGTTATGTTTCTCTAAGCTAGATATTACAAGTCCGTACGATGTCAAGTACTCGCAAAGGATCAGTCACCCTTAATGAAATCTGGGTTTATTGAGATTCTAGTACCTTAAATAAGCATTATTTAATAATAGATCTAGTTGAATCTGATATCTCTGTAATGTTTCGTTTTAACCCACGTGTCTAAGGCCCGTATTAAAAGACATTTTCCTTACCTAAACCAAAAATTTTCTTTAAACGTTAGAAACCCTTAAGGCTCCCTTAAGGAGACCTATTATTTGCCTTACCTAAACTGTAAACTTAACATTTTCCTTAAGGGCTCCTTAAGAAAAATGTTAGGTTTAGGTTAGGAAAATGTCTTTGAATACGGGCCTAAATGTTATTATTTTAATAATTATTTTTAATTTTCCGGCTGTTCTATCTTAAAATAGGGTCTTATAATCTTTTAAGTTAAAAATTTGACATTAATTGCATGAAATGGTCGAAAAAATATGTGATATTAGTGTGTGAAAAAGACGGATCGAATTTGGCTAGATTTGAAAAACCGAGAAGAAGATTGATAGTTTTATTGCAAATCATTGTATTGAAAAAAAGGGAAAAATACAAGGAATAAATGATCCAAGAAAGAAAATTTCTCTAACTTTAAAAGTATTCATACTGATTACTTATTGGGTCTTACATAACAAAAAAACAAAGCTAAAGAGAAGATATAATTTGTTTTTAGAAGTGGAAAAATATCAGTTCAACCCGGATATAGAACTATCAACAGGTGGTCAAATATTGAAGCAGTTATTTTGATAAACAACCTGTTGAATAACTCGAATTATTTAAAGCCGAATCAAATCAAGATGATACAGATTTTTATTAATGGATTTTCGAGTTATCTGATTTTAATTTTCGATTTGAATTGTTTGCAAAATCATTACGCTTACATATTTAAGACCCAATAAATCCTTATGATAAAGAATTGTTTTTAAAGCAGTTGAAAGATGCCTACATACAATTTGAATAGGAACTTATCGTTTACATATTGTATGTACTTATTTAAAAAATCGGAGACCTATATTTCCTCAAATTTATTTATTTTGGATTTCCTTGTTTGATTCTCATCATTCCAATCAGTTATTCAAGTATCTTTTGAAACAACTGCTGTTGAATTAAACAATATTGACACATACTGGGTCTTCTGGAATATGATTAAAATGTTATAGTGCAATTGTTAGTGATTATTTTAGATTATTTTACAATATTTATTCCGTAAAAAGAAAGGTGCTTTCTTTTTATCTCGCAATTGTTCTTTTAGCTAATTTTAAAGGGCAAATAAGCTGTTTTATTTATTTTTTATGCTTTTAGAGACCATTATAGTAGAAAATATAAACTTATAAGTAGTTTTATTCCTGTTAAAATTGTTTAAAGTAACAAATAGAATAACAGATCAACTGATGATTGATTATGATCTCAGAAGTATTTTAATGTTAACAGAAAAACAATTGTTAAGGTCCTTCACCCGGGTCAGATGTTTAGGTGCTTTGAAAGTGTCTGTTCCTATTGGAAAATGAACTAATCTTAACAACTTGAACCTCAAAAGAAAGACGATATGAATGTATTAATATTTTAGAAAAGACGAATTGACTCTATGACGTTGAAGGACAGTGACATTTCTAATTACTGTGCTATATCAGTATACCTAAGTAGTAGTATCATTGAGATATAATACTAGAGGGGGCATAGCCTATTTAAATACATTAATAGGCCTAGAACATCTTTTTGGGGCTCTCAGGGGCTCTGTGAAACCTCAATGAAACCTCTTTCAAGAGTGAGTTAAGGTTATAATAAATCAATTGTTTTCGGCTTCCCGCATATTGTTTTTGTTTTGATTTGTATTTAAAACGTTCTACTATATAAGTTACTGTATTTTTGTTCTGTTTATTTGGTTTCCCGTACATTGCTAGTATTTTAATTTGTAGTTTTAACGTTCTGCTATATAAATTATTGTAATTTGGTACTGGTTATTTAATTATATGTATAGGCGAAGGTGGTCAGGTTACTTCTTTGATGTTTCAAAATTTAACCTATAGGGCTCCTCTAGTAATAATATCTCTATGACTTTTTCAATGTTTCAAAATTTAACCTATAGGGCTCCTCTAATAATAATATCTCTATGACTTTTTCAATGTTTCAAAATTTAACCTATAGGGCTCCTCTAGTAATAATATCTCTATGACTTTTTCAATGTTTCAAAATTTAACCTATAGGGCTCCTCTAGTAATAATATCTCTATGATCAATGTTCAAAATTTAACCTATAGGGCTCCTCTAGTAATAATATCTCTATGAGCATTATTAAATCCAAATCAGATTTACTGACTTATTATTTCAGTTACCTACTAATGACTTGTGTTTTAATCTAGAATTAAAAAAAAAAACAATTCGCGGATGATATCAATTAAATTACTAATTATGTTTTTTATTCTATCTAGTCTGACATTTACACGGTTTAGAAACCATTCTAATGTGTTAGTTATCTTAATAAAACAATGCATTAAGATCTGTTTAATGTTGGTATCTCTGCTATATGTTAGTGGGTCATTGGCATGGTGGTATTATAGATGTGCTATATTGATGCATTCAAGGCCAGAGTGGTTCAGAGGTGCCAACCCTTGTTGAATTGGACAAGGTTTTATATCAATTCGTTGTGTTGTTTTGATTTGTAATAAATCGATAGACGAATCAATCTATTGATCAATAAATTAAGGTTTGTTAGGTAAAAATATAATCCGGGTTTATTGACAAATAAATATACCTACAAGAGAGTGTATGTATTTGTTTCTAATAAACTCATAACTAATTAAATATTTAATTAAAAAAAAAACAATATCGTCTATGCTTGCTCTTTTGGTCGAGTTTCTTATCTACTCATAACTAATTAAAATTTTATTGAAAAAAAAAAAACAGATATCGTCTATGCTTGCTCTTTTTGGTCGAGTTTCTTATCTACTCATAACTAATTAAATATTTTATTGAAAAAAAAACAGATATCGTCTATGCTTGCTCTTTTGGTCGAGTTTCTAATCTACCATAACTAATTAAATATTTTATTGAAAAAAAAACAGATATCGTCTATGCTTGCTCTTTTTGGTCGAGTTTCTAATCTACTCATAACTAATTAAATATTTTATTGAAAAAAAAAAACAGATATCGTCTATGCTTGCTCTTTTGGTCGATTTCTAATCTACTCATAACTAATTAAATATTTATTGAAAAAAAAAACAGATATCGTCTATACTTACTCTTTTTGGTCGAGTTTCTAATCTACTCATAACTAATTAAATATTTTATTAAAAAAAAAACAGATATCGTCTATGCTTGCTCTTTTTGGTCGAGTTTTTATCTACTCATAACTAATTAAATATTTTTTTAAAAAAAAAAAAAACAGATATCGTCTATGCTTGCTCTTTTTGGTCGAGTTTCTTATCTACTCATAACTAATTAAATATTTTATTGAAAAAAAAACAGATATCGTCTATGCTTGCTCTTTTTGGTCGAGTTTCTAATCTACTCATAACTAATTAAATATTTTATTGAAAAAAAAACAGATATCGTCTATGCTTGCTCTTTTTGGTCGAGTTTCTAATCTACTCATAACTAATTAAATATTTTATTGAAAAAAAAACAGATATCGTCTATGCTTGCTCTTTTGGTCGAGTTCTAATCTACTCATAACTAATTAAATATTTTATTGAAAAAAAAAACAGATATGTCTATACTTACTCTTTTTGGTCGAGTTTCTAATCTACTCATAACTAATTAAATATTTTATTGAAAAAAAAACAGATATCGTCTATGCTTGCTCTTTTTGGTCGAGTTTCTTATCTACTCATAACTAATTAAATATTTATTGAAAAAAAAAACAGATATCGTCTATACTTACTCTTTTTGGTCGAGTTTCTAATCTACTCATAACTAATTAAATATTTTATTGAAAAAAAAAACAGATATCGTCTATGCTTGCTTCTTTTTGGTCGAGTTTCTAATCTACTCATAACTAATTAAATATTTTATTGAAAAAAAAACAGATATCGTCTATACTTACTCTTTTTGGTCGAGTTTCTAATCTACTCATAACTAATTAAATATTTTATTGAAAAAAAAACAGTCGTCTATGCTTGCTCTTTTTGGTCGAGTTTCTTATCTACTCATAACTAATTAAATATTTTATTGAAAAAAACAGATATCGTCTATGCTTGCTCTTTTTGGTCGAGTTTCTAATCTACTCATAACTAATTAAATATTTTATTGAAAAAAAAACAGATATCGTCTATGCTTGCTCTTTTTGGTCGAGTTTTTCTAATCTACTCATAACTAATTAAATATTTTATTGAAAAAAAAACAGATATCGTCTATGCTTGCTCTTTTGGTCGAGTTTCTAATCTACTCATAACTAATTAAATATTTTATGAAAAAAAAAAACAGATATAGTCTATACTTACTCTTTTTGGTCGAGTTTCTAATCTACTCATAACTAATTAAATATTTTATTGAAAAAAAAAACAGATATCGTCTATGCTTGCTCTTTTTGGTCGAGTTTCTAATTCTCATAACTAATTAAATATTTTATTGAAAAAAAAAACAGATATCGTCTATACTTACTCTTTTGGTCGAGTTTTCTAATCTACTCATAACTAATTAAATATTTTATTGAAAAAAAACAGATATCGTCTATGCTTGCTCTTTTTGGTCGAGTTTCTTATCTACTCATAACTAATTAAATATTTTATTGAAAAAAAAAAACAGATATCGTCTATCTTATCTTTTTGGTCGAGTTTCTAATCTACTCATAACTAATTAAATATTTTATTGAAAAAAAACAGATATCGTCTATGCTTGCTCTTTTTGGTCGAGTTTCTATCTACTCATAACTAATTAATATTTTATTGAAAAAAAACAGATATCGTCTATGCTTGCTCTTTTTGGTCGAGTTTCTTATCTACTCATAACTAATTAAATATTTTATTGAAAAAAAAAACAGATATCGTCTATACTTACTCTTTTTGGTCGAGTTTCTAATCTACTCATAACTAATTAAATATTTTATTGAAAAAAAAACAGATATCGTCTATGCTTGCTCTTTTTGGTCGAGTTTCTTATCTACTCAATAACTAATTAAATATTTATTGAAAAAAAAAACAGATATCGTCTATGCTTGCTCTTTTTGGTCGAGTTTTCTAATCTACTCATAACTAATTAAATATTTTATTGAAAAAAAAACAGATATCGTCTATGCTTGCTCTTTTTGGTCGAGTTTCTAATCTACTCATAACTAATTAAATATTTATTGAAAAAAAAACAGATATCGTCTATGCTTGCTCTTTTGGTCGAGTTTCTAATCTACTCATAACAATTAAATATTTTATTGAAAAAAAAAAACAGATATCGTCTATGCTTGCTCTTTTTGGTCGAGTTTCTAATCTACTCATAATAATTAAATATTTTATTGAAAAAAAAAACAGATATCGTCTATACTTGCTCTTTTTGGTCGAGTTTCTAATCTACTCATAACTAATTAAATATTTTATTGAAAAAAAAAAACAGATATCGTCTATGCTTGCTCTTTTTGGTCGAGTTTCTATCTACTCATAACTAATTAAATATTATTGAAAAAAAAACAGATATCGTCTATGCTTGCTCTTTTTGGTCGAGTTTCTAATCTACTCATAACTAATTAAATATTTTATTGAAAAAAAAAACAGATATCGTCTATGCTTGCTCTTTTTGGTCGAGTTTCTAATCTACTCATAACTAATTAAATATTTTAATTGAAAAAAAAAACAGATATCGTCTATGCTTGCTCTTTTTGGTCGAGTTTCTAATCTACTCATAACTAATTAATATTTTATTGAAAAAAAAAACAGATATCGTCTATGCTTGCTCTTTTTGGTCGAGTTTCTAATCTACTCATAACTAATTAAATATTTTATTGAAAAAAAAAACAGATATCGTCTATACTTACTCTTTTTGGTCGAGTTTCTAATCTACTCATAACTAATTAAATATTTTATTGAAAAAAAAACAGATATCGTCTATGCTTGCTCTTTTTGGTCGAGTTTCTATCTACTCATAACTAATTAAATATTTTATTAAAAAAAAAAAACAGATATCGTCTATGCTTGCTCTTTTTGGTCGAGTTTCTAATCTACTCATAACTAATTAAATATTTTATTGAAAAAAAAAACAGATATCGTCTATGCTTGCTCTTTTTGGTCGAGTTTCTAATCTACTCATAACTAATTAAATATTTTATTGAAAAAAAAAACAGATATCGTCTATGCTTGCTCTTTTTGGTCGAGTTTCTAATCTACTCATAACTAATTAAATATTTTATTGAAAAAAAAAACAGATATCGTCTATACTTACTCTTTTTGGTCGAGTTTCTAATCTACTCATAACTAATTAAATATTTTTGAAAAAAAAAAAACAGATATCGTCTATGCTTGCTCTTTTTTGGTCGAGTTTCTTATCTACTCATAACTAATTAAATATTTTATTGAAAAAAAAACAGATATCGTCTATGCTTGCTCTTTTTGGTCGAGTTTCTTATCTACTCATAACTAATTAAATATTTTATTGAAAAAAAAACAGATATCGTCTATGCTTTACTCTTTTGGTCGAGGTTTCTAATCTACTCATAACTAATTAAATATTTTATTGAAAAAAAAACAGATATCGTCTATGCTTGCTCTTTTTGGTCGAGTTTCTTATCTACTCATAACTAATTAAAAATTTTTATTGAAAAAAAAACAGATATCGTCTATGCTTGCTCTTTTGGTCGAGTTTCTAATCTACTCATAACTAATTAAATATTTTATTGAAAAAAAAACAGATATCGTCTATACTTACTCTTTTTGGTCGAGTTTCTAATCTACTCATAACTAATTAAATTTTTATTGAAAAAAAAACAGATATCGTCTATGCTTGCTCTTTTGGTCGAGTTTCTAATCTACTCATAACTAATTAAATATTTTATTGAAAAAAAAACAGATATCGTCTATGCTTGCTCTTTTTGGTCGAGTTTCTAATCTACTCATAACTAATTAAATATTTTATTGAAAAAAAACAGATATCGTCTATGCTTGCTCTTTTTGGTCGAGTTTTCTAATCTACTCATAACTAATTAAATATTTTAATTGAAAAAAAAAACAGATATCGTCTATGCTTGCTTCTTTTGGTCGAGTTTCTAATCTACTCATAACTAATTAAATATTTTATGAAAAAAAAAACAGATATCGTCTATGCTTGCTCTTTTTGGTCGAGTTTCTAATCTACTCATAACTAATTAAATATTTTATTGAAAAAAAAACAGATATCGTCTATGCTTGCTCTTTTTGGTCGAGTTTCTTATCTACTCATAACTAATTAAATATTTTATTGAAAAAAAAAACAGATATCGTCTATGCTTGCTCTTTTTGGTCGAGTTTCTAATCTACTCATAACTAATTAAATATTTTATTGAAAAAAAAAAACAGATATCGTCTATGCTTGCTCTTTTTGGTCGAGTTTCTAATCTACTCATAACTAATTAAATATTTTATTGAAAAAAAAAAACAGATATCGTCTATACTTACTCTTTTTGGTCGAGTTTCTAATCTACTCATAACTAATTAAATTTTTATTGAAAAAAAAAAACAGATATCGTCTAGCTTGCTCTTTTGTCGAGTTTCTAATCTACTCATAACATTAAATATTTTATTGAAAAAAAAAACAGATATCGTCTATGCTTGCTCTTTTTGGTCGAGTTTCTTATCTAACTCATAACTAATTAAATATTTTATTGAAAAAAAAAACAGATACGTCTATGCTTGCTCTTTTTGGTCGAGTTTCTAATCTACTCATAACTAATTAAATATTTTATTGAAAAAAAAACAGATATCGTCTATACTTACTCTTTTTGGTCGAGTTTCTAATGGACTCATAACTAATTAAATATTTAATTGAAAAAAATAACAGCTATCGTTGATACTCTCTTCTTACTAAGTTTTTGGCTTCACTCCTAAGTTTGTAGAACTGCCACATTATTGCAAAATTTGTTGGTAAAAAGTTTCATTCAATAAGTAGTAACACAATTCATGTTAATTGGTATATATTTCCACTATCAACTAAATAAAGTTAAGCTTAATACTGTACACTCCGATAGTCACATGTATGCATTTTCATCTGATAGACTCATGATGATGACTATACAGTTATAGTCACATAAATATATTTTCATGTGATAGACTCATGATGATAACTATTCAGTGATAGTCAGATAATCACATAAATACATTTTCATGTGATAGACTCATGATGATGAATATTCAGTGATGGTCACAATATACATTTTCATTGATAGACTCATGATGATGACTATTCAGTGATAGTCAGGTCACATAAATACATTTTCATGTGATAGACTCATGATGATGACTATTCAGTGATAGTCAGATGGTCACATAAATACATTTTCATGTGATAGACTCATGATGATGACTATTTAGTGATAGTCAGATAGTCACATATATACATTTTCATGTGATAGACGCATGATGATGACTATTCAGTGATAGTCAGATAGTCCCATAAATACATTCCATGTGATAAACTTATGATGATGACTATTCAGTGATAGTCAGATAGTCACATAAATACATTTTCATGTGATAGACTCATGATGATGACTATTCAGTGATAGTCAGATGGTCACATAAATACATTTTCATGTGATAGACTCATGATGATGACTATTTAGTGATAGTCAGATAGTCACATAAATACATTTTCATGTGATAGACTCATGATGAGAACTATTCAGTGATAGTCACATGAATACATTTTCATGTGATCGACTCGTGATAATATAGTAAAGTACAACTATGAATTAGGGCAATAAGGATACGAATATCCCTAAACTGGGTTGAGATCTTTTTCATTATTCATATCCAAGAGCAAGTATTAACAGTATCTTTTTCTTCAAATTCAAAACTTGCAGTAAATATAACCTCTAATAAATTATAATTTACTTGTTTCAGGTAAAATTAATGCTGAAATGTAATCATTTGTGCTCTACTATAAATTAAGTCACAACTAAAGTGAGTTATTATTTTCATCTTATTACTTCCACATTATTTCCGGCTGCCAGGTTAGATATTAGCAAGCTTTTCGGTTGAAGAGGGCGAATGTTTTAAATTTTGTGGTGAGATAAATAACTGATAAGAATTGAATCATTATGTGTGTTTACACGAATAATCCGTCGAATTGGTTCGACTATTCGATGTAATGCTTCAATATTTCTTTAATCCGGCTCTCTTTGCCTTAAGTTTCATTTCACTTTCTAAGCTTTCTATTTGATTGCTCCTTCTGAGTTGTACACAAACAACGAGCCTCACTCGGAAATTTAATCCATCAAAAATACTCGACGGGTGACCCGATAGATTACCCTTACGTGCACCTATGGTTCTTAACACTATTTGAAAATAAAAATGAATAATTTTATAAACAATTTAAAATATTTAATATTAAAGCTATTACGTCACTTGGGTTGTTGAGTTGATGGTTCATTTCAAATCTCAAGGTCAATGCTAAAAGTAACAAATGTTCAAAAACCCTTTTTTAGTTATACCAGTTTTCATTGTATTGCGAGTTATTTTTAGGCCTGCAATGCTCAATATTATCAATCAAACCTGAATCTAAAATGTTTTAGGCAAAGCCGTTCGGATATCAGTAAAAAAATAATGTTTTACTTGATTGTTGTTTACCTTACGTTTCGTTCAAATTATGATATTGCTTAGAATTGGGGTAAATAGTTATTATTTTATTAGTCTGCACTATCTTTTGTAAAAAATCACGTGAATAATTGCAAGTTTTAAATAATTTTTTGTTCAAATTAAGTAAGTACATTTATCATCTTACAGTTGGGACGAGTGAATCCGATTTTGAGCAGCTTTCGGCGTTGATTTAGTAAAAGCTCTATTGATGCCTTTTTTTATTAAAGTTAGTACATATTAATGAAAGAATAACTATTTCCTCAAATTCAATGTAATAATATCTTAAACTAACGAAAAGTAGAGTGAACAACAAGCACTTGAAAATTGATCACTGATAGTTTATTATGTGCACAAAACATTTTAAAACACAAAATTACCACTAATATTTCGTTTTAATTATTTAAAATTGTATAAATATAATCATAATATTGTTAAAATATTATAATTAAAAAGTTTAAATACATCGATAACTCATAAATTATTGTTATCACATGTGATAAGAGTGATTTCCCGCCAGAATTTGAGTTGATTAAAAAAACTGTGAAGCGGTTTTGCAATAGAATAAAGCTGCTAGGAGTCTGGAAATAAAAGGTACGCTAAACAACTAATGATAACCACGAAAAGTTTCTAAATAAATCCGCTGTGGTGCGATACGGTCTCGCAATGAACAACACGCCCCAACAACATCAGTAAATTTTAACATTAGTAAAAAAATAATTGGAACACTGTAAAAAAAATGTTGCAATACTATTATTACTTAAATTTAGTATACTTTTAAATAAAAATATATTTGTCAAACATGCATCTTTCTCATTACCTTCATTTCCCATGCGAAATTCACTGAAAGTAGACTAGGAATTGCGTCAAATTGCTTCAATACAACAGTGTAGTGGAGCTATGCAATATTTTGGTGTTTTATTTTGCTGAATATAATTTTATTTGACCCAACCCTATATCATGCCCTTGCTTTCCCTCTTTACATTTACAATTTAATATATTATTGACCCATTAATATGAATTAAATTTAATAATATAGTCCTTCCAAAATCAAACTATTTTGCAACCTTGTCAGTCAATATTATATTTTAAATTACTTCAAAAAAAATTACATAATTCAAATTTCGGCCCTATGAATCCTGTTATTCAATATGTAAATTTTGCACAATCCAACGTTTTTATACATATTTAGACTTGACTACGTGCATACTATAATTTATTGATTTTTGAACTTTTTATTAATTCACAATTTTATTTTTATTTATATTAAATTATGACTATTATTACATTATAAACCAGTATATCATGATATAATAATATTATTTATAGTGTCATATATTCGTATTAAATTTTGAGGGTTGTTGGTGAAAAATATACCTCCAGTTTATTACGCGATAATATTTTTTTTTTAATATATTTTTATACTTACATATTTTGTATTATTTTTTGACAATTCACAAATTATTTATTTTTAAAAAACAACTTCTTGTTTATTTAATTTTAGGTAAAAATATTGTTTTGCGTTATTCATCGTCAATTTGTTTGTTGTTCTTGCGTTACTTGTTTTTGTCAATATTTTCCTCTAGTTACTTTTCCTCATTTATACCGTAGGTATATTGGAAAATTATTGTGTTTGCAAAAAAATTCGAAACTGGGATGAAACCGGATTATCCGTTTCAGGCCTCCTGAGTGGTTTTCGCAGAGTGGTTTTGTCTATCTGTGTGTGTGTGTGTATGTGTGTGTGTATGTTTTTTTTTTTTTTTGGTAGCGTGCTTCAAAAATTATTGCACGCTTAGTTTAATGGTAATACAAACTTACGATCAAAGAATAAGGTAAGCCTTACATTAACTTAATATATATAATTTTAACATACATACAATATTGCACTTTTCAATTTTCTTTTAATTTCATCTATTCTATTCTAGCAAGTGCTGTTTATTCAACTAGACTGTTTATTCAGCAGCATTTTTCCATAATTTTCTACTTACTTATCCTTATGCATCTGCAAGTTGTAATCTTTACTTGTACTTACATTACAACTATAGGTTATGTGTGTGAGTGTGTGTGTGTGTGTCTGTTATCATCGTAGCTCCTAGTGTATTTATGCTAGAGAGTTGAAATTGGGTACAAAAATCAGTCTGCCGCAGTCGTTGTGTTATTCGGAAAATAATGTTTTTATGACGTCATTAACCCGCAATAATCACTCAAATCGAAAAATGATGAAATCGGATTAAGATTTGGCACGCATATGACTATGTATAAGACTAACATATGTGCTAAGTTTCATCTCATTATCAGCATTAGTTTACTTTTTATTGAATGACTTGTGTACGTTTTTTAAAAAATTGGGAATTGGTTCAATTTAGTTAAAATGTAGTACAAGTGTATATTATTACTTACTAAATAATTACACTAAGTTTAGTTTCAATACGATACTATACTATGATTTTTGTTGGATCTTAAAAATTAAGGACAATAGAGCTTGGTCAGTGCTGTATGGGTGACCGCCGAGAATGATACGGATGCATATACTATCAGAAGACGAGCGAAGCTAGTCCAAAGGGGTGCTGCAATATAAATTTGGCGAACTATATTCCTGAGGACGAGCGAAGCGAGTCCGAAGCCGGTAGGATGAGCGAATCTGATGTAATGAGGAAAAGTTCCGAGGTACCCCGTACCCGATTTTATTTTATTACTTAAATAAAAAAAATAAGCATAAAAATTAGCAAATTATATCATTATAGTGTTGGTCAATGGTGAGGTGAATAGAAATTATCTCAAAATGTTTCTTATTAAATTACTAAAATTTGTATTCTATGATTTGTTTACTACGATTTATATACTATGATTTGTATACTATGATTTATATTCTATGATTTGTATACTATGATTTGTATACTATGATTTATATACTATGATTTATATACTATGATTTTTATTCTATGATTTGTATACTATGATTTGTATACTATGATTTATATACTATGATTTGTATACTATATGTAGCAGCTACATGAAACCTAACAATTAATTATTTTAAGCTACTTTAACCTGATACACAAATCTCTGTAGAGCTCGGATTTGACAAATATGATAGATGCAGTTATTTCTTTTTATAACTTTTTGGCCAGCCAATAATATTTTTTTTTATAATTATAAAAGTTAAAATTATTTTGCATGATTTAGCTTTTTCTTTTTATAGCTTTTCATTTCAAAATATTTAACCAATTTGAACTTTCCATGAATGCTAAATTGGGACAAATGCAGATTCTGATTTATATTCTATTTATATCCATAGATATAGATATACATATATCTAAATATATATTATTAATATCTAATTTATAAATATCTAAAAATATATATAAATATATATATATATAATATATATATATATATATATATATATATATATAATATTATATAAATAATCTTAGATATAGGTATCCATAGATAAAGATATCTACAAATAGAACATAGATTCTATTTATATCTATATTTTGATTTATTTTTTTCGAAGGTTATGTGTAATGATTAATCGTAAATTGTATAATTATTCTGAAAATGACAAAATCATATTTTGAAAATGGTTTTGAAACCATACATAATATGATTTAAGTCCATTTTGGAACTGAATAATAACAACAAAAAAACTGTTCAATCATAAATCGTTTTCGAACTCATAAATAGCAATCATTTCTGTCGTTTAAGGATTTAAATTGAAAGGAGTAAATAGAGTTTTAAGATTGGTCGTAAAATATGAACTAAATTACTTAACTGTACGTACAAGGGAATTCAGTTTTACCACCTGTGGAAAAAAAACAATCAGCACCTTGATTCAAAATCACGACAAAACTGTATTTTTAATATATATTGACCAAAAAAGTTTATAATTAAATTAGAGCCAAAAAGAAACGTAGTTATACAATAAATATTGTCAAAGATGGTCTGAATTATTGCTTAATCACCTGTATGAAAAAATATTTTTTCTTATGACTTGCAGTCTTACCACCATTGCGCGGTCAATACACAGAATGAATTGACTTTAAACTTCCGAGTTTATTAATGAGAGGAACCATAAAAATTCACGGCTCTTCTGTCTAGATTAGATGAAATACACCTATACACTTGAAATTAAAAGGAGTAAAACACTATCTTAGGGAGCTGGCAAAAAGGGCCCAACAACGTGGCCTATTTGCCTGGTAGTTACTACCACCCCCATATTACTGCTACTACCACCATTTCGAGCGTGAAATCATCAAACTATTATAAAGTTTTTAAATGAATTTTACAATTAATTATATAGAAGAACATTTAAAATGTAAATAAAACATAAAAAATGTGCAGGAAACGAAACAATTGATTATTATAATTTTAACTCACTCTTGGTGGATGTTGCAGTGAGGTTACACTGAGCCCCTGAGGGCCCCAAAATGAGGTTTCAGGCCTCTTGATGTATTGAGATGGGCTATGCCCTCTATAGTATTATACCTCTAAAACCATTAAGATATTGTTACAAGAGAGGCCTTATAGGTTAAATTTTGAAACATTTAAAACGTAACCTGACCACTTTTGCTTATAAATGCAATCAAACAATCAGTACAAAATTACAGATAGCTTAGATTGTATAACATTAAAAATACTAATCAAAACACAAAAAATTTGCGGGAAGCCAAAAACAATTGATTGATTATATCCTAAACTTACTTTTAAAGGAGGTTTCAATGAGGATACATAGAGCCCTTGAGAGCCTTAAAATGATGTTTCTGGCCTTGCAATGTATTAAGATAGGCTATTCTCCCCTCTAGCATAGAGATATATTAATAGAAGGAAAAAGTAACAGTTTATTTGTGGTCTGTTTAACCTAACCACTTTCGCTTATAAATACAATCAAATAATCAGTTCAAAATTACAGATAACTTAGATAGCAGAATGTTTAAAATACAAATCAAAACAAAAAAAAATGTGCGGGAAGGCGAAAACAATTGATTTATTAAAACCTTAACTTACTCTTCGAGGAGATTTTAATTAGGTTACACAGAGCCCCAAAAAATGTTTCAGGCCTCTCAATGCATTAAGATAGGCTATGCCTCCTCTAGTATATATCTCCATATATATAAATTACTAGAGCGGTCCTTTTAGTTGAATTTTGAAACTTCGAAAAAGTAACCTAACCACCTTCGACTATCAATAATAAAAAAAAAAAAAACAGAACAAAATCGCTGTGAATTAATTATATAGTAGAACGCTGAAAATATGAATCAAAACACAAACAGGAAACCGAAAAAATTGATTTATTATAACCTTAACTTACTCATAGAAGAGGTTTCAATGAGGTTACATAGAGCCCCTGATAGCCCCAAAATGATGTTTCAGGACTCTTAATGTATTAAGATAGGCTATGCTCCATCTAGTATATATATCTAAGATTATAACATTATGAACTCAATTCAGTCTTACCACCTCCCGTTTAAAATTATAATACTTAGCTGATTTGTCAAATTACAAATAATAATGAAATTTGATGAACGCATTATGAGGAAGGGAAAAGTGCAAAAGAAAGACTAAGGATTAAAATATTAAATAAAATAAAATAATAAAAAAAAATTAAATAAAATATTAACTGAAGAATCAATTAATCACTTTGATTTATAGGAAAGTCTGACAGGATTTCAGTCTTGCCACTTGTAAAATAAATATTTTGCAAAATGACTGAGCAAAATGTAAAGTAATAATAATGTGTTCAAAAAATAATGTAACAAGTTTTAAAAAAGTAAATAATTAATATTGACTGAAGAAAAAAAAAGTATGAAATAAATTATTACTAAATCATCTACTAATAAGGAAATTCAGTTCTGTGATTTTCAGTCCTACCATCTTTGCAAATTTAACAAAAAAAAACAGCCAACAAAAAATCTCCAATTCAAAATAATGACGAAGCATAAAGATCTGTCAGAAAAAAAAACTTTTAAAATAAATAAAGGTGCAGGAGTTTGTTATGACAGGGTGTTGGCTAATCTGTCACGGCTGGACAGATTCGGCGCACTATGTCTGACCAAATATTTCACAATGTCATCGTCTATGGGACCTTCTCCACGCCTTTAATTTAATAAAAACCTAATCGGCAAAAAAACAAACCAAAATGTTACAGTTCTCTATGTTATGATTTATAAGTTTTATGGTGTTCTTATAAAAATATTTATTTTCCTTTTTTTCAAGGTGATATAAATTATATAAGAAAAATAATAATCAAGCTTAAAAAAAAATATAGCGAAAGTCGATTCCAAATAAGTTAAAAAATATAAATTTAAGATAATATATATATATATATATATTATATATATATATATATAATATATATATATATATATATATATATATATATAATTATAATTATATTTATAAATAAATATAAAATAAAATGTAAAGAAAAATCACGAAGTCTAGAAACTTTCTTCTGGACATAGAACGGGTAAGAGTTGAAGGGCGTTGAACTAGTAAATAAGTAAATAAACAACAAACTACAGAACTAAATGCATTTTTTTATTTGTAACGTCTTATTGTTAATTTCATTAACACAAAGTAGAACATGAGTCTATGTTTCAAACCTTAGCTGACTGTGCCTCACAGTGACTATATGCCTGTAAGGCAACATGGTGTTACGAGATACTGTATAATAATATACTAAGACGTATATTATTTGAAGATTGAATAGAAGTTTAGTTTAGTATAGAAGAGTATAGTATAGTATAGAAAAGTAATAGTATTCTAAAAAAGAGTATAGTATTGCATAGAAAAGTAATAGTGTACGATAAAAGAGTATAGTATAGCATAGAAGAGTAATAATATACTATAAAAGAGTATAATATAGCATAGAAGAGTAATAATATACTATAAAGAGTATAATATAGCATAGAAGAGTAATAATATACTATAAATGAGTATAGTATAGCATAGAAGAGTAATAATATACTATAAATGAGTATAGTATAGCATAGAAGTAATAGTATACTATAAAGAGTATAGTATAGCATAGAAGAGTAATAATATACTATAAATGAGTATAGTATAGCATAGAAGAGTAATAATATACTATAAATGAGTATAGTATAGCATAGAAGAGTAATAGTATACTATAAAAGAGTATTGTTTAGAGAATTTTATTTTTAAGATTTTAATAAATCTAATTAATTAATCTATCTAAAATTAATTTTTAGAAAATTTTATTTTATTTGAAAATTGAATAGAAGAGTTTAGTATACATTAAAAGAGTATAGTATAGCATAAAAAAGTAATAGTGTACAATAAAAGAGTATTGTTTAGCGTATAAAAGTAATAGTATACTGTTAAAAAGTATATAGCATAGAAGAGTAATAGTATACTATAAAAGAGTATAGTATAGCATAGAAGAGTAATTCTATACTATAAAAGACTATAGTATAGCATAGTAGAGTAATAGTATTCTATAAAAGAGTATAGTATTGTTTAGAAACTTTTAGTCCTAAGTTCTAATTCTTAAGAAAAAGATACATTTAATTTACATTATGTGAATTATTATCTAATAAATTATAATTAGTAAATAAGTTAAAATTTATCCTATAGCAATTTTTTATTTGAGGTGCCAATGAGTTTTGTTTCAATCATTTTTTTTAGGCATGTTATGGTAAGGTATTTAATTTCTATTTTTGCTGAATATTGTATTTTTAATTATCTGGTTTGTAGTCTCTTAATTTCTGTATTTTACAATTATAAACGGTGCGGTGACTAATAATAAAAAATAATAATAAAAAAATCACTAATAAAAAAACCCACTAATAAAAAATAGTTAAAATTAGTAAAAATTTTGTTACTAAAAAATTCACTAATAAAAAGTCACTAATAATAAAAAATTATAAACGGTGTGGTCACTATGGTTGCATACATATTTATTTCAAGCAGAAATTAATGTTAGTAGACTTAGTTAGTGTTTAACTAATAATGATAAAAATTTAATGTTATAAATTTAATTTAGAAATTAAAGTTAGAAATGAATGTTAGTGTCGATCGATAATGTTAGTAACGTCCAGACTGAATCAATGTCAATACCAAGCACGTTCATACCTAACGTAACATTCATGCCTAACGTTCTAGGACGTACTTCTTATAGTTTAAACAAGTGGTTTCCCTCTAAAAACTTTTGTCTCACAATCTTAAACAAAAAAGCTTTAAAGTAATTGAACCATTATTTTTAGAGGTAATAGCTTTAGAATTTTACTATTACTTAAAAGACAAATTAAGAGGGACATAAAATTATAAATTTGATAAAAAACTAGCAATAATGCACTAGAGTTAATGTTTTATGACATATTGCAATATTGGATCTGGGCGAAGTATTTGGTCAATAACTTTCAAGTATGATTTCTAAAAGCAATAAACTTGGTTTATTTTCAAGACCAAGTTAGCAAAAAGTAGTTCAACAATGATTCCAATACTAGATATGCATAAAATTGCATTTTTTCGAAGTTTATACTGAACTTTTATGAGATTTATTTGACTTCACGGTTAACTAAGCATTAAGTCGGATCTGGAGATCGGTGTGATCAGGGAGAGTTGATAGGTCGGTACCGGTTGACGGTCGACTTGCGAAACTTATTGTTCCACTCAATATCTGAATTCTAACCTTGGAATTGCAAATTCATTCCATATATCACACCGCTACGGTTATTGGAATATGGCCACTGTATTAACTAAATCCAATTTAATGACCGTTCTTTTTAATATCGTGAACTTAAGTACCCCTATACGATTAAAGTCCCTTAAGCACCCAATTAAAGTTGAATTAGATTTTCGTGAGCTTATTTTGAAGTTAAAATGTAAACTGTTTTTCTAATAAGTATAGTCATAATTTACCTTAATTGTATTGAAAATTCTATTGACATTTAATTTAACAACAATTTGGAATTTTATAATAATTTTATTTCTTTTTGATTCTATTTTTTATTTCTAGTGTTTTATAGTTTTACTTAATTGATCTTTTTTTCTATATTTTTATGTTATATTCAATTCTTATTTATATTATTATTCTATTCGTTCGTTTTTATCTTAAGTTCTTATTATTAACTAACGTTGTTCTTATAAGGATGTAAATAAAAGTCTCAAATTTGAAACTGCCCCCAGTCTCAAATCTTGTAACTAAACTCAAGAGGAAAAATTAGCTTCTTCTCACCGGCACTGAGGATGACCTGTATTAGGTTAAATGCCGGTTTTGTCATCATTACATTGGTTGAAATTTATTTATACATCCTTATGGTATAAAATCCACTAGCGCTTATAATTTGAATGTTGTTCTTATATTTTTATGTTTATTATACATTTTTATACTCTTAATTATTCTTACACTCTGTGAATTATTTTTTTCTTTTTTTTCTATCCTTTTTCCTCTGTTGTTAATTGTTGTCTTCATTTTTGTCCCTATCTTCATTTGTTAAGTTTAATTTGCCTTTATGTAAGTGCTCTTATCTTCTTTGTTCTTAAAACATTTCGTTAATATCATTTTTAATTTATTGCATTAATAGTAAGCTACTTTGTTATATACATTTGTTAAAGTTCATATCCTAACCGTTACAATGTTTACAACCCTAATCTCGTCACTGCCGGTCTCAGAATTATTAGTAACTAAGATCATCAGTCGATACTATAAATAGATAAATAGCGTCAAATTTAGACTGAAATAATTTAATTTTAGTGTAAATTTGCAAGATCTTTTTATTGATAGAATCAACTGATATTATAATTAACAAAACATTTGAAAATTAAACACACGAAATTTTAAAACAAACTGATTTTGAGTATACCATCCTTCTAATGTTATTTTTTTAGTTATTAGTTGGACTTACTTAGTGAACGATAAGCGATACATCACGCCCTTAAAAGTGTATTCAGTATGTTCTCTAACATACTGATGCCAATCGTTTTAGCGTTTGAAGTCGATTTCATGCCAAGTTTCATTTAGATCTAAAAAGGTTTTGAAATATAAATATATATATATATATATATATATATATATATATATATATATATATATATATATATATATATATATATATATATATATATATATATATATATATATCTTCTTTTAAAAAACAAGAAGCCTTTGGCTTCTTAAGCGCTCCATTCGTAAACACTTTATATTTCTTTTCCTTTACGACATCAATCACAGCTCTCTATAGTATGTAACTATGTAAAGATGCTACTTATTTTTACCTTAATCTATCTATTACACGTAAATTAAAGAATAGTGATCAACAACTAGATTATAAGATTAGGGGGTAGCAGAGCATAACCAAAGAATCAGACCATGACACCTGTTGAATCCCTCTATATCTTGGCTAATATCTACCAGTGATAACACTTGTTAATAATTACTTTATCTGTCCTACGCAACAGGTTAATTAAAATAACGTAATAGAGATATTCTGATAAGTATTGAACAATAGTTCGTATGTTTTAGTAAGGAACAAGTTAGGTCCTTAATTCTAAAAGAAATTAAGGAAGATATTATATCCTTATTTTTATTATTATATGATAAACTTACTTTTGAAGAAAATGTTGAAAAAATATCACACCTCTTTAATTTTACTAGGCTCTCCGATATAAATATAAAGCCATTTCCTTTTTAAATTTTATATTGTTTTTGTTTTCTAAGAGACAAAAAATAGTAAACTTACTGTATATGACTTGTGTGACTTTAATGTTTAAACTTAGTAATTTTTTATTTCTCTCTGATTTGGTCAACTTTTGAATCTATGCTTTGCGTACTGAGTAATTATAATTAATAGAAACCTTACTGATGACAGTCATTGGTTAGTTAAATAGGGTTCGTTCATAGTTATTTGTATACTTTTGAAATAGATATTTTTGTAGCAAAGGTGGAAAATGGAGTTTTTGTGAGTAGTGACAAATTTAGCCCCACAGCTAAAGGCGATAGAAAACTATATAAATGATTTGTAGAGGCTATGCAGAGGAACGTAAAAATCAGCAATGTTTTTTTCCTGCCTCAGAGGCTATACAGAGGAACGTAAAAAGCAGCAATGTTTCGTTTCCTGCCTCAGTGGCTATACAGAGGAACGTAAAAATCAGCAATGTTTCGTTTCCTGCCTCAGAGGCTATGCAGAGGAACGTAAAAGTCAGCAATTTTTTTCCTGCCTCAGAGGCTATGCAGAGGAACGTAAAAATCAGCAATGTTTCTTTTCCTGCCTCAGAGGCTATGCATAGGAACGTAAAAGTCAGCAATGTTTCTTTTCCTGCCTCAGAGGCTATGCAGAGGAACGTAAAAATCAGCAATGTTTCGTTTCCTGCCTCAGAGGCTATGCAGAGGAACGTAAAAGTCAGCAATGTTTCTTTTCCTGCCTCAGAGGCTATGCAGAGGAACGTAAAAATCAGCAATGTTTCTTTTCCTGCCTCATTCCATACAATATTTCATCTACTCACTCCTATTAGGAAAAAGTATAAATCACAATAAAAAAAATAATCTAGAAATTTTAATTGTTTATTTCAATTTAACAACAATAAAATATAATGAAATAAACATTTATTAGAACATAATATACAATTTAACTAAAAAATACAATTGATGTTAATAAAATACTTAAGATCTAAATCAGCTGTGGTCTGTTAAGTTTAAGGTTTAAACTATTTTGTTTTCAATTTCGATTTGATTTAGAATGATAATTAAATTTTTAAACATTATACTATACACCATAACTACAATACAATAATAAATTAATTGGCGTATTTTAATCTAATATAATCGAAGTGAATAATTAAAAAGTCTTAATCTAAAATGAATAATCAAACATTTATAAAACTTAATTAATAAAAAGCAAATTACACACCAGTGTTACCTCTAAAATAATATTTTTATTTTCTAAACAAGGATCTCATTTTAAAAATATTTTATTTTAAATTCAGTTAACCTGATAAATTAATAAAAACAAATTTATATATTTAAAACATTTAAAAAAAACATTATCCACTTATATTACTATACACTGTATTAGTCCCTTGGGACATAAAGTTAAATCCATGTATTTATAATAATGATAAATTATAAAGCCGACTTTCAACCGTTAACGGTCATCATCAGTTCCTACATTTATGATGAGTGGAGAGACGAAAAATTGTTTAGTTTTATTTCTTCTTATCATAGTACTCCACAGCTCAATCCATCATATGAATAATAAAAAATCCAGGTATTTATATTAATAATAAATAATAAAGCAGACTTTCAACCGTTAACGGTCATCATCAGTGCCTACATTTATGATGAGTGGAGAGACGAAAACTTTTGTATCTTTTAGTTTTATTTCTTCTTATCATAGCACTCCACAGCTCAATCCATATAAATAATTAAATTGTTTATTTCCCCCAAAAAAAAGATACAAATACATTTTTTTTAAAGTTTTTTATTGGCAAAAGTATACAATATTTATTTTGTGTTAACCGGAGCCATACTTTACAAATACATTTTAAAAAATTGTTTTTACAATGTTTGATCATTAAAAAACATATTGTACTAATATATTTTATACAATTTATAATTCGGTGAGGGCCGTCAGTAGAAGTTAAAATTCCTAGAGTGAGGGTCCTGGAATATGTGTAACTTTTAATCCTAAGGCAGGGATTAACCCTCATTGCTGTCTTGATTTGCTCGTCCTGTGAATTTAAGTATTTAATACCCAGGGTATTATAACGTTCATTAAAGCTTGGCAAAGAAAATGCAATCAAATTAAAGAATAAAAAAACTTTTACAGGATACATTTTATCGTCTATAACTTGAAAAAATTCGTTTAAATGAAGAAAAGTAAAAACTCGGGTACGGGGCGCCTCGGAACTTTTATCACTTAATCGGATTCGCTACTTTTAATCGGATTTGCTACTTTATCACTTAATCGGATTCGCTACGTTATCATTTAATCGGATTTGCTACTTTATCACTTAATCGAATTCGCTACGTTATCACTTGATCGGATTCGCTACGTTATCACTTAATTGGATTCGCTACGTTATCACTTATCGATCGCTACGTTATCACTTAATCGGATTCGCTACGTTATCACTTAATCGGATTCGCTACGTTATTACTTAATCGGATTCGCTACGCTTATCCTCACTACTTCGAACTCGATTTTTTAAAAAAATATACATGTGATAATGAGCTGAAACTTGGCCCAAATTACCTTAATCCCTATAACCTATCTAACAGTTTTGGATTAATAAATATAATTAATTAAAAATTATTAAAAATTTAAGATGTAACAATCAAACCAAAGCATTAAAGAACTTGTTTAAATAATTTTGAAACACTTCATCAATCATCTTCAACAATCACTTAATTCGCTAATCACATACGTTATCACTTAATCATTCGCTACGTTATCACTTAATCGGATTCGCTACGTTATCACTTAATCGGATTCGCTACGTTATCACTTAATCGGATTCGCTACGTTATCACTTAATCGGATTCGCTACGTTATCACTTAATCGGATTCGCTACGTTATCACTTAATCGGATTCGCTACGCTTAATCGATCGTTATCACTTAATCGGATTCGCTACGTTATCACTTAATCGGATTCGCTACGTTATCACTTAATCGGATTCGCTACGTTATCACTTAATCGGATTCGCTACGTTAATCGGATTCGCTACGCTATCACTTAATCGGACTACGTTATCGCTTATCTTCGCTACGTTATCACTTAATCGGATTCGCTACGTTATCACTTAATCGGTTTCGCTACGTTATCACTTAATCGGATTCGCTACGCTTATCTTCACTACTTCGGACTCGATTTTTTTTAAAAATATACATGTGATAATGAGCTCAAACTTGGCACAAATTACCTTGATCCCTATAACCCATCTAACAGTTTTGGATAAATAAATATAATCAATTAAAAATTGTTAAAAATTTAAGACGTAACAATCAAACCAAAACCAAAGCATTAAAGAACTTGTTTAAATAATTTTAAAACAATTATAGTATTTTATTTTATCAATTGTAATGTTATTAATACCAAGTCATTTTACTAATATGTAATTATAAGTAATATGAATTTTATATTTATTTCTTTGTTTAATATTAGAAAGTTTAAATTTATCCATGTTTATAAGGCTTGATTTTTCAATATTATTTTTCTAAATCTACTTTCTAGATCGTTATTAAGCTGTTTTACAAAATGTCAGAAATAGATATAATTAGAGCTAAGAAAATGAAAGTTAAAATTTCATTTAACCAGTGAAAAGGTTAAACGATGGAATGTTAATGCAGGTCAGTAATTATTAAAAATGCTATACGTGGTTTTGTCTCCCCATATCGGATTCGCTTGAAATTATATTAAATCATATTTAGAAGTAGAAATTACATTAAGTTTAGAAGAAGTTACTCCAACCCCTATAGGGGTACCTTTACAATCGCAAAAGTGGTGGGAACGATCGTAGCAAATCAAATAAATAAACCGTTATTTAAAAGTAATTTAAATTTCAATATTAACAACTACTTGTATGTTCAGCATTCAAGTAATCTTGTTAACGCTAAACAAGATATCGTTTATTATATAGTTTTTTTGTTTTTTGATTTTCCTTTGCTCTCGGCTTTACCTAGTTATATGTATATTAACTAGGTATTTTTAACTCCTTGTCATTTATAAATTACGCTTAGGTCTTCTCTCTGTGTTCACATCTCTATCCATTAGCTTTTCCTGCTACTATCCTGTCTCCTCCTTTTTTTTATCTTTTAAATCCTTTTCAGAGACACATTTTTATATATTATTTCTTTAAATTTAGTTATAACTCATTTTTTAAGTTATTGTGTTTACTCTTTTTTTAAGTATTGTGTTATCGAATTGTACCATATTATGGTAATTATCCTTATATTGGTCTAAAATTAAATAAATAAATGAGGTCTCAAAATACCTGAAACAGATAATTCATATGAAATCCTTCTTACTCACATTTTCCTATATAAGTACGGTATAAATAAGAAAAAGTAAAAATATGACAAATTATATTTTATCTATAAAGATTATTCTTATAAATTTTATAAATTAAAAACCTAACCATTCAAAAAATTGATTTAAAAGTTTAAATTTAACCATTTATAGAAATGACTTATTATTTCATAAAAAAAATAAATACATAAAAATGATTGATGTTACTAACAAGTGACATTATTTTATAAAATCCATCTCCTCATATTTTTTTTTCAGTAATCTTCTTAAAAAAGTAAATCTTCTTCTTCCTTTGCAAAGTGGTTTCTTATTTCACAAAGGAGAACGTCTTTTTTGTTCCTTAAAAATCTAAAGCTTTGCAGCTATGACTTGAAATGGACATAATACATTATGTCACATATTTGCAATGATGCGATTTGCTTATGTTGATATTACAAACTAGTTTATGTTTTTTTTTGTATTTATTATTTTTTTTTTATTAAAAATACATTGCAAAATTCATTTATAAGTTTGTTGAGGATAATTTTTTATAAGTTTTATACTTCGTAACCTATTTTTTTTTTATTTCTAAAGTAAAGCAATGATTTAACTTCCTTATTTATTCTCGTTTTCAATTACCTGACGATTTTTCAAAAAAAAATTTGAAAGGTTTTTTTTTATTTGATTCTAATCAAACCATGTATAGACAGAGTTCTTTTAATGACAGTTGCAGTAATATTTTGTTATTTATTTTTCCACCTTTCTAAAATTTGATTGAGCTATCTTATCTCTGTTTCACATACACTCCTTTAACCAAGATGCACGAAGTTACTTCTTTAAGTTTTATATCTTATCACCAAACACACACACACTCACTCACACACATAGGCAGAATGATCTTAGGTTATAAATTTTGTAACCTTACCATGTGTTTTACTTCATATTCATATGATTACCTATTAGTCTTGTGACGTTACACATCCTGATTTTTATCACAATAAAGACAAAATTTAATTTCACTCAGAACAGAGGTTCTTTCAGGGAGGGATCCTGGGTAATTTAGCCCCCTCCCCCCTGGAGCAACCGGGATACCCCCTGGAAGGACAATAGTATATTATGCTACTAGGCAGCAAAATGGAATTTTGCAGACGAGATTTATAAATTACCCCTCTAGCCCAAGGCGAGAGCAGGCTATTGAAATTACCTGCCGAGGCGCAAGCCGAGGCTTCTGAAAATGGCAGTACTCACTTAACACTTTACCAAATGGTAATACAAAAATGGCAGTACTCACTTAACATTTTACCAAATGGTAATACAAAAATGGCAGTACTCATTTAACATTTTACCAAATGGTAATACAAAAATGGCAGTACTCACTTAACACTTTACCCAATGGTAATGCAAAAATACCAATCTTGCCTCAAAGAACCTTATATTTTATTTATTATTTATAAGTCTCATATTAATCATTATTATTATTAGTATACACTACATAATCTGATAAAATCGTGATTTTACTATCAATAAATTAAACGACAAAATAATGGTTTTATACTGAAATCAAACTAATTTCGATTAAAATTATGACTTAATTTCGAGGCTCCACTAAGCAAATTTATTATATAAATTATCCAATTTATAAAACTCGATGACTAGCAAGGAGTTATTTTTTTCAGTCAAAATGTTGAAAAATCGTGAATATTGATTTTTCGTGGAATATCTTTTTTTATTAGAATATTAATTTTTATGTAAAATTTTATACGTTGAGATTTATGTCTAGAATACTTATGTATGCATGTCAACCAATAAAATTAATTAAATCACATTATAAAACAAAATGATTGACAAATAGCATACAATTGAATACAAAGTGTTATAATATGGATTGTTTATTTTATATTAAAACATCAAATTTTAATCTAACAATAACTTTTACAATCTCCTCAGATATGTGCCTATAATACAATAATAATAACATTTATTCACTACAAAATCATTTTTACCTTTATAAATATAATAATGTTTTAAATATTTTAAACTATTGATTTAATTATGAGTGTAAAAAACTAAATTGTAAACCCATTATCGTTTGACATATATAGATATCAAAAGGTATCAAGGCCTTAGGTATCAAAATCCAAAAATTAATCATTTTTATGGATAAATTATTTATAATTTGTTTTCAACGTTTTCTAACATTGCCCTTGAAATGACTGTAAAGTCGAATGATTTAGTTAAAATTGAAAAATTCATACTTTATGATAATGCCGGCATTCTCTGGATTTCTCATGAGTAATAAACAAGTTTGTGCTGAGTAATTTTGGTATTAATCATGTAAAATTAGATTGTATTTATAGATATTATGGAAAACCAATCATTGAAAATCGTGTAAATAGTTAAAAGATTGTTATAATAATTTTTACTATTCCTTATTTGTACCGTAGGTATACGGGAAAAGTATTATGTTTGCAAAAAAATCCGAAACGGGGATGTCAACGGGACCTCCTGAGTGATTTTCACAAAGTTGTCTGAGTGTATGTGTGCGTCTGTTACCATCGTAGCTCTTAGTGTATTTATGCTAGAGAGTAAAAATGTTGTAGAAAAATCAATCCACCGCCGTAGTTTTGCTATTCAGAAATTTTTTATGACGTCAATAACCCGCTGTAATGACTAATTACAAATTTCAAAAAATCATAAAAAGCGAAAAAATTATGCGTTTGGCTTGAGATTTGGCTTGTATTTAGGTATGTATAAGAGTAACATATTTTCAATTTTTATCAAATAAATTGTATACTTTTTATAAATATAGTAAATAATCAGAAAAATAATTCAATTGCTTTAAAATTTAGTACAAACATACCTTTATGTAATAAATACCTACACCTTGTTTCGTTTCAATACAACAAGTATATCTATGGTTTTTGTGAGATCATAAAAGTTAAGCAGCATTGAGCATGGTCAGTGTACATCACCTGTATAGGTGATGTATTTACTAACTGAAGACGAGCAAAACAAGATCAGTCGCAGTATGAATTTTGCGATCGTATATTCCGAGGATAAGCGAAGAGAGTCCGAAGTAGGTAGGACGAACCTAGCGCATCCAATGTGGTGAGGAAAAGTTCCGAGGTACCCCGTACCGAATTATTTAAATTTAAAAACTTAAGGTACAAGGGACATTTCCTCACTAGCTTCGCTCGTATTCGGTAGATAAAAATCTCATGTTACAGAATTTTATTTTCAGCAGTCACCCATCTCAGTACTGACCTCACTTGATGATGCTGAACATTAGTTATCCAACAAAAACCTAAATGGTGTCTCACTTAATAAACTAGTATTTCTTTTATCCTCCTCAGAATCATGTTTACCTAGATTTTTAAAATCCATAAAACGTATAATTTTGAAGTATAATTAAAAACAACAGATAACAGAATACCTTATCAACCCAGGCTATTTTTTTAAAGCGACACATTTCCACTAAAACTTGTACAATAAAATTCCCAAAATTTATCCTAATATGCTCTTTTAAATTAAATTTATTTATTAAATTTATCTTTTAGCGAATTTTCAGAGAAAAAATGGGCTTATGAGGTTAGGGTCACGAAGGGGGGTAGGGGTGGAGGGCTGTTTTTTTTTTTTTTGGAAAAGGAGGGTCACTGATCAAGAATATATATGTATACTATGTATGATTAACAGATATACGAAAATACATTTTGTTATCAGCATTAGTTCTGGCTTTATTGATTGACATATAAAACATCATGTAAACACATTACGTTTTTTGATTAATACATTTAAAAATTCGTTTTTATCGTGGCAGTATGCCACTTAAAATAAATTAAATAAGACAAAGTGATATAGGAACTCGACCCTGTGGCCACGGAGCGGCCAAGAGTCCAAATGCCTCTTGTTTTCTATTCTGAATCTATCACAATTTTTCAATCTCTCACCTTTTTTACAAAATATCACAATTTTCTTAGACCGTCTTGTCGCTTCTTACAAAAATATGTCTACTCTAATAACTTTATAGACCAAGAGCCCAGGGGTGTTTTGTTAATAAAAAGTGTAATGACTGGAACCGGTCTCAATTTTTCGTAAATACCTTCCTGGACAAGGATCTGCAATTCTGCAGACTCGTATCAGATGGGTGTCACAGGCAGAACGCACTTTACAGGTCAAATTTACCACCCAAGTTAACAAACAGTGTAATGGCTGGAACCGGTCTCAATTTTTCGTAAATACCTTTCTGAACAAGGATCTGCAATTCTGCCGACTCGTATCACATGGGTGTCCCAGGCAGAACCTTTGACCCCTAAAGTGCGTTCTGCCTGGGACACCCATCCGATACGAGTCGGCAGAATTGCAGATCCTTGTTCAGGAAGGTATTTACGAAAAATTGAGACCGGTTCCAGCCATTGTACTTTTTATTAACAAAACACCCCTGGGCTCTTGGTCTATTACTTATAAATTCTTTTATTGATTTTTCTGAAGGAATTAAAGTATTAAAGACCTGTCACTAAATTTAAGTTCTGTACTTAGAAATTAACCAGCCTCTTTAGTATAAAAATGATTTTAATTTTTACCTGCAACACGATTGTTACATATCAACTAATGTCATTCAATAAGTACAAGGAA
The DNA here is from genome assembly GCA_018340805.1 of Microvelia longipes. Taxonomy (NCBI): domain Eukaryota; kingdom Metazoa; phylum Arthropoda; class Insecta; order Hemiptera; family Veliidae; genus Microvelia; species Microvelia longipes. The sequence goes on along the minus strand of JACMZG010001870.1, from coordinate 42,667,974 downwards.
AAAAATAAATAGAAACAGTAATATAAACAATAAAACTGTTTCCTCACCGTTTAAAAATACATTATAAATAATACAAAAGAACTTTCCTAACTTCCTTCGCTTATATTTGTATCCAGGTTTAAACAAAATAATTGCGTACGTTTACATTGCAAAACTTTGCATCCGGTAATTTATTATTTATTTAATATATAAATAATGCAATTTATTAAAAAAAAATGTTAACAAAATATTATTGTCAGTTATTTTTTATTTGGATATAATTACACTTGCTTAAACGTGTGGTAAATATAATCATTTTGGAACTCTACAAAGGAAAATCTAGCTAATGAGATAGGAGCCATGGGGGGGGGGAAGGTGGTTTTTTGAAAGAGAGAGAAAACCACTGATTATAGTACGACACACGGCTAAAATCAGTTGACAGCGTGGGAAAATAATGCGAGGGAGCCAATGAGGTTAGTCCTGGATGGTTAAACACGCCCTCAATTTTAAATCAGGCCAATCTTATTGTTTCCTCAACACTATTTTCCCGCGGTGTCAACTGATTTTAGCCGTGTGTCATACTATAGGAGTATATGCAGAGTGGTACATTTCAAATAAATCTTCCTGATAAAATCAGCTTCGTGTCAAGCTATCGTGACAAAAATGGTGTCTATCACCATTAATTTGACTACTGGAAATTCAAATACCCAATTTGTTTGGTAATCGTCTGACATGTGTGGTAATCTTGTTACCAAAATGTGTTTTTCTACGGTAACTTTAAAGAGTTCAATTGGAGCATACCTTTATCAATTATTTCAATTGTCAGTTTATATCAATTTTCAATTTTTTATTTAAATTTAAATTTTTAATTTTATTTATTTTACATTTTCAAATTTCAGTTTACTCAATTATTTCAGAAACAGTCAGTGTCATATTTCGAACAATTTGATACGGTTATATAAATTCCGGACATTTTTTCTCAGCTATCGTTTGGCACACATAAGAACAATTACCAATTTATAATTAAAAGTAAGCTGACTGGTACACCAGAATTCATTACTTTGAGTACAATGTATGGGAGAAATTAAGGTCCGGTAAAAAAATCCACCTTAAAATCCGTTCTTTGGACTTTCTTGACTCTAGTCTTTCTTCACTTGATAAAAGGTACACTCACAATATATATATATATATATATATTATAATATATATATATATATTATATATATATATATATATTATATATATATATATATATATATATATAATATATAAAAAAATAAGTTACGTGACCGTGATCCGGGCCTGCGATGCCAAATCACCGTAAAGGGCAAAAGTGGCGAAAGATCTTAATTTATTTGGTGTTTAAATTAATGACGTTTTACTTTTTAAAACTTATTATTATATGTTAAAATATCCATAGTTTTACGCTTCAGTTTTGACCGACCTGACCAATTATTAAATTAAAGTTGGTGCTATAATTTATATTTTTACACCGTTTTGTATTTTTAGAGCCTTTTTTGAATGAAATGTAATTTTAAAAATATTTCTCGTCCATTATATACCAGAGGAATGTGGGTGATTTGTCTACATGAAGGGTAGCGCTTACGAACGTTGCACAATATGATACAGTGCGAGCTGCCAACCACGCCTGCACCGCTGATAAACAGCTGTTTGAATGCGACTCTTGAAGGATCAAGGTCCTGAACTCTAACTAGTGTCCTATAAATCTAAATCTCCATTTAAAAACGAATTTTAAAATTAGGTTAAAAAAACGAATATTAAATTTTGTATTGCTTTTTTCACACCTTATTAATTTGTTTTTAGTTTGATTGTCGACTCTTGTAAAGTCTGTACTTAACAACTAAAAATGATCGGTAAGGTTTAATTAAAAAAATCCTTAAGCGGTGGTCCGCGTGCTGGGCGAATTTTTTTAATTTTAAATTTTTCGTGCTTAACAATCCATTTCTTGCTTAAGGTTTCGGTGTATGTTTTTTCTTGAGCAGTTACTCAATTATCAACCCTTACTCGTGTTAAATTTTATGTATATTTTTTGAAGTAAATGCGCATGATTATCGTGTTGGTTATACAAAACTATGCCCCTGAAATTGGCAACGCACCCCATTATTTCCACTAATTCAAAGCTGTCATTGTTTATTTTTAAAGTTTTAACTTTTTGATCATTTAGAGTGAGATCATTTCGTATCGACTTCGGTTCAGTTTTATTCGATTCAGTGTCCCCAAATACAATGATTTTAATTATATTTTACAATATGTTTTGGGTGGGAAAAAATTATAAACATGAATTTTGAAAATGTTGCTGACTCAGCAAACTGGGTTACTAATGTTAAAACAACCTGGTTTTGAATAGGGTTCGCGTCCTCTCCAAGGTTGATTTTTGTACTAACTTTGATTAAAATATTTATCCGTTCAAAATTCCGAAATCTGAAAGAAAGAAACTTTTTTTTAAAAGAACTAAATAAGTCTAATCAATTATTCTGAAACGGATCACTCTATTGAATCTTTGGATTCGAATTTTTAGTGTTAACACAATATTAAAAAGGTTATATTTACCGCAATTTGAAGAAGCAATCGAAGAATCAGCTAACGTCGATACTTGCTGTTGGATATGAATATCCCTGGACCGGTTTCGGCATAACGCCATCATCAGCAGGCAGGGCAACACTCGAGCTCTCAACTAATAAAGTTATATCAGTTATTAACTTCTAGTCTCAATGAGCACGACGAGCCCTCTGTAGATGATAATTGTGTCTATTAGAGTTTTATATGACAGCAATGTGGTTTTTTTATTTCTGTGAAAATTTATTTCTTCATATTATGGTTACGCTGAAACATAAATATATAATGAAGTATGTTCTCCGTTAAAAACGGAAGAGCAATACTTATTGCTATTTCTACATTTAGCTCTCATAAAGAGATTGGGAATATCTATTACGTAACATGCACGCTAAATTATTCTAATTAAAATGAAAGTTGTAAAAAAAATTGTTGTATTTTACTTATTTTCTCAGAGATATTACGCGTGATGATTAGACTTAGACGGAGGTTAACCGCAATGTATTTTGGTTTACTTTAAGAACGAGGAAGTAACCGATTCGATAAATTAGAGTCACAAATAACTGTTAAGTTATATAAAGAATTTAAATACTAATATTACTAACATTTTGCTGAAATGTTTATCGTATTACATTAGCGAATTTCCAAAGCAAAATTGTAATGTAATTTTTTTTACTCTTATTTATATCGCAGGTATATGGGGTATTGTGTTTGCAAAAAATCTGAAACCGGGATGTCACTGGAATATCTGTTTCAGGCTTTTCAAGGCATCATAAGAGGTTTCCTAAAGATGTCTGTCTGTATGTGTGTGTCTGTTATCATCATAGCTTCTAGAGCTAGTTGCTCCAATGCTAGAGAGTTGAAACTTTTTACAAAAATCAGTCTATATGTTGTACTAACCGAAAACTAATTTTTCCGGAGTAGGGAGGTTAAGCGTAGCGAATCCGATGTGACGAGGAAAAGTTTTTAGGTACACGAATTTTTTTAGTTATAGCGTGTACAAAAAAACATTGACAACGGCACCCTACTCAAAATTTATTTTTCTGTAATTATTCGACCGTAATTTGTGTTTTCGGTAATTTATCATGTTTTGTGTGTGTGACTTAATTCCTAGACACTTTCTTGTAAACACGTTAATTTTAGGGGAAAAAATGATTTTAAGATAATTTATAAGTTTTGTTGTACCTTATTTAATATCTAAAAATGTTATATAGTATCTCGAGATGTATTAATATACTAAGACCTGTTTTCATATTTGTTTCAGGTAAAATTATACTGTAATCTAAATTTTTGGTTCTGCCCCTCTTCATTAATTAAGTGTGGAGGTAGCTTTCGTTTTAAATCAATTGTCTCCTTAGCTGCTTATATCAAGTATGAACTTTTATTTTTTAAAAATTAAGTTTAATAGACTGTGTGAAAACTTAATTAGGAAAAATAATAATGAAGAAATCAGTCCGAGTTTTGTTAGATTAATTTATTTCATCAGAGCTTTCGAACTGCTGGAAACCCGGACTACTGTCTTCACAAGGGACTAATACCATTAGAGGGAGTACAGAGCCCGATTAACACAGTGATAAGGGGTCTGGAAGTGAGACAGTTTCCATAGGTGCCATAACTGTACTTACCCTTACTATAGTCTTCCAAGAGAGAGACTAGATACTCCTCCACCCCTCTACAACCCCTTTTAAGGCACACACTCTACAAACGGCGGAAAGTTTTCAGTGATGCCACATTAAACCACTTTATTCAACACAGAAAATTAAAGAATACATGCAATAGATTTTAAATTCATTTTACTTGATTTAAAACAAAATAGTCGAAAAATAATGTAATAATTACGTGAAATTGTAATTATTATGTAAAATAAAAAAATTACTTCACCAATGTACCGTTACGGCACCTAGCTACCCAAGGAATGATAAAAACTGTTGTATCCTCCCTCTAATAGTATTAGTCTCTTTGTCACCAATGTACAGTTACGGCACCTAGCTACCCAAGGAATGATAAGAGCTGTTGTATCCTCCCTCTAATAGTATTAGTCTTTGTCACCAATGTACAGTTACGGCACCTAGCTACCAAGGAATGATAAGAGCTGTTGTATCCTCCCTCTAATAGTATAGTCTCTTTGTCACCAATGTACAGTTAAGGCACCTAGCTACCAAGGAATGATAAGAGCTGTTGTATCCCCCTCTAATAGTATTAGTCTCTTTGTGTCTTCATTATTACTTTTTCCTAATTTTATTTTTTAAATTAGCACTACTGATAGACCAAGAGCATAGGGGTGTTTTGTTAATAAAAAGTGTAATGGCTGGAACCGGCTTCAATTTTTCGTAAATACCTTCCTGAACAAGGATCTGCAATTCTGCCGACTCGTATCGGATGGGTGTCCCAGGCAGAATGCACTTTACATGTCAAATTTACCACCGAAGTTAATAAAAAGTGTAATGGCTGGAAACGAGTTTAATTTTTTTGTAAATACCTTCCTGAACAAGGATCTGCAATTCTGCCGACTCGTATCGGATGGGCGTCCCAGGCAGAACCTTTGACCCCTAAAGTGCGTTCTGCCTGGGACACCCATCCGATACGAGTCGGCAGAATTGCAGATCCTTGTTCAGGAAGGTATTTCCGAAAAATTGAGACCGGTTCCAGCCATTACACTTTTTATTAACAAAACCCCCCGGGTCTTGGTCTATGAGGGAGCTTGGGCTGTGTGTAACACTTTACAACCTATTTTGATAAAATGGGCTTTGTAGCAATACTTCGGTTCTATTATAGATAGATGTACTAATAGGGGTTTTCTCCTACTTTAAGGCTCCTTGGGCTTATTCTTAAAATTAGTTCCTGGACTGCTTGACGGCAAACCTGAATTATTATTTTTACTTTTACTATAACAAAAACATAAAATTATAATTTTTTTGTCGAACAAGAAAAATTCTATGATGGGCAATGCTCCTATTTATCCATTCCTTGAATAAAACCTAAGGAGTGAACATATAAATAGTAAAAATGTGTTCGTTACATAAATGAACTTATATAGAACCGTATTAATCAAATGAAGAGCGAAAGGCGACTGTCAAATATGAGGAAATAGCTGACCTAAGTTCTTACAGAAGTCCAAACAAATTTAAACATAATTAAACTAGGTAATAAAATTTTTGTAAAGCGTCTTATTTAAAAAACAATGTACTTTTACTAATAATCTTCTTCAAATCTAAAAATAATTTTATACGACCCAAATTTGTGTCGCGACCCTAGGGTTAATAATGTCTGGTTTAGATGCACTTCCTATTAAATCGTTGTTGTATATCCAGGAATGTAAGTTTGTTAATCTTTAGATAAACGCTGAGATTAGGATAAGGATTACCCCTGAACCCATCAAACAAGGTTGTTTTATCTTATTTTCTTTATTATAATCATGTCAGGGATTTTTCCATCCTTTAACCAACTTCATGTAAATAACATCTACTTCAGAGGTCGTTCGTTTGTACGACTCGTAAGGTCATTCCAAACTTCATTCATAAAATTATAATACCTATGTATAAATATGTTTTTATGAGCATAGATGTGTATTTGTGCGTTCATGTGTATTTGTGCGTGCATATGTATTTGTGCGTGCATGTATATTAGTGCAATAAAACTTTTTATTAAAATTAAAAAGGTTATAATTTTTATTAATCGGATTCTTCGATTAAAACTTTTTATGTTTGTAAAACATTCATAGTAGCACGAGTATATGTGAAAAAAATTCTATCCAATCTAAATACATGAACATTTGTGATATTTTTGTGGGTTAATATCGTCACACATGTTTCATTAACAATAGGGTTCAGTACATTAACAAGGTTCATCTTTGTACTAAGTTTCATTTTGATCCAAGAAAGCGTTTAAAAGTTATCGTGTACCAAGGAAATGTCTAGAACAGCCGTATTAAAATAATATATATATATATATATATATATATATATATATATATTATATATATATATATATGTATGTTATATATATATATATATATTATATATAATATATATATAATATAATATATATATATATATATATATATATATATATATGTATGTATATATATATATGTATGTATATATATATATATATATATATATATATATATATATATATATATATATATTATATATATATATATATATATATATATATAATATATATATATATATAATTGTTATTATTACGTGGCGATGATTAATTTAACCGGTATATTTCAAAAAGATCCAGGAAGATGATTATACGACATCAAACTTAAATTTATTCGATATTTGTAGGTATGTAAGAGATTATTGTTCCTAGACGTTTTTATGGGACGCGATAATTTTCGAATGCTTTGTCGGATCGAAATGAAACTTGGTACAAAAATCATACTTGTTAATGACCCCAACAATATTGTTTATGAAATATGTGTGACGTCATTTACCCAAAATAATGACCCCACAATTATTTTATTAACAAGGTTAATTAAAGATTAAAGATTAACAAGGTTCATCTTTGTACTAAGTTTCATTTTGATCCAAGAAAGCGTTTAAAAGTTATCGTGTACCAAGGAAATGTCTAGAACAGCCGTATTAAAAATAATATATATATATATATATATATATATATATATATATATATATATATATATATATATGTATGTATATATATATATATATATATATATATATATATATATATATATATATATATATATATATATAATATATATATATGTATGTATATATATATATATGTATGTATATATATATATAATATATATAATATATATATATAATATATATATATATATATATATATATTATATATAATTATATATATATATATATATAATTATTATACGTGGCGATGATTAATTTAACCGGTATATTTCAAAAAGATCCAGGAAGATGATTATACGACATCAAACTTAAATTTATTCGATATTTGTAGGTATGTAAGAGATTATTGTTCCTAGACGTTTTTATGGGACGCGATAATTTTCGAATGCTTTGTCGGATCGAAATGAAACTTGGTACAAAAATCATACTTGTTAATGACCCCAACAATATTGTTTATGAAATATGTGTGACGTCATTTACCCAAAATAATGACCCCACAAACATTTCATATAATGGATATCAAAATTTATTGTAAAAAACTTAAAATTAATTTTGCATTTTACACACATGTGAACAACTTAAAGAATCCTAAAAATGTATTATTTAGCACTAGTGTGGTTTTAATAGTGACTCTTCAAGTTATTAGTCATAAATATCTTTGACAACAATTAGAAGTTTAAGAAATTTGTCAAGAGCTTATTAATAACTACTTATGGGCTAATAATTAGTATATGACCCTGTCATACATAAAAAATCTTAAAAAATTCTTACTTAGCTATACTTAAGTTTTAATATTCTTGAAGATGTTGACAATAATTTTCCGTGGAAAAAATTTGATGTACTAATAATGGTAGATAAGTTAATAAATATAAATAATTATTACTAAAGAGGTTCAGAGATTAATTAGAATTTTTAATTGGTGACATACGTTGTTTTTAAAAGTAGCTTAAAGTATTTTAAGCCCTATTATTTAGCTTATCGATTGCATTTAATTAAAGCAAGGTATTTTTGAGTGTGGGAAAGCGCGTGCGTGATAGAAATATATAATGAGCTGAGACACAGTGGTATTGGAAGTGAATAACTAAGTTTTGTGTAAATCTGCCAAGGATATATATTCAACTTATTCTGTTAGTTGCTAATTTATACTTATAGCCTTCTGTTGGTTACTTGGTTGAATGCTTATTTATACTTATAGCCCTCTGTTGGTTACATAGTTAAATGCTTATTTATACTTATAGCCTTCTGTTGGTTACATAGTTTGATGCTAATTTATACTTATAGCCTTCTGTTGGTTACATAGTTAAATGCTTATTTATACTTATAGCCTTCTGTTGGTTACTAGTTTGATGCTAATTTATACTTATAGCCTTCTGTTGGTTACATAGTTAAATGCTTATTTATCTTATAGCCTTCTGTTGGTTACATAGTTGATGCTAATTTTATACTTATAGCCTTCTGTTGGTTAATAGTTAAATGCTTATTTATACTTATAGCTTCTGTTGGTTACATAGTTTGATGCTAATTTATACTTATAGCCTTCTGTTGGTTACATAGTTGAATGCTTATTTATATTATAGCCTTCTGTTGTTACATAGGTTGAATGCTTATTTATACTTATAGCCTTCTGTTGGTTACATAGTTGAATGCTTATTTATACTTATAGCCTTCTGTTGGTACAATAGTTGAATGCTTATTTATACTTATAGCCTTCTGTTGGTTACATAGTTGAATGCTTATTTATACTTATAGCCTTCTGTTGGTTACATAGTTTGATGCTAATTTATACTTATAGCCTTCTGTTGGTTACATAGTTGAATGCTTATTTATACTTATAGCCTTCTGTTGGTTACATAGTTTGATGCTAATTTACTTATAGCTTCTGTTGGTTACAAGTTGATGCTATTTATACTTATAGCCTTCTGTTGGTTACATAGTTGAATGCTTATTTATACTTATAGCCTTCTGTTGGTTACATAGTTGAATGCTTATTTATACTTATAGCCTTCTTTGGTTACATAGTTGATGCTAATTTATACTTATAGCCTTTGTTGGTTACATGGTTGAATGCTTTTTATACTTATAGCCTTCTGTTGGTACATAGTTTGATGCTAATTTATACTTATAGCCTTCTGTTGGTTACATAGTTAGCCTCTGTTAGTTTCTTGGTTAAATGCTTATTTATACTTATAGCCTTATTTTGGTTACTTGGTTAGGTGCATATTTATATGAATGGACTAACTCTTGTTTTTTGTTTGGATACTTATTTAATCTTATATATTTACTTTTGGTGGTTACTTGTTTGGATGCAAATTTATATTTATAATTAAAGAACTTATGATATTTTTTCCTAGATAGGAACTATTTATTTTAAAACTATGAATGCATAAGAACTTATATTTGTGTCCTATGAGTAGGTATAAACATTGCCCTTTGAATGATCCTTGTCCTAGAGTCTACATCCAACTATTTATTAGGTATAAAACGGGCATATGCCCTTTGAATGCATCCTTGTCCTATGAGTCTACATCCAACTTTTATTAGGTATAACTGGCATGAGATGCCTTTGATGCATCCTTGTCCTATGAGTCTACATCCAACAATTTATTAGGTATAAAACTGGGCATGAGATGCCCTTTGAATGCATCCTTGTCCTATGAGTCTACATCCAACTATTTATTAGGTATAAAACTGGTCATGAGATGCCCTTTGAATGCATCCTTGTCCTATGAGTCTACATCCAACTATTTATTAGGTATAAAACTGGTCATGAGATGCCCTTTGAATGCATCCTTGTCCTATGAGTCTACATCCAACTATTTATTAGGTATAAACTGGTCATGAGATGCCCTTGAATGCATCCTTGTCCTATGAGTCTACATCCAACTATTTATTAGGTATAAAACTGGCATGAGATGCCCTTTGAATGCATCCTTGTCCTATATGAGTCTACATCCAACTATTTATTAGGTATAAAACTGGTCATGAGATGCCTTTGAATGCATCCTTGTCCTATGAGTCTACATCCAACTATTTATTAGGTATAAAACTGGGCATGAGATGCCCTTTGAATGCATCCTTGTCCTATGAGTCTACATCTAACTATTTGTCCATTAATTTAACAAAAAGAAGGATTCCTTAATTCAATATTTATAACTTTACAAAACAGTTTTGTTCAGAACTTTTAGTTGTAAAAGTGTTGAGTTCAAGTTCGATTGAATCTACTACTGCAAAACGTTTTCTAATACTTTGAAACGGCATAAAATCTCAACCCATTAGCCAACTATTGGACTTCAGACTTAATTTCATTAAGACGTTAGAGCGACACGTCTGTTAAAGTTTTATTGCTACGAATAACAGAACAAACGCACTGTCAATACCACCAGTTTAAGAAACCTTTATTAAACACCATTGGAGTTTCCCTATTATACTCTGTTGGACGTTAGACTTATTTAAAACTTAACTACTTACAGCTTAACTAGTTAGCAAGTAGTTTAGTTTTATGACTTCAGCCAATAATAAACTCTACTAAAGCTTTCAAATATTATTAGGTGCTATCAAATTTACACTTTATTTAATAGGTAAACTTAGAATCTGGTGTAACAACTTGTTTAAAATTGATTCGTCGAAATTACCATTCGGTATTAAAGGGTTTTATTTATTTTTCTGTGTGCATATAAACATTGTATGATATTAGAAGAGAAAATTAGACGCTATACACTAAATACATACGTTACACGTTTATTGTTAGTTTCAGATTAAAATTGTTTTAGAAATTCCATTTATTTAATTTATGTACCTATCGCTTAATTAACCTGCATTTTGTTCAGGTATACTTACTGGCTCCAATGGAAATAATATGAGTTTGTTGTCGTGTAATCGTCTTCCTGGATTTTGTTCAGGTATTTACCGGGACCGGTCGAATTTATCTGAGTGTTTAGTTGTTAAATCATTATCCTGGCTCTTGTTCAGGTATTTACCGGGACCGGTCGAATTTATCCGAGTGTTTAGTTGTTAATTCATTTTCCGGTATCTTGTTCAGGTATTTACCGGGACCGTTCGAATTTATCCGAGTGTTTAGTTGTTAATTCATTTTCGGTATCTTGTTCAGGTATTTACCGGGACCGGTCGAATTTATCCGAGTGTTTAGTTGTTAATTCATTTTCCGGTATCTTGTTCAGGTATTTACCGGGACCGGTCGAATTTATCCGAGTGTTTAGTTGTTAATTCATTTTCCGGTATCTTGTTCAGGTATTTACCGGGACCGGTCAAATTTATCCGAGTGTTTAGTTATTAAATCATCCTGGATCTTATTTGGGTACATATTGGGACCGATTGAATTTATCCAAGTATGTAATCGTGATATCATCTTCATGGATCTTGTTCGGGTACATACCGAGACTGGTCAAATCAATAGCTGCGTTATAATAATATTATATATATATATATATATATATATATATATATATATATATATATATATATATATATATATACACAACACACACAATATATATATATATACATATATATAATATATATATATATATATATATATATATATATATATATATATATATATATATATATATATGTGTGTGTGTGTGTGTGTGTGATTGGTTATCTCCTCTTTGTTTAAGAAAACACCCTCTTCTTTTTTTTATATCTTTGACTTCATTATGTTATTTTTAAAGAAATGAAATAGTACGCGTGAAGGAATGAACTTTTTTCTACTTTTTAGAGGCGGTCAAATTCGTGTAAAATCAATAATATCAACATTTTTTCGATCAAACATCATAATATTATTTTAATATATTATGTATAACATAATGCATACTACGAATGAAGTATTAACAAATTTATGAAAAACAATTGCAAAGTTTCGTATTTTGCATGTTTTTACACTCATTGTTGAACAACTGCGAATGCTTTTTGTCCATTACACTTAAACATGATGGCTCACGTCTAGAATACATTTTGAATACATTTGAATATATAAATAATTTTTGAATAAACCATAACACGTTTCAAATCTTTATGCACTATTGCTTAAACAATAACACATTGAATGAATAATATTGTTGAAATTTATTATAACATTATTACGCTTGAATAGAATGATTTAAATTTATGGCAGTGAATACATCATACAGTTATTATGATACGAAAAATAACTTGGTAGTCGGTCTTATATAGAAGCTAAATACGTGCTAAGTTTGAAATTGTTTTATGATTTGTTTGTGTTATTTATTTATGCCCGTTATTGATATTAAATAAAATATTTTCCAGAGAGCATAACTAAACCTAGAGGTCAATTTTTGTTCCGAAGTTTAACTATTAACCTTAAAAATACTGGGAGTTCTAACATTTCCTCATACAGACGAAAAACCTCTCAGGAGGTCTAAATATGCCTGAAATATACCGGTTTTGAATCTTTAGAACGTAAAAATATTAATGAATTTTCAAACAAATATGCTTATTGCCTGACGAATAACCTCTCAGAAAGTCTAAATATACTTAAAATATATCGGTTTTGATATTTAATACGATAAAACATTAATGAATATTTAAACAAGTGAGCTTATGAGGTTGCTGTCATTTATATATATATATATATTATATATATATATATATATATATATATATATATATATATATATATATATGTATGTATGTATGTGTGTGTGTGTGTATGTATCAACCTTATTAATATTTAAAACTCTATTGTTTATGAAGTTGGTAGGACATTATTAACCCATAATAATGACTCAGGAAAAATTTGCTGCGGCCAAACAGACCTCTTGTTTTATATTCCTACAGTATACATGAGGAAAAGTGGAAATAAAGAATCAATTTATCATGCTATATAAGCCACCTGTTGGAATATAATAAACTGAATTAGTTAATAGTTTAATTTGAAGATTGAAAAATTGAATAATTTTATATATTAAATAAAAGAAAAATGAATAAATTTTCTTAACAGTAATACTTTATATAGAGTAAATGTACACTTGTTAAATTATGTCAAATTATATTATTAAAATTTCAAGTTAACAAAAGGTAATATAAAAAATAAAAATATTGAAAACAAATGAAGAAATGATCTGTATTAGTCTAAGTGCCGTAAAAGCCACCTGTTGAATGTTAGTATGTAACAGTTGAATGTGAGCTATGAGGGTTTTTTCTCTAGACTGTGGTTAGACAATGGATGTTGCAAGTCATGGGGAAATTCATTGGTTAGTTAATCTTGGATTAAAATAAGTTTATAATAATGTTATTTTTGTATGAAATCCTTATTTAGTATACGTTTAAAATAGTATATGTTAATAAGAATTATTAGGCAAGCAGGAGTGAAAGAAAATATCGTGATCTTAAATTATTAATAGAAATAGAAGTGTAAAAAAGTATTTGAAGAAATTAAAGTTTAGAACTTAAATAAAAATAAATAAATTAGAAAATATATATTAGAAATTAAATAGATTATGTGGAGAAAAAAAAGCAAATCATTCGGAGTAAAAGTTGTCAAGTAAAAGTTGAATAAATTATTCAGAGAAATAAAAGTTGAGCAAGTTATTTGGTGAAATAAAAATTGAATAATCATTTGAAGAAATAAAAATTAAACAAATTATTTAGAGAAATTAAATTCGATCACATTTTTTGGCGAAATAAAAGTTAAATAAATTATTTGAAGAAATTAAAGTCCATCAAATTTTTTGGCGAAATAAAAGTTGAATAAATTATTTTGAGAAATAAAAGTTAAACAATTTTTTTACTATAAAGGAGTAAATGAACTACTAAACAAAGAATTCTAAGAGCATTTTTAGAAATTATTACTGGTGATAAGAAATATTGAGTTAATGAGTCAAAAGAAAATCATCTGAAACGGATTTGAAAAAAATGTCCCAGTAACAGTGGCAAAAAATTGTTTGCCTACATTAATGTGGAAGTCAGGCTGGTAAAAGGTCAGATGACCAATTTTAACAAATACAACCAATTTCCGTTGCAAGATTGTGTCGATAAAAAATATTAATGTTCGACGAATCCAACTCTGAACGCGTGGCTCTGGTAAGGGTGGTAAGGATGTATGAAGCAAGTTGAAATGAGTGATAATGAATGAAAGTGTAAAATGCTTAGAATAATACTAATATAGAAGAAGCATAGGACCGTAAACACAATGTAATTCTACTGATAACACGAAAGCCGGTTGACTGGTGGTCTTAAGTAGGGGCACCACTCCAACAACAAAACATTATTTTATAAATGTGTTATAAATATCTACTAATGAAAAAAAAATCTTAAGTTACAAATGAAATATCTTAAAAAACTTGCTAAGTTCTTAATAAAATTGGTCTAGATAGCAAAAGGGTAGGATACGAGAATCTACATTTAGTTGACCAAGACTACTTTTAACATAATTTTAATTAAAAACGATAAAATACAATTCAAAATTCTTAAAATATTGTAAAGCACCGATATTTTTTTTTTATGAATAATCTATCTTTAATTAATAATAGAACGCAATAATTCAGCAACCGAAAATATTGCCAACTGCGTTAAAAAAAATTTGTCAGGTTGGCAGCATTACCTACCTGACAGGACCACCAGTGAACCGGCTTTCGTGTTATCAGCAGTGTTCTTTCTATGTATAGTATTATTCTAAGGTTAAAATGAAAATAAACAAAATAGATTCTAATAACCTTCCCAAATGCCTTGTACCTGATTTTTCATTTACGTTATTAGACGTATTTAATATAGAAGCCATTGATGCTGGAATATATTTTTATTTACTTATAATTCAAAAGTTATTATTTTTGCAAGTTCATAAATCATATATGGTCTTTATATTCAATAAAAAAAAATATAATCAAATGTCAATTACTATTCTTTAAAATGCTAAAAAAATATTTCCAAGCTATAATCTCTTTTATAATTCATTAATATTTTATTCATCATAAAATTCTTTTTAAAATATTCAAAGTTTTTTAGTGTGTAGATTTTTACTGTATTCGTTAAATTTATTTGTTTAAAATTCATTAGCTTTCAATTATATTTATTTTCTTATGGATGTTTTAGTTTATTAAGGACGAATACAATATAATTCTATTGTACGTCACAATATTAAACAAATAAATCAAAGTACAAAAATGAATCGTAAACAATTAATGAACAATAAAACCTAATTAAAGTTATGAAATAGAAAATGCTGTGACCTTTTATAATGTTGAACTATTAAAAGAAAAGAGGTCTCTCTGTGTCATAGTGTGTCATCCTTTTTTCAAATTTAATGAAGCATTAATTCTAATAAAAAAGTTGGAACAATACAATTTTTTAGTCGTGCTATAACCATTAAATATTTTATTTGAAGTTTTATTGAACCTATGTATACCCGCTAAGTTTTATTTGAAGTTTTATTAAACCTTATCTAATTCTGATTTTGAAATATCTGCTGTTCATATAAAAGATATAAGATCTGTTATAATATGTCTGTATCGATCCCCTTCCGGGAATATTGAAGTTTTTAATGAAAGTTTAGAAAAAGCCCTACAAGTGACTAGTAAAATAGATAAATTTGTGTATGTCTGTACAGACACGAACGTAGACCTTCTTGATGGTAATAATAATCGTACTTGCCAGCTCAATAACATTCTAAATAATCACGGCGGGTCAGCCACTTGGAAAGAAGTAACGCGACCTGCTAGTCAAACTTGTATTGACAATATTTTCTCTAATGTCCCTGATATCAAATCAAGTAAATTTAGTTTTATTTTTTCTGATCACATAGCTCTGATATGTCCGATAATTAAACCAGTAAAGAATAAAAAGCCTTTAATTACTTATAAAAAAAGATTTATTACTGAGCAGGGTAAACAGTTTTTGAATCATGATTTACAAGCCTTTACTACTGATGCCTCCAGTATAAAAGAATGTGATGATAACTGAAAAACTTTTAATGCTTTTATTTCACGTGCTTTTCCTGAAAAAACAGTAAAATTAAATATTAATATTTAAAAATAAAAAGGATCAGGTACACAAAAAATCACAAGAATTAATTAATTTAAAAAAAGAAATAATTACCTTGTCATCACTAGCTAAATATGTTTGTAGTCAATACCTTGCTGCAAAACTTAAATCTAAAAAAAAAAGAAATATAAAGAAACCCTTAAGCAAGAATTAGTTAAGCATAATACTGATTTAGTTAAAAATAATGCAACTAACACACGTAAAATATGGCATTTGATAAATACTGAAAGTGGTAAAAATAATAAAAATAAACTTACCTGATCAAAACTTACTGCTGATGAACTCAATCAATATTTCTTAGAGGTTCCTAATAACCTTATAAACCAGCTACCTGCTAACTCAATAAACCCTATGGAGTACTTGAATGAGGCTAACGATACAAACTTTTATTTCCAACCAACGTGTTCTAATGAAGTTGCTAAAGTAATCAAAGGTTTAAAAGCTTCTAAATCTAACGATATTTACCTGCATAGTAATGACCTCCTCAAAGCAATCTGTGACATTATTAAAAAACCACTTGCTGATATAATTAACTCCTCTATGATTCTTGGTTACTTCCCAGATAATTTAAAACCAGCAAGGTAGTACCTATTTTAAAGAAAGGTGATTCGGACGATTCCTAATAATTTTTAGACCCATTTCACTCACACCAGTAATTGGGAAGGTCTTTGAAAAAATAATTAAAGCTCGTTTGGTAAATTTTTTCGACAAATGATATTTTTAATAATCAACAGTTTGGCTTTAGAGAAGGTCTATCCACTCTGAATGCTATTAATGCTATCACTAATGTAATTTATGAAGCTTTTGAAGCCAAAGAAGAGGTCATGACGTTGTCATGCGATCTCTCTAAGGCTTTTGACTGTGTCAGTCACGAGTTATTGTTGGAGAAATTGTATCACTACGGCATTAGAGGAACTCCTTTGGCTTTAATTGACTCTTATCTGAGACATAGAACTCAAATTACCGCTTTCAATGGAGGACTAGTTTCTATGGGGGAACTATGTATGGGGTGCCTCAAGGCTCGATCCTTGGACCTTTACTTTTTATAATTTATGTCAATGACCTCCCCGTCATTGACATAAATTTGGTAATGTGAGTCCTAGGTTAGCAGACGATTCCACATATGTAGTAAAAGGGCTCGATCCCACAGTAAATAAACAAAATATGGAATATAATGTTACTGTAGCTCAAACATGGTTTATTGCTAAAAAATTAACTTTAAATAAAGATAAGAATCAATTAATAACCCATACCTTAAAGAGTAGTGGCAATAAAAAAAATAAAAAGAGTCAATTAAAATCCTAGGGTTATCAATTGATTGTTCTTTAAATTGGAAAGTTCACATCAATGATGTAAGTAGTAAACTCAGTTCTGTTTTGTTTATGCTTCGAAAGCTGAGCACTACTGTTGACTTGAAAACCTGCAAGCTGGCTTACTACGCTCATTTCCACTCACGATTATTATATGACATCAGAGAATGGGGAGCTGCCCCGAGTGTTTTATTGAGCCTATGTATACCCCAAGGATCTTGAATAAAGAGGATGACGCATTAAGGAACATTTCTGACCCCATGGAAGTTGTATGAGATAGAAAATAGAAGCAAACTTACATTCCTCTTGGTTAAAATGAAAAAAAAATGCGCCAAACGCAGGTTATGTTGCAAAATTGTCGAGTTTGCTTCTAAACTTTCTTCTGTGCTTCTCGTGATTGTTACACTTGTGGTGCTTGTTAGGTCATTTGTTGTCATTTAATTTTAAATTTTGGACTATACTTTGCTACTTCAGTGAGTGATAATTTAAGCGTGTTTTGGTATAACCTTCTCAAGCACTAAACAATGGGAACCCATTCAGAGGTAAGTTTGCCTCTAAATTTTAAGACCCTGCGCTGTTATGAGAATTGTAAGCATGCGCAGTGTGTACCAAGCATGTGTAGTTGGTTTTTGACGTGTGTTTCGTGTTGAATTCTCTCCATTTTTTGGTTTTCGATGGGGTCACTGGTTTGTATGGCAAATCGACTTAGTGCGTCATCCCCTTTATTCAAGATTCTTGGTGTACCCGCTAAGTTTTATTGAACCTATGTATACCCGCTAAGTTTTATTGAACTATGTATACCCGCTATTAAGTTTTATTGAACCTATGTATACCCGCTAAGTTTTATTGAACCTATGTATAAACCCGCTAAAGGTTTTATTGAACCTATGTAAACCCGCTAAGTTTTATTTGACTTTGGTTTGGCTTTCTTAATAAATGAAATTTAGTATGTTTGAAGTTAATGAAGAAAATGTTAAATTGTCATTCAGTATTGTAATAAACAATCGATTGTTCATTGTTATGGATTCTCGTTGCATATTTTAGGATGTAGAAATTCCTTTATGATTATCTCTTGCTTGGGTTGCGAAGTATGCATTCACTTTAATTACCTTTTGCTTGGATTACGAAATATGAGTTCACTTTAATTATCTCTGCTTGGGTTGCGAGTATGCATCACTTTAATTATCTTTTGCTTGAATTAGGAAGTATGCATTCACTTTAATTATCTTTTGCTTGGATTAAGAAATATGAGTTCACTTTATATATCTCTTGCTTGGGTTGCGAAGTATGCATTCACTTTAATTATCTTTTGCTTGGATTACGAAGTATGAATTCACTTTAATTATCTTTTACTTGGATTACGATGTATGAATTAACTTTAATTATCTCTCGCTTGGATACGATGTATCAATTCACTTTA
The DNA here is from genome assembly GCA_018340805.1 of Microvelia longipes. Lineage (NCBI taxonomy): Eukaryota > Metazoa > Arthropoda > Insecta > Hemiptera > Veliidae > Microvelia > Microvelia longipes. Next base: position 42,649,048 of record JACMZG010001870.1, on the reverse strand, counting down.
ATTTCCGTTAGAGGTTGGGGCCTTCTCTTCAGTGGCCCATACCTCTGACGAGGTGTAGGGTACTGTGTTTTCTGAAGATTGAATAACTGTAAATAATCTTCTCTTCTGTAAGATCCCTGAAGTAAGTCAAGTCGCAAGTCTGTGGGTCAGAACCCACCTTTAATTGCCGTCTGCTGCTTCGCATTAATGTATTCGCTAGTTTACTTAGCCTGTACCTTCTTTGATTTCAAGTGCTCATTGATAGCTGATCATGAATTGTCCAGTTCTTCCATTTCTATACAAAAATTGAATGTCTTTTAAAGAAAAATGAGACAGAGCAATTTGGGAAAATTGCTGCAACAACGTCTATTGAGAATCATAAGTTACTTCCAATTAATAGACACTAAATATTGCTCCAGTATTTTATTTTTGCACTGCTGACTGCAATACCACATTACTTCTTAAATATTATTATCAAATAAACAATTTCCCATAATCACAATTATTGTAACAAATTAGTTTATAACAGTTCAGATCTAATACTTCTCAACTCGTAATAATAGTTCACACTGAAACAATGGGTGTATTAAGAATAATTAAAATCACGCTTTCATTGGATAATTAACTAAATAAGAGCGTTCACAGTAGTCCAGGTTATTTAATCTATGGTACAACTAATCTATTAAACTCTGAAGATCCTTTAGTAGGTCAAAGTAAAGTTAATTAATTGTTTTAAAATACTTTTAATGAACGAAATATCGAAATTTGAACAAAGGTAATGGATTTCATATTTCGTGGAATGCGTAAGGGAAAATTAAAGTGTATTTTTACTTAGTTAAATAATTTAGTAAAATATTTTTACTAAATAAAATTATTTACTTAGTAAAATATTGGTAAATATTAGTAAAATAATATATGCAGGGAACTGTAGGGAATACTTCGGAACATTTCTTTATAACATCGGATTCGCTACGCTCGTCCTCCCTACTTCGGACTTATTCCGCTCGTCTTCAGATAGTAAATCCATCCGTTTCATTCCCATCGGTTACCCATCCAGACACTGACCATGGTTGATGCTGCTTAAATTTTATGATCCAAGAAAAATCACGTATGGATCATTGAAACGAAACTTAGTTAACTTATTTATTACGTAAAAGTATACACTTGTGCCGAGGTGAGTACTGAAGCGCCACTTAATTGCAAGGATTTACAACATTGCCGAAAAGAACCTATAACACTTACAGTCTCATGTCTGCATCACAAGTATATCTCCGTTTGCAGCTTGGCAGACATGTTGGTTTGGCATATTCTTCGGTTTTATTTTTCATAGCCTTTACCTATTGAAGTGCTTATGGATAGATGATCATCATGTCCAGTTGTAGCTGAGTCATTGTCCAGTTGTTCGATTTCTATATATTGATGTATATTTGTATCTTTATATAGAGTTATATGGTCACTGGGCTACTTTTAATTTCATATCCTATATTATGAGACCTGACCCAGAGTCCTCTCTGTTGTTTCATCTTCGTGTTATTTGTGTTTTCATCTTTATATTAGCGAATTTTCGAAGAAAGAATGAGCTTATTTAATAACATCTAACGACTTAGGACTTTTTCTACGAACTTAAATAATACGAATGTAAACCGAAGAACTAAGGTGAGCGTTAATGGAGTTCATCTTAATAAAAGATAAAGAAGTCTCTCCACAAAAATATATTTTCTATAGCAAAGCGCTTTCAACCTAACAAAAGGTCATCATCAGTGCTAGCCGTTGAATAAAGAAGAGGGTGATAGATGAGTCTTATAGATATCTGATCTATAAGACTCATTCTATTATTCAACCTCTTGCTTTAGTTCAACGGCTAGCATGATGATGACCTCTTGTTAGGTTGAAAGCGCTTTGCTATGAAAATATATTTTTTGTGGAGAGACTTCTTTATCTCTTATTAATATATAACGAATTCATACCATTTTGATAAGAATAGTGGCCGTAGTTTGAAGAAAAAAATTAGAATTTTCATATACTGATAATAGTTGTTTTGTTCGTGTTTCGGGTAATAATCGGGTAATAAATATAAATTATAAGACGACTAACATATCTGTAAGTGTTTCTTTAAACTACTTGATTATTATTACTTAACGCACTTTTCATATAGATTGTGCCTAGAGATGGCAACAGGGCAAGTACTGCATAGAGATATATTAAATAGAGACGCTATTGAGATAAAATATTCATAGAGATATATTACCTAGATACGCAATTGGGTTAAAATATTCATATATATACTACCTTGAGAAGATGGTGGATGAAATATTCTTAGAGATATATTACCTAGAGACGCAATTTGGTTAAAATATTCGTATATATACTATCTTGAGAAGATGGTGGATAAAATATTTATAGAGGTATATTATCTAGAGAGGCTTTTAGGATGAAATATTCATAGAGATATAGTGCCTAGAGATGACTGAGAAAATCTTTATACAGATAAATTACCTAGAGATGATATTAAGGTGACATTTTCATGGATATACTATGGTAATAGAAATGCCAGATTTCCATAATAATTTGGAATTGGGTTAAAAAGCTATTCGAGAGGCTTACACTAATTTAGGTGTTTCTTAGCACTGTTTCGGAGAAGGCTTAGGACGCATCTCCTTGAAATATCGAGTAATTATTATACATTGTGTTGTTCTTAGTTTAGTATAGCTTTTAAAATTTGGGCACAAACAACGAATACGGCATCAAAACTATATTTTGCTCTGTAAGAGATATCAAATAATCTATTAAAAACTTATTTCACAGAAAAGTATAATTAATAAATGCAGAATCAAAATTTTAAAAAATCGGGTACGGGGTACCTCGGAACTTTTCCTCTCACATTGGATTCGCTACGCTCATCCACCCTGCTTTGGACTCGCTTCGCTCGTCCTCAGAATATACAATTAGCCAAATTTATTCTGCAACATGTCTTCGGATCCGCTTCGTTCGTCCTCAGATACATGCATCCGTTTCATTCTCAGCGATCATTCATACAGCACTGACCACGCTCAATGCTACTTAACTTTTATGATCCAACAAAAGTTATAGATATACTTGTCTTATTGAAACAAAACTTTGTGTACTATTTATCACGTAAAGGGTACACATATGTTTCTAACCAATTAAATTATTTTCTGATTTTTTAAAAATTTTTAAAAAACGTACACAAGTCATTCGATAAAAAATTGAAACGTGGGCTGGAAAAATGAGAGTGAAACTTGAGGCACTATATTAGTCTTAATACGTAGGCTACAATGTTCGTAGCTCTCATTAATTTTTATTTAGTATTTAATAGCACGGTACATTATTTTTGAAAAAAGATCTTTACTATATATATAATTACCTCTCCTTTTTATATATTACTAGGGTTACAACTTTTTAATCATAGTCTACTTCAGTGGAATATTCTTCATCAATTGTCCATGCTCTTGGCATTAACGTGTTTAGATACTCTTAATTATCAGATATACAACCTATATGAAAGATACTTGGAGGTAGTTCTAGGTCATACATGTGTTTTAATTTTTGGAAAACAATTTTTATTTATTAAGCGGTAATTTTCTCTTTGTCAAGCTCTCATGATATAATTTATAAACATGCTATCCCGCGCAGGCGCGGTTTATCTCTGTTGAGGTCTGATTCCGCCTCGGAAATACACACGTCCGACAGGTATTACCATTCCATAATACATTAAACCAACTAATTATATACCACCTCCAATGGCTCGATCATACACTAATTGTTCTTACAATAAAGACCTTGGATTCTTTTTAGTCTAGCGGTTTTTAAATTAGCTGTTCAGTAGAACGTCTTGATTATGTAGTAAACTGGTAACCCTATATGCCCCGTATTATCTTTATTGGTTGGTTTATATTAATCATAGTTTGTAGAACGAATAAACGATTGCGAAAACTCTTTGACTCGTATGACTTTAATTGTATGATGCAATTTTCTGGTTGTTGTGAAAAGAATTTGATTTTACGTTGGATTAAGCAAAATAAGTGGTATATTTCAAAAGTCTTTCCACTTTGTTAGTTGACTTTTAATTAAAAATTAATTTTTAATTTAACAAATTAATTACATAAATGTCCTTTGCTTTTTACTATAAATAATTTAAAATTGTTGTGAAACAAATAAAATTATTTGAAATAATTATAACTTATAGCTAATTCCGAAAGTAATTAGAGATGCTTAATTTAGTTTTAATTTTTTTTCTCACTAATAATCTGTTGCTAACACTGATTTTTTTTAATGCTTACATTAAGTTCGGGTGGAAGCGCGGGACATATCACACCTCGATGAAATCACACGCTGTGGTTCCCACTTGAAAGGAGGTTCTATAGATTGATTATTATGGATGAATATTTGCTTGCTATTTCTTTAAATAGCGTTAGTTCTTTAATTTTTACTTGTATTTTGCTTAATCGATAATTTGCTTATTCGATAATTTGCTTAATCAATAATAACTTTAATTTTGTAAAACCCATATAAGGTTAAAGTTCACATTTACTAGATCAAAAAATTACATTCAATATAATTTTAAAGAAAAAGTTAATTTATATTTGTAGCGTGATAGAATGTTTGTTGGTTGCGTATTCTTCTATTATTACCGCGTTTGTAATTCTAGTTCGGTTAAATAAAAAATAAAACGAATCTGAAGTTATTTGTTGGAATAGAATTCTGTTACGTTTTGCCTAATCACTTCGTCGACTTTTACTAACGAACTGATTGGTTGAGGTTCCTTCGGTAACGAACTTTTACGAAAATTGACGATGATTGTCGAATCACTTTGTTGTGTATGTTCACACACGCAATTCACATGTACGACATTTTTTAAAAATCTTTATTGGAGTCATTTACAAGTCGAGTTTTAGACTGATGATGTTCTTTACACTTTTTAAAATCACCTTTGATCCTAATTATTACTAATTTTAATACGAATTATAAAATATAATGATAATTTGTTACTGTTGGTACAGAAGAAAAGTATTTCGTTTGTTCAAAGATTTAAGACCAGGTGTGTAGATATCCTTTTCCTCTAATCTTCTGATTTAGTTTTTACCAAATTTTCTAATGTATGTGAGTGTATACGTGTGCGTGTCTGTTATAATCGTAGCTCCCAGTGTGTTTGTGCTAGAGAGTTGAAACGTTGTACAAAAATTGATCTTCAGATCTAGTTGTGCTCTCCGGATAATATTTGTTTGACAAAAATTTCAAAAAATCATAAACTAGTAAAAATATGATCATTAATGATTCAGCCAAAATTTCAAAAAATCACAAAACTAGTAAATATGATCATTAATGATTCAGCAAAAAATAATAAAACTATACATATGATCATTAATGAATCAGCAAAAATTTCAACAAATCATAAAACTAGTAAACATGATTAGATCGATGTGAAATATATCATAATTTAGTCATATAAAGGGAACAAAGATGCTAAGATTCACTTCATTATCAGCATTAGTTCAATTATTATTGTTTAAGTTTTTAAAAAAATCGTTAATAATTAAAAAAAATTATCCAATTAAGTTGCAATTTTCGTCAAGAGTTCATCCTATTATATTATAAATATGTATACTACGTTTCGTTTTAATACGGATAATTTATTTGCGTTTTGTGTCGCATCATAAGCAGCATGGGTTTTTGTGTTATTTATCATCGAGCGTGGACAGTACCTTGATGGGTGACCGTTCAATTAAAGGCGGGTGTTTTTACTGCCTGAGGATTTCCGAAGCAATTCCATATGTTGAGAAATACTCATGAGATACCTAGTAACCAATTTTGATACTAAATTCCAATACTTACCTATAAAATAGAAAGTATAACATAATTCGGTCATTATTAGTAGATTTTTAAAAGAAGCTTATTATGTCTTAAATATCTTTTAATATTGTGTCCGAAAAAAAAAACTTTTAATCTATTACTTATCGCAATTGTGTCCCAACATTCTTAAAAACCGTTTAGAAATTCATTAGTGGGTGGTACAGCTACTTAATCGTGTAAAATTCGTCGTAAAACCTAATGAATGAGCTATTTTGTAACACTTATGTGCCACTTACGTGAAAGTAAAATAAGTGCTCATAAACACCATAAACGCGTCCTTAAATACCTTTTATAACCTTAATACTAAATTAAATACTTTTTCTAAACTTTAAGTACTTTTTATTCCAACATTTTTTTTGTCGTGGTTGATAAACCATTTCTATTTTTGGTATATTTTTGTCTTTTTCTAATTAACTTTTCGACTTTTGATTACAATATTTTTTTTACTATTTTAAGGTATAAATAATAATTATGATGTACAAATATTATTTGTTTGATGGCTTAATAGTATAAAAATTAAGTACAATGTAAGTACCATATGTAATGTACTTAAAATAAGCTGCCTTAAGAATTAAAGATAGAAATTAAACTTGCGCAATACGGGTAAGCTTAGTGTCTTGCGTGCTATTGTTGATAGGATTAAAAAGTTACTTGTATTCCACTATTAATTTTTCTTTTTATTAAATTATATATGTATGAGTTTTTATTCAATAGTTGTTCTTTCAAAATTAATATATTTAAAAATTTATTTTGTAATTTTTAATATGATTGAGTTTATGAATGATCTTTTAAATAAGATTTGAGGCATATATATATATATATATAATATATATATATTATATATATATATATTAATATTGTAGTTTTAAATAAGATATAATCTTATCTTTTCGTTGTTACTATTTACCAACATTACTTATCTTCCTATTTAACTTTTTAAGTAAAATTAATCTAAAAAATAGATTATGTTGATTGGTAACCTTTAGTTGCTAACTAATCTTATTAAAACTAGAAAAATAGTCATAATTAATTATTTATTGATAACATATATTTTTATATAATAAATAAATACATTTTATTTAATTATTTATTTTCTTAATATATTTTAAATAAGTTAAATTTATATCATTTGATACTACCGAGTTTTTGCAAAACATGAATAGTTGACACAATATAATTGTGCGAGAGACACTTAGGAAATGTAACAAGCAAAATGCAATGCTACTTCTGGGAACTGTTTCATCATTCGACATGCGTCATCATTGATGGCGGTATGAGAGCACCGGTCGTCTCTGGTACATTACACACACATTATATTCTTCGGAATTAATTGAAGGTCAGAGTGAGTTCAGGCTCTGTCGGCGCCCTGATGAGTTAGACGTAACGAAACAGAGTGGGACATGACATTACGTCGAGCCATCAATGATGACGAATGTCGAATGATGGAACAGTTCCCAGATGTAGCATTGCATTTTGCTTGTTACATTTCCTAGGTGTCTCTCGCACAATTATATTGTGTCAAGTTAAATTTAATTTCAGTTTTAGTACCTAAAAGGGCAATATTTTTACTTTTTTTAATTTCAAATCGGGGGGGGGGGAGGAGTTTAGCCCCCCCTTAGAATCGCCTATGATTGGTTCTTTTCTTCATTTAAACCGCAAGTATATAGGAAACGTTTTGTGTATTCAGTAAATATCCAAATTCGAGATTTCACTTGAATTGTCCGATTCAGGTGTTTTAGGATCTCCTGATTAATTTTAACGGATTTATCCGTCTGTATGTTTGTGTTTACAAACAAGGGAATGATTCGGGTTACAACAAGGGAATGATTTATTTTTCAAAAACATATAATACATTAGTAATAATTTGTAACCATGGTAATATTACAATAATTTGCCTTCCAACAAAATTAACATATCTACTAAAATACTTTTCCAGAATTGTTGACCTTCATCTGTTACACCAAAATTACTTTTACTGGGAGATTACTCAAAGCTAAAATGAATTCTTATCCAAAAAAAATAAATTTCACGTATACATTTATCTTTCTTATCACCATCTACATAAATCTACATGTTATAACGGAGCACTCCCTATATCTACGATAATTGCAACAACATTGATATCTAACAGTTAAGCAATATTACCTTTAAAAGAGAATGAAAAACAAATTATCGATGAAATAATCAATAGTCAATAAATTTTATTTCATTTGGTTATCTGGAACCTTGAAATACCTACTTCGAAGGCCTAGGATAGAAACTAGTGACTACGTGGAAAAAAGTACCACCCAAAAGAATAGAAAAATAGTCCTTTCAAATTTGCATCTTAAGTTCTTAGACCTTAAAATTTAAAACTTAGTTTCATTAATATATGTTTATGAGTTACGAAGAAATAACTTTTTGCAAAAATTGGATAAATATTTTAGTGTTCAATTTGACAGTTTTAATTTTGTAATTTTTTCAGTTAAAATTTTATAAATTGTATTTTTTATCATTAGACATATATAATAAATGACGCAGGTTACTTAAAAAGAATTACTAACAGCCGAGCAGGTAAATTTCGAAATTTTAAACTTGAAGATTTGGATCTTTCGTAGACTTATAGTATTAAAGCTATGAAGAATCTGCATGTCTTAGATATAAAAGATAGTCATCACTGAAAAAGTAAAGAAATTTATTACTTTGGTTTCTCTATGTGTCTGATATCTATGCAACTAAACGAAGGTCAAAATAAATAACAAATACAGGGTCACTGACATTTAAAATACAAAATTTAAATACAATATAAAAAGAGAATAAAAATTCTATTAAAAAACAAATTTTAAAGGACATTTTAAGATAATTGCATTATAAATAATTATATAAATAT
>JACMZG010001870.1:42572829-42635329 GCA_018340805.1 Microvelia longipes | reverse complement strand
GAAAGCACAGTGTTGACCCTTGGGGGTCATGTTATGATAAAAATACCTGTAGTCTCATTAAGAGTTACTTTGAAAAAAGTTTGTATCACTTTAAATCTACTAAGGAATTGTTAAATAATGCTCATAATTTACGTGTAGGTATTATTTAAAAAAATTAAAGAAGATGAGATAAATACTGAGCACAAATTTATTACTCATAACATCTATTATGTAAAAACTTAAATAGCCAGATAAATTTTGTTAGTTATCTACGCCTTACTATGTCTTATTTATTTATTACTTTAAATTTGTTTACTTGTTTTACGTAAGGTGTAATATTTATATAACTTAATGGGCATAGAGATATTATTACTAGAGGGTTCCTATAGGTTCAACTTTGCAATATCAAAAAATTAGAAAAAGTAATAACGAAGACAGCAGTCCGAGTTTTATTAGATTAATTTATTTTATCAAAGCTTTCGCACAAGTGATGCTTGGCATCCTCAGTGAATCTAATAAAAAAACAGAAATAAAAATATACATACCAAACAAGGCAAAAAAACAATTCAAAACAAATGCAAGTTAATATATTAAAATAATCATTAGCCCAAACTTACAATAAGTAATATAGTTACACCACCACATTTGTAAAAACAACAGTTAAGAACATCAAACCAAAAGTTAATAACACACTCTTGAAGAAGGTTTCAATGAGGTTACACAGAGCCCTGAGAGCCTCAAAAATATGTTTCAGGTCTCTCAATGTATTCAGATTGGCTTTGCCCCCTCTAGTATATTTATCTATGTTAATGGATACAAAGTGTTTGCTTAGTTATTGAAAATTTGTGGAGTTACAATTTCTTAAGCATCTTGTATTTTTGTTTTTATTTCATAAGAGTGATAGTTTGGTTTTTATCTTTTATCAAGCGGTTTGTTCTTGTAAAACATATATTTCACCTTTCCTTTAAAATAAAGTTATAAAAATATGATAAATATTAAATGTCTTAGGTATGAATTATTTGAATTTTAATATATTTATCAATATTATTTATTAAGGTTATAAAAGCAATAAGATCGGTTTGTTTTAATCGAAAATAGTTCTAAAGGTGTGAACTAATTCAAATTTGAAAAAGGTTAAATAGATCAATACATGAAATTTACTGTTAAATTAATTATAATTATCATTGTATTTAATAATAAATCTAGTTAAGCATTTAATTTAATTTTTGTAATTGTGAAATAAGTACGAAACATGCCAGAGTCTGTAAAATCTGATAACTTTATCGATTCAAAATTTAATTTTTTAACCTATATATTTCATTTTTGCTCATTTGTATTGCAATTATCTTATAACTAGAGCATTACAATCATAGAGATATTATTACTAGAGAGGCCCTATATGTGAAATTTTAAAACATCGAAAATGTAATTTGACCACATTCGCTTATAAATAATCAGTACAAAATTACTGTACCTTATATAGTAAATTACTGTACCTTATATAGAAATATAAGCTATGTGCAAAAATCCAAAAACGTATTATTTGTAATAATATGTATAATAATAAAACTCACTCTTGTAAAAGGTTTCAATGTGGTTAGAATGAGCCCCTGAGATCCCCAAAAATATGTTTCAGGCAAGCCTTTTAATGTAATAAGATAGGCTATGCTGCCCCTTATAGTATATAAATCTCTCTACAATAATATTTAGCATCAAATGATTTAATAATGATTAGGCACATTATTAAATCACTCCTTTTATCAGGTTTTAAATTAACTTTATTTAGTAGATTTGTCTATGTCATAATTTTTTTAGACTCAAAACGAAAAAATATTACACAAATTTGAAAAATTAAGTATCTTAGAAACATTTGTCAATCTAACTCATTTTAGGACTTATGATAAAAAAAAATTTTAAAAATCTAGTTTTTTACTTAGAAAACTTTAAATCTTCTAAACTTCTTCCTTTGGTGTTAAGAAGTGTTACAACAAGTTCTAATCCGCAACAATTTAGGAAGTTAAAGTAAAGAAAAATAACGTCTAAATTAATATTAATTTGTAATAATTTATCTTTATTAAAATATTTAATACGATATAAAGTATAAATTTATACGATTTAAGAATGCAACTTGAAAGTGTATGTTGAGTTTTATTTAATTATGAAAAACTGCTTTAGTAGAATTACTTAACAAATTTCAAAATAAGACAAATTTATTCGGTTTTATTTTATTATTTTTATCTTGAAATTTTATTTAGTGTTTTTTGCGAATTTTCTAAGAAAAAATGAGCTTATTAGGTTGGGACCATGGGGGAGGGGAATGGGAGAAGGTCGACTTTTGGAAGGAGGGGACTTTAAGAATATATATATATATTATATAATATATATATATATATATATATATATATATATATATATATATATTATATATAATATATATATATATATAATATATAATATATATATATATATATATATATATATATATATATATATATATATATTTTTTTTTTTTTTTTGTTTCCCCTCCGTTGACCAAAAAAAAAAATAATAATGAAGGAATAAAAAATCCCTGTATGTTTAGGTAGGTCATCATCGGTGCCTATTAAATAAACAAAGCAGAATGCTTTCACGTATCAATTTCATCACCAGTGGCTTTTAAATAAACAAAGAAAGACCTTCTCTTAAAAATAACATCAGTGGTGTTAAGATACAGAAATAGAACGCTTTCGCCTAACATTATTATCATCAGTGTCGTTGAGATGAACAAGGGAAACGCTTTCACCTCACAAGAGGTCATCATCAGTGTTGATGATTTTAACAAAGCAGAATAAATGATCATGACTATAGGTCATCAAAGGTAAAAAATTATGATTTTCCCATAGTGTAAAATAATGCAAGGTAGTTAAAAAATAAACGGTTTAGTAATAATGTCTCATATGTATGATCTTCAGACGCATTCAGGCTGTTTCAATTTTGTAAAAAACAAAATGATTTTGCGTTTTATCTATATTAATTTTTGTGTTGTTGACCCAGTGATATTTTGACTTTTATTACTCATAATAAAAAATTAAAAGTTAAATGGAGATATTTTAATAAATATAAGATAATCAAGAGGTTAGATGTTAAACGAATTAAAAAAGAGAATAGTTACGTATGCGTATTTTTATTGAAAAAAATATTTTTATAAAAAGGGTACTTGCGGAAGTATAAGGCATTTGAATTCGATGGTGAGTATAGCGCTTTCTTACGGAGATTTTATGTACTAAAGAGAAGATAAATATACAGTCTGAGATTAACTCGTCTTATACTTTCTCTGTTTTATATCACGTAATTAGGTAATATAAAAACAAACTGACACATCGTGTATTTAAGAAAACATAATATTAAAAGTAACTGACACATTTAAAATATTTAATAATAAATTTATAAATATATTAATATCCGGCTCGAAGGACCAAAATGTATAACTGATGGACAGTTTGGTGAATAAACTTTAAAATTAGATAATGTTTTTATTATGAGACTGTTAAGTATTTTATTACACTTGTTATTATGTAAATTATTTATATTCGTTTCACGTTTTAATATATATGCGAGACTTGTGGCTTTTGTTTGAACACGCCTGAAGTGTATGTGTGACAGGTAGAGTAGTTTCGCAAAATGTAAACCATGTCGTCAGCTTTATTTTATTATTTATTTACGGACGTATAATGATTATGTTGTTAGAATTCTTTTTTCAGTAAAAGGATACTCTCCATTATTGGTATTATGATTAGTAATTTATGTAAAGTAATTTTATAATATTTAGCCTTTAGACTAAAGTGTAAGTAAGAATATAGTAAGCGGGTTATTACATTATATATATATATATATATATATATATATATATATATATATATATATATATATATATATAAGTTATCCACCCAAATACTGTGGATATAAGCATAAGCTGACTCATCAATATAAAGTAGTATAAAAGCCTAGACAGGAAGCGGCCACCTTCAGTCTAATTCTATAGTTACGTTTAGCTCCTTCTCTACGAAGTAAAAGTTATTATTATTAGTTTCTAATTGTGATTATATTATTTGTGTTAATTAAATAAATCATTTTTTAAAAACTTAATTTGTTAAACTTGAATAAGTTAACTTATATATATATATATATATATATATATATATATATATATATATATATATATATATATATATATATATATATATATATATACATGTTTACATATATTGCGTAATAACCCTCCATTATTTAGATTTAGTTTCTATAGCTCTTAACATCTTCGTTTTTTAAGCCCTTATGGTAGCTGATCATCGAGTATCGTCAAGGTCTTTACTTGCTGCGTATATATATATATATATATATATATATATATATATATATATATATATATATATATATATATATATATATATATATATATATATATAATATTTATATATTTATATACAGTTATACAGTTATATATCTCAAGTTTAAATATTTTTCTAGTACGTTTTAAAAATTAAGATGTATAGGAATCAAACCTGCCTTCCTTTCTCGTCGTGCGAACTACCTCAATAGGTTTATTTTCTGATGAAAATTAGTTAAAACCTGCAATAATCGACTTTATCGACTTTAGTTTGAGTTATTTTTGTCTGTTTTACCAGATTGCGTTTTTGAAGACGCTTTTAGTTTTTAGCAGGAAAAAAACTCTCTCGTCTCAATTAATTTGTTTCTTAATTAATTAAATCTTAACCATTTATTCCATCAGCTTAAGCTTTGTACTAATGAATTTTTTTGTTTTGTTTTAGGTGGGGACATTTTTGTTTTATATTTTTACATCTAAATGCGTGTACATTGGGAATTCATTAATCGTAAGTAGTTTCCTTCAGAACAAAATATCAATCACAAAAATCGTAATATTCTGTCTAACGAGTCATTACTTAGAGCACTAAAAGTTTTTTCATAAGTTTGTAAATTTCAGTTTAAGTAGCTTGGTGAGAATCTGTAAAGGAATGTTTTGATCTCTATCGAATATATTTGACATGCAATGTATCAAATCTATATCGAATATATATTTGTCATGCAATGTATCATATCTATATCAAATATATATTTGTCATGCAATGTATCAAATCTCTATCGAATATATATTTGTCATGCAATGTATCATATCTATCAAATATAATTGTCATGCAATGTATCAATCTCTATCATATATTTTCATGCAATGTATCAAATCTCTATCGAATGTATATTTGTCATGCAATGTATCAAATCTCTATCTATATTGTCATTGTATCAAATCTCATGCAATGTATCAAATCTCTATCGAATACATATTTGTCATGCAATTTATCAAATCTCTATCGAATATATATTTGTCATGCAATGTATCAAATCTATATCGAATATATATTTGTCATGCAATGTATTAAATCTCTATCGAATACATATTTGTCATGCAATGTATCAAATCTCTATCGAATATATATTTGTCATGCAATGTATAAAATCTCTATCGAATACATATTTGTCATGCAATGTATCAAATCTCTATCGAATATATATTTGTCATGCAATGTATCAAATTTGTTTGTAAATCAAGATGTTTATTATCCTTTTTTGCCGCATTACCAAACTCATTTGGCTAAATTGCTCAATAAAAGAACAACTAATTACGGACAAATTAATAACAATATACCGTTATGAACTGCATTTGTTAGTTATTGCTTCGTCATTGCGTGTTTTCTGAAGTCCAAAGAATGTGGTATAGCATTTTGAAATTTGAAAGTAAGAAGTCTTAATAAGTTTCTCATTTGTAAGAGATTGTTGTGGTTAATTACCGACCTGTTTGTAATTTGTAAAAGAAGATGCTTTTGCAAGTGCTCTTTTATAGTTAGTTAAGTAAGTTTGTGATTTTATCGCATTTTTGTTTCTTTGTGCGCCCCGTACATCTTCTTATTTTTCACTTGCCTCATTTATTCCGTACGTATATAGGAAAAGTATTGTATTTGCAAAAAAATCCGAAAAACCAGACACCGGGATATCACCGTAATTATCCGTTGCTGGTGTTTTTAAGGCCTCCTATGTGGTTTTCACAAAGTTGTCTGTCTGTAAATGTGTGTGTGTTTGTTATCATCGTAGCTCCCAGTGTATTTATCCTAAAGAGTTGAAACTTTGTACAAAAATTAGTCTATAGGTTTAGTTATGCTATTCAGAAATTATTTTTTTATGACGTCAATAACCCTTAATACTGACTTATATAAATCATAAAACGCGGAAAAATGTTGCGATCGAATAAAGATTTAGCACGCCTGTAGTCGTGCTAAATATATAAGATCAGCATATGTGCTATGATTCACAAGTAAGTATTTCTCTTAGACAATTTAGGCTCGTGCAAAGTAACTAAAAAAATTAGAACAAGACTTTAAAGTAATTAAAAGTCTTATTCTTAAAAGTCTTAACTTTAGTAGAAGTTGGCTTAGATGATAAAAATTATCAAATGGAGACTTGTTCACCATAGTATCTTTCGTATCTCCTAAAACTATATATGAACAGCTTTACCCAACAGAAAATATTGACCTTGGTATTCTTGGAATTACAATTCTTCACAAAGCAATTTTTTACGTATGGTCCATATAATAATCATCTATTTGGTTCAACTATAAAAGTGTAACTATTTAAAGAAAAATCCATATATTAGGGTATACAATACAATACCATTTATTTACTTATAAATGTTTACATTTTTTTATTTTTAACATTTTTAATTATCACACTTGTAAGTCAGCCTGACGGCTGTGGTTCCATATTAGGGTAGAGATACATAAAGAAAAATCGATATATTAGGGTAGAGATATATAAAGAAAAATCGATATATTAGAGTAGAGATACATAAAGAAAAATCGATATATTAGGGTAGAGATACATAAAGAAAAATCGATATATTAGGGTAGAAATACATAAAGAAAAAGTTCTTACATCCTTTGTCAAACTGCTAGGTGGTAACCATATACAGAAATATCGATACATAAAAATAGAGATTTAAAAAAAATCCATACATTTTTTGCCTAACTGTTAGGGAGTAACCATCCCAACGTATTAAGATAAAGAAGCATAAAGAATAAGTTCTTACCTTCTTTGCCAAAATATTGGGGACAAACCATCAAAAGAAGTACCGTCTCATACACAATGCGTACTGTCATTATCACATTAATGTAAATTTACCATTTATTAATAAAATAACTTCTTCTTATACTTACAGCTTATCGCATGTGTTATATAACGAGTTGAATTTCTGGTCATATAAGGAAAGGATTAATCAAGATATCGGGTGTAACTTATGACAGTAACTTAAGTCCAAGTAACTTGTTACAAAGCAGTGGAACTTATTTTACAACCTATATTTCTTCCTTACACAGCCTTAAATATGATTTAATGTTGGTGTTGGCAGTATTGTGAAATTTTATTAACTAGTTAGGTCAGTTCGTAAATTTGATCCAGGGTTTTAAAATATTTCAGAAAACGGACTTCGTTATCCGTGTGTGTAACACTATCACACTTTGTGAATTTGATTAGGTCGTGTAAGATTAGTCATATATATATATATATATATATAATATTATATATATATATATATATATATATATATATATATATATATATATATATATATATATATATATATATATATATATTATTTTGTTTTACTTATGTAATACTTATGTCTTAACGTTGCTATTAGCATTACTACCAACAAGTTGGCCTGCAAGGTGAAGTGATAAAAACTAAACAAAACCAATTGACATGAAAGCCCTTTGGAGCGGGACTTGTGCCACCTCAGTCGCGTAACACGTCTGCGATAGATTATTTAACTCTTTAGCATAAATACAGAGAAAGTTAGGCCTGTCATAGACTCATCACTCAGTTATTGCAACTGACGTTATGATTAAAACCACTCAAAACATTTTAAAAACGCCTACAATATCCGTTATAAGACTAATCACTCAGTGGTTCCAACTGTGGTTGTGATGAAAACGACTCAAAACGTTTTAAAAACGCCTACAATATCCGTTACAAGACTCATCACTTAGTGGTTCCAACTGTGGTTTTGATGAACCCCCCTCAAAACGTTTAAAAAACGCCTACAATGTCCGTTACAAGACTCATCACTCTGTGGTTCCAACTGTGGTTATGATAAAGCCACTTAAAACGTCTTAAAAACGTCTATAACGGTTGTTTTAGGCGTTTAACTAAAGGGATCCGTTAGGGCGTTATTAATTCATCATAAGAAATTCCGATGATACAAATTAGCTTCGGACTTTTAGGGCGAAAAAATATTTCTCCTCAATACCTACATTAATGATGAAGAAAAGTAAAAACCAAAAGTAATGATAATATTAAAAATTTTGTATTTACCGCAAGTTGAAGAAGCAATCGAAGAATCAGCTACCGTCGATACTTGCTGTTAACAGCAAGTATCGACGGTAGCTGATTCTTCGATTAGTAATGATAATGATCTATATTTTATATTTGTGACCTATGACCTTTTTTTTTTTTTTTTTTTTTTTTTTTAACTTTATTGATTATTGTCTACAATAAATGTATTTGACATAGTGCTAATGTTAGGAAAAGTGACTTGGCGGTCTTGATAGGAGGAATCACCCAGTGGTGATACTCCTTGGCGTGGTTACCCTATGACCTGATTTATATTTTACTACGTCATCGGCCTCGCTTTGCTTGGTCCTCAGACAGTAAACATTTTTTTTATTCATTCAGGTATCGAACTTGCTTGAATAAAGCGACAAGGAACTTTGATATACTTTCCGATTGAAAAGAAACAGCGTACTAATTTATTATATTAAGGGATACATTTGTATCAAATGTCTAAGGATATAAGATAGGAGTCTTAGGAGTCTAAGGCTGTGTTCGAGGAGTCTAAGGCTATGTTCGAGGAGTCTAAGTCTATGTTCGAGGAGTCTAAGGCTATGTTCGAGGAGTCTAAGGCTATGTTCGAGGAGTCTAAGGCAATGTTCGAGGAGTCTAAGGCTATGTTCGATGAGTCTAGGGCTATGTTCGAGGAGTCTAAGGTTATGTTTGAGGAGTCTAAGGCTATGTTCGTAAGTTCTAACCAGTCAGATTTGTCTGATCAAATGGCCGTATTCCGACATATTTATCCTGGTTAGTAAGCGGAGTTTGTCAATGGTTATGTCTTCATATCGAGTTGGTTTTGTTGAATAAGAAAACTGAAATAAAACTGTGGATTACTTGACTGAGTTCTACCAACATTTAGTCTGTTTTCCATTTTTTTGTCTGTTTTGGTCTCTATTCTTGCCAACTTAAATAAAACGTATTTATTTAAACGTTAAAATACTTTGTTGTGTGTTATTTTCAGTTGAATCATTAAATATAGCAGCGGTTTGATAAAATCGTGCTAAATAAATTTACAAATTCGTTAACAATTCTTTGTCAAAGCTTTAATTTATTGTAAAAATTTTAGAAGATTGTTTGTCCAATACTCTAAATTATAGATGCACAGATGTTCATTTCTTTAGGTCCAACTCTTACTTAATTTCCCATTTAACCATAGTTTTTATTAAATTACCTTACGAGAAGTGCTTGGCATTTTGTTAAGTTCTCAAAATAAAGGAACTTATAATTCACTACCTACTCAGTTAGTGAACTTTCTCCCTCTTTATTAAATTGGTGCCGTAATGTAAAGTTGCGATGCTTTCTCTGAACTACGCGAGACCTCCAAGTTCATCTTACACTTTATAGCAAGTCGTATTGAGTTGTATATCTGAAGGATTAAAGTTTAAGAATTGATTATTCTAAATATGACTTTGGCTTTTTTAAAGCCTTAGATGATTTATTAAGTTTGATGCAGTTAACTTCCTGATGGTATAACATACCCCACTCTCTTCAACTCTTCTGATTAACTAACGAGGTTTCATTCAATTTTTTCTTCTTTGACAATTGTACTTTCTAACAAATCATTGTTAAATCATTCTAAAGTGAATTATCTTAGCTCAATCAACATTTATTGTAAAAAGCTTAAAATTAATTTTGCATTTTACTGATGACACACATGAGAACAACTTAAAGAATCCTAAAAATGTATTATTTAGCGGTTTACTTATGGTCACATTAGAGTATTTGCAATTTTTTTATTACATTATCTTTACGTACTTTATATAAAAGAACACCCTGTAAAATATCACAATGAAAAACTTATACTTTGGATGATAAAGCAAAAAAACGAAACATATATTTAGACATGTTCTTTTGGCGGGAAAACGGCCTCGACTGTTTGTGTGACGTCAGACTTAAGAATACCGCCGTGTAGTACAATATTCACTAGAGCAACACTCCATAAGAGTTTATTCCATACTGTCAACAAGATGATACTGACAGCTGTAGTCATCACGTTCCTTGGGCATTGTATTACCTGGAACACGGCATTGTTTTGTTTTAGCCTTCTTTACATTCTATTAAAATGTAAGCAACTGTTGAGCTTACGATATTTCTAACTAAAACTTCCATCTGTACCTTAAACGACCCAACCTTTAAAACGTTTCGTTTTTACCCCACTATCTTACCCATTTCCCCTCTCCTCTTCTTTAAATGCTTATTTCGACTATTTAAAGTTAACTTAATTATTTTTTTACAGCTTGATATTTTTTTTAAACACATTTAATCATTTTATGTGCTAAACGATTTTTTTCGAAAAACGTATGTACTCTATTGAGTGAGTTGTTGGTTTTAAATCAAACCTGAAAATTTACAAGTTTAATCTAGAGTGTACTATAACTAAGAGAAAAACTAACTTCAACACAAAATAGAACATTATTTTTTTTTCGAATGTGATAGGTGGCTATTACTTTTCCTTGTTTATTCTGAAAGTATATAGGAAAAGTATTGTGTATGCCCTAATAAAAAGGGACGAATATATTTGTTTGATTGCAAGAAATAACGAGCAGAACAGGCTTGAGGAAATGCGTATCAGATTTGGAACTAGATATTTTCAATAACGAATTATACCAATACAAATTCATCGATACTACTAAAATTATTCTTAAGTTGTTAACTTGTCCAAAATCAATCAATATTAAGTCTGACTGTACTTGTTCCTTTTCATTCTATAACGTAAATATAACTTTCGCAAAGTTATATAATTCCTATTTTTTTTGTTTTACTTCTTATATAACTTCTGATTTCTTTTCAGTGTTTTGACTTGTTACATTAAAAAGTAATATCACAGTAATCAATCGTTAAAACCACTCTTATTGCGGATCTTAGCCCGTCGTATTGTTTTTAAGACACAAAATAACAAATTTCTCAATACGAAAAGCTGAATTATTTCAAAATCCGTTACTTTTGTTTTATCGTGTTAATCTTTGACTTATAACTTCTTCAATTTGATTAATGCTTTTTTTATTATTTGGATCTGTTCGGAATTCTTTTTATTTTGTTTACCAAATTTGGTTTTGATTACGGTATTGTCAAATATTGTAACGCTTTTGGTGTAATGATTTTCCCAAAACGGAAACTTGATAGCAATTGTATAACTTTTTTTTAAAAATCGGCTACGGGTGTATCGGAAGTTTTTCTTACCACAACGAACTTGTTTTTCTCATCCATACTTTTTTGAAAAATATTGTGCTTAGACTAAAAATACGAACTCTCGATCAAAACTTCCGACTTCTCTGTGTCAGATGATGTTGAGACCTCCTGAGTAGTTTTTACGAAGTTGTCTGTATGTGTGTGTGTATCTGTTACCTTCCTATTCACCTGTGTGTTTATTCTAAGGAGATGAAACTTGGTACAACAAATTAATCTTTGTTTAGTGGTGCCATTCAGAAAATATTTTTATAACATCATTAACCAGCAACGATGACACAGCAAAAATTACACAGGAATAGAAATAAGAATGAAATTCGGAAAAATATTTTAATCGATTTGAAATTTTGCACACAGAGATGGCCAGTACCAACAAATGTGCCAAGTTTCATCTCATTCCCAACACATATATAGCTTAAGCAATTTTTATGTTCTTATTCTATATCTAATACACAACATATATAGCCTACGCAATTTGTATGTTCTCATTATATACCTAATACACAAAATATATAGCCTACGGAATTTCTATGTTCTCATTATATACCTAATACACAAAATATTAGCCTACGCAATTTCTATGTTCTCATTATATACCTAATACACAAAATATATAGCCTACGCAATTTCTATGTTCTCATTATATACCTAATACACAAAATATTAGCCTACGCAATTTCTATGTTCTCATTATATACCTAATACACAACATATATAGCCTACGCAATTTCTATGTTCTCATTATATACCTAATACCCAACACAGTGGCGTAGCCAGGGGGGGGGCTGAGGGGGCTTCAGCCCCCCGAAATTTTTACATAACCTAAACCCGCAATGTGTGAAAAAAATAAACCCTATAAAAATATATAAAAATAATAAATTACATAACATATATTTTAACAATAAACTTATAATATAAATGTCATAATATATAAAAATATACATTGAAATTTAAAGATATAAATATATATATATATATATATATATATATATATATATATATAATATTATATATATATATAATATATATATATATATAATATATAATATTATATATATATATATCTATATATATATATATACAATTTTTAACATTCAGCCCCTCCCGAAATTAAATCCTGGCTACGCCACTGACCCAACATGTATAGCCTACGCAATATCTATGTTCTCATTATATACCTAATACACAACATATATAGCCTACGCAATTTCTATGTTCTCATTATATACCTAATTATCTTTTGCAATGTCTATGGTGTTTTAGTATGTTTTATTGGTTTGCAAAATATCTATTTTCCCAATATCTGTATAATCTATTCACTTATATTTATATCATATAAAATTTACTATATCTGATCTATTTAACATTTATGTAATTTTCAATTTATTTATACATATTTGTAAAATCTTAGTGTCTAGTGACTGTTTTTACTTTTCTTCATTTATACCCTAGGTATAAAGGAAGAGTATTGTGTTTGTAAATAATCCAAAGCCGGGATGTCACCGGAATTATCCATTTCAGGTATTTTTTAAGGCCTCCTGAGTGGTTTTTGTAAAGTTGTCTGTCTTTGTATGTGTGTGTTATCATCGCAGCACCCACTGTATATAATATATATATGCTAGACAGTTGAAACTTTGTACAAAAATCAGTCTAGCGCTGTAGTTGTGCTAATCGGAAAATATTTTTTAAGACGTCATTAACCAGAAAAAATTTCGAAAAATCATAAAACGCGGAAAAATGATGCAACCAGATTGAGGTTTGGCACGCATGTAGCTATTTATTAGACTAATCTATGTGACAAGGTTCACCTTATAATCAGCAGTATTTCAATTTTTACCAAATGACTTGTGTACGTTTTTTAAAAAAAATGTAAAAATCGAGAAATTGTCCAATTGAATTGAAATTTGGTTCAAGTATAAACCTTTACTTAATAAAAAAAAGTACACTAAGTTTCGTTTAAATATAACAGGTATATCCATGATTTTTGGTGGATCTTAAAAGTTAAGCAGCATCGATCGTGGTCAGTGCTTGGATGGGTGATCGCTGGGAATGAATCAAATGTATTTACTATCTTAGGACGTGTGAATCGAGTCCGATGACGTTGTGCAGTATAAATTTAACGACTTTTATATTCTTAGGACGAGTGAAGCGAGTCCGAAGCTAGGAGGATGAGCGTAGCGAAGCCGATGTAATGAGGAATAGTTTAGAGGTGCCCCATACCTGATTTTTTGTTCTTACTAAGGTCTTGTCTGGTCAGCTTAGATCTTACATTAGACCATTACTTACTTATTGATATCTATGCATGTTAGAAACTTGTCCTAGATCCACATATAACTAATTTCAATCCCGAAGTAAAAAAACCATAAGGAGATTCTGATCCACAAGTTCCTAATTAGATAAAAATCATAGATTTAATCATATTTAAACTATATAGCCAATTTTTTATACACTCTTTGTTTATTAGAGTTTATTCAACCGTACATAGATTATTTAAAAATGATAAAAGTTTTTGAATTATGTAAACACAATATAGATCGAGTGTGGTCTCTAATCTATGTACAAGATTTGAACGGGTCATAGATTTCATATTTGGTACAAGATCGTGTGTTCAATATTAAATTTGTTGCATTATTGATCTAGTGGTTTATTAAACATTATTTCGTAACGAATTTTTTAATAAAGTATGCGGGTTGTGTTCAAATTAGACGAATGACACAACAAATTTTGCATGAATAATAATTAAATTAAGTGCGAAAGGAAATTGATTTAACGAAACCTTAATTATAAAGTAGGATATATATATATAATATATATATATATATATATATATATATATATATATATATATATATATATTATTTGATACTACCGGGTTTTGCAAAACATGAATATAGTTAACTTGTTATAATTGTGAAAGAGACCCCTAGGAAATGTAACAAGCAAAATTCAATGCTACATCTGGGAACTGTTTCATCATTCGACATTCGTCATCATTGATAGCTCGACTCTGGTTTCGTTACGTCTAACTTATCAGTGCGCCGACAGATCCTGAACTCACTCTGACCTTTTAATTAATTCCTAAGAATATAATGTGATGTATTTATCAGAGACGAGAGGTGCTGTCTTACCACCATCATGAATGGCAAGCAAAACATAAATCATTTGATACTACCGAGTTTTGCAAAACATAAATAGTTGACACAATATAATTGTGCGAGAGACACATAGGAAATGTAACAAGCAAAATGCTGGATGTAACAGTTCCCAGACGTAGCATTGCATTTTGCTTGTTACATTTCCTAGGTGTCTCTCGCACAATTATATTTTGTTAGGCTATATGTATTTGGTTACAATTTTATAAACATTAAAATTATCGGGTTCAGGGTACCTCAGACCTTTTCCTAACCAAATATGATTTGTTACGCTCAACATCACTACTTCGCACTCACTTAGCTCCGATTTATTTATACTCGCTTTGCTCGTCCTAAAACAGTAAATACATTCCTTTTATTCACAGCGCTTACCCATCCATGTTTTGTGGGTTATTGACGTCATAAAAATGTTTCCCGGATACCACAACCAAACCTAATGGTCGATTTTGTGATAAAACACAGAAAGGCGAGCAAAGCGAGCCCTGGAGTATTATGTTATTTTTTTCTAAAATTAGGTATCGAAAAACGGTATCTTTATCATAAATAAACTAAGAGATAAGATGATAACTGACGCACAAACACTTACACACATACAAACAGACAGAAAACTTTGTAACTACCAGGGGGTCTTTAAAACACCTCAAACAGATGATTCAGGTGACATCTCGGTTTCAGCTTTTTTCAAACACAATACTTTTCCTAAACTCGTTATGTGAACCTTTATATATATATATATATAATATATATATATATATATATATAATATATATATATATATAATATATATATTATAAATTTATTTATACTAAACGTCTTATCCAATTTTTATGAATTTTGGTATACATAATTATTTGTTATAAGAGAAAAAACTAGATCTAATTATACAGGTATCAAAATTATTTCTCTTTAAAAATTTAAAAAATAATCCAAAATATAGTTTAAAGAAAAAGTGTTCCTAATAATAACGTTTTTTTTAGTAAAAAGAGGCCTGGACCACATCTGTGGTTAGCAATGTTCTCTAAATATGGAAGTATGAATGGAAGGGCACTTTCTTGTTTATAATTCATTTTCAATTTTAACCTATTGGTTGGTTATTGGCCTATTTGTGGGGAAGTCTCGTGCCATTATTGGCAACTTATTAGAACAGCCTTATTAATAAATAAATGATTTTATGAAAATTATAAAATTAAAAAAATAAATAAAGTATGGTCTGAGAAGAAAATATAAATGCACTTAAATTTTTATGCGTACGCCTGCCAAGTTGCAAACTTAACTTTTTATATTTATTTTGTAATTTTTTATATGTTTTAAAAATACGTTTGTGATATTATAAAGTAAATCGTAAATTTTTTTTTTACAAAATCATTTCTTTCTTAATACTGAGGGCATAAATATTATTATTGATTTGACATATGTTTGATATTTATCGTAAATATCTCTCTATTTGGCATAAGTTGGGAACTTAGCGAAGATAAAAACTTAATTTTGTGCTATGTTGATATCCGCTATTTCATAAACCCTGAAAACTTTCTGTTGCCAAAAAAAAAATCGGGTACGGTGTTCCTCGGAACTTTTCCTCATCACATGGGATTCCCTACGTTCCTCCTTTCTGCTTCAGACTCGCTTCGCTCGTCCTGAGAATATAGAATTTGCAATTTTATACTGTAGCATGTCCTCAGACTCACATCACACGTCCTCAGACTCACATCACACGTCCTCAGATATTCGATGCATCCGTTTCATTCTCAGCGGTCACCCATACAGCACTGACCACGCTCAATGCTGCTTAACTATTATGATCCAACAAAAATCATGGATACACTTGTCGCATTGAAACGAAACTTTGTATACTTATTTATTAAGTAAAGGTGTACACTTTTTTTATTTTAATTGAATAATTGTCTGATTTTATTAAAATTTTTTAAAAAAACGTACATAAGTCATTCCATAAAAATTAAACTAATGCTGACAATGAGATGAAACTTAGCACATGTGTTAGTCTTATACATAGCTTCATTTGTGCCAAATTTAAATAAAGTTGCATTATTTATCCGCGTTTTTTGCTTTTTCTAAATTTTCGCTGACTCATGATTGCGGGTTAATGACGTCATAAAAAATATTTTCCGAATAGCACAACTGAAGCTGTAGATTGATTTTTCAATTCCCTATAAATTCACTAGGAGCTACGATAACAGACACACTAGACAACTTTGAGAAAACATCTCAGGAGGCATTTTAAACACCTGAAACGGATAATTCCGGTTTCATCTTGGTTTTGGATTTTTTTACAAACACAATACTTTTCCTATATACCTCGTTTATACTATTCCTATATCCGCGTTTTATGATTTTTTAAAATTTTTGCTGAGTAATTATAGGTCAGATTGATTGATTGATTACTGATTTATTTAACCACGCAGAATTAGGACCATAAGGTCCTCTCTTCCATTCAACGATGTATTTATTAAAATTACATAATATACATACAATAAATATTACAACAATATGCAAATTATTTTTTATACAATAAATTTATAGTTTTAACTATGAAATCTTACTCTATAAAAATCCTTAACTTAGTTATTTAATAGCTAATTTATTTTAATTATAGTTAATTTAGTATTATTGTATTTTTCAGAGGTTAATGACGTCGGAAAAAAATATTTTCCGAATAGCACAACTACACTAATAGATTGATTTTGTACGAAGATTCAACTCTTTACCATGAATACACTAAGAGCTGGACGATGATAACAGACACAACACACACACACATACAGACAGACAACTTTGCCAAACCACTCAAGAGGCCTTTTAACACCTGAAACGGATAATTCCGATGACCCGGTTTCGGATTTTTTGCAAACACAATACTTGTCCTATATATCTACGGTATACATGAGAAAAGGTGAAAATGAAATAACCTTTTTACTATTGTATGAACCCCATACCAACGAATGTTTCCTACATTTAGTAATGCTGTAAGAATCCCAATAAAATATTTTAAATCCATCTCATCTAAAAACTTTTATATTACATTTTAAGAAACGTTAACTACCAAATTTAGTGCTAATAAATTTAGCTAAATACTTGTTGGGGTTAATGGGATGAAGTATCTCGCAAATATTATACTTTTTATGTGCAAGTAGTAACATGACATGTCCCTTGCACATAAATGTTTATCGCTTATTTAAAATTTGCGTAATATTATATTGTATTTAAAATTGATAAATGCCAAAATTGCATTTATTTTAATATTATATACGATTTAACAAATTTTATGTTATGTAATAATTAATAAATGACCATTTGTAGCATAAACAACATTCATACGGAAATTAATAGTTTATGTCTTACAAAATATTTATTTATGCATTGTAGTCTAACTAAGCCTGAATCATGTTAGCTCAAGACCGAATTCGGTATACACTAATTCTTTACGTATTTATCAAAGAAAAAAAAGTCGGGTACGGTGTATCTCGGAACTTTTCCCTATCACATTGGATTCGCTACGCTTATCCTCTCTGATTCGGATTCGCTTCGCTCGTCCTCAGAACATACAATTCGTCAATGTATGCTGCAATATCTCTTCGGAATCGTTTCGCTTGTCGTCAAATAGTAAATACATTCTCAGATAGTTTAACGTACCACAAGTCATATGATATAAATTTGTATATCATAATTTATATCATATGACTTGTGTACATTTTTTAAAAAAATATAAAAAACGGAAAATAATCTTATTAAGTTGAAATTTTGTACAACTCCATACCTTAACATAATAAATAATTAAACTATGTTTCAATAAGACAAGTTTATCTATAATCTTTGTTCTATCATAAAAGTTAAGAACTAAGTGACGTGAGTGCTGAAAATTAAACTATCTGAGAATGTATTTACTATTTGACGACGAACGAAACGATTCCGAAGAGATATTGCAGCATACATTGACGAATTGTATATTCTGAGGACGAGCGAAGCGAATCCGAATCAGAGAGGATAAGTTTTTATAACGTAGGTATATAGGAAAAGAATTGTGTATGCAAAAAAATCCAAAACCGGGTATTTACCTGAATTATCCGTTTCTATGATAATAAATTATCCTTATTATTATAAATCATAAATAAAAACCAATGGATCAAATTGTAATTGTATAGAATTTTAAATTCTATTACATTTTAATCTACGATTAAACGAATTAGATAAATGTATCCATTTTAGCGTGGTAAAATTGCACTCTTTACCTATTAAGCAACAACATGTTTAATTTATTACATTAATTTAATACTTAAGACATGTTGTGTTGATTCTAATAATTTATTCCTTAAAATACCTTATTGGTTTTTCTGCACTGCCACCATATTTGGCTCGCTTTATGTGTTCAAAATAATGACATAAGAAAAAAGTGAAATTTGGGTAGCTTAATATGTTATGCAATTCGAAGTTGTGTTTTTTCAAATAAATGAAGTACCCTTTAACTTGATTGCAATTATCATCAGGTTCATCTCGAGAAAGTTCTAAATAACTTAGTCAAAACCAGTTTTCGGGGTGTTAGTTACAAATCGGAATGTATTTGGAATTTTTAAAATTATTTATTTTTATCAGTGTATCAATAAAATTTGCTGCATTTTTATGTGACATTTGTGAAATGTACATTTTATTGTGTTTATTGGTTTCACCTTTTATTTTCTTGTTTAAGTTTTATTTATTTATATTTATCGACGAACGTATATAATTTATTATGTTTTTTGTAATTTCCATATAGTGTTTATTTATATACACGAAAAGTAGTCAGTTTATGAATGACATAGAAACTTCCTGTTCCAATGAATGAAGTTGCGATTTTAGAGTAAACTGGTTTATTATAATATATAGTCGTGGGCTTGCTGTGTATTAATGAGTTATGTCCAAATGTGTCTCACGTAGGGAACATTTATAAACTCATATTTATTCGCGAATTTTCGAAAAGGACGCTTATTAGGTCACTGTAAATTGTTGGGGACGTGTGGGGAAGGGGATAGATTCACAGTGACTTCCTGAAATATATATATATATACAAACAGCTATCTCGACCGTATTATAATAGTTGATCTCAGGATTCGGTCCAAATCCTGAGATTTGAGATCAACTATATATACTATATATATATATATATATATATATATATATATATATATATATATATTATATATATATATATATATAAATGTGTAAGGCGAACGATATCTCAAAGGCTTACTTAGCGAAGATAAACACTTAATTATACTAAAAAAAATAAAGGAATTTATAAAAAAAAAAAAAAAATTGTGGTAAGTTGATATCCACTTAGCATTAACTTTCTGTTGCCAAAAAAAGAAAAACAATTGGGTACAGGGTTACTCAGAACATTTCCCGTTAATCGGATTCGCTACGCTCATCCTCCTACCTTGGACTCGCTCGCTCGTTCAAAATTTTTAATAAGTCAAATATATACTGGCTAAACCTTTTCGGACTTGCCTCCGGTCGTCCTCAGGTAGTAAATGTATTCGTTTCATTCACAGCGGTCACCCATCCAGGTACTGACCATGTTCGATGCTGCTTAACTTTTTTGATTCAACATAAAAAAATAGATATAGACTTGTCATATTGAAACGAAACTTGGTGTGCCTATTTAATACGTAATGTTATACATTTATATCCAATTTTCCAATTCTTTAAAAAACTTACACAAGTCATTTGATAAAATTTAAACTAATGCAGATAATAAGTTGCAAATTGTAAATTGGCTCATATTTTAGTCTTATACATGGCTATATGCGTGATAAAGCTCAATCCGATAGCATCATTTTTCCACGTTTTTTGATTTTTGAATTTTTTGCCAAGTTAATTGGCAAAATTTATTATTGCGGGTTAATGACGTCATAAAAAATATTTTCTAAATAGCACAATTAAAGCAGTAGACTGATTTTTGTACAAAGTTTTAACTCTTTAGCATATAAATACACTGGGTTCTGCGATACTCACACAGACACTCATACACACACATACAGACAGACACTTAGCGAAACCACTTAGAAGGTTTAAAAACACCTAAACGGATAATGCCGGTAACATCCCGATTTCGATTTTTGTAAACACAATAACTTTTTCCTATAATCTACGGATAAATGAGGAAATAATAAAAAATGGAGTCATAAACCCACCTATAAGGTTTATTATTCCTCCTTGGGACCACTCAAGGTGGGTTGCGTCTACTATCGTCTCAAAATAATATATATATATTATAATTATAATATATATATAATATATATTATATATATATATATAATAATATAAATGTTGGATTTGTGTATACCTTACATATATTAATGTAATCAAAGAGCTATGCGGGATCAACCTTCCATTTTTATCATCCGATTATCTTACAAACGTCATTTTCTAATGAATATTTGCTAAATTTCTGGGTCCGCCCATGCCTTCTGACTTATTCCTTCAGCTACTTATCGGTGCCACGCATTCCTGTATACTTTGAAAAGTATGGTATGTTTACTATATTACATAAATATTTATCCGGAGTTTCTGAAATGTATAGTTTGTGTGTTATACTTAATAAACTGCGTATGCCTGTAATAGACCTAAATCCTCTTTGTCATGAGGATTTAGATTTTCCGGTGGTGACCGGCATATGAAGAATCTGACACCATCTTGCACGATGCTTTAAAGAGCATTGAGATTTCATCCATGATGTCCTACTTTCCTGAACATGCCTCTCATAGTGGCAACGAAACTTTGGTTTTTTATCTACATAGACGCTGTTACCACAGGACTTAAATCTTTAAGTTATACTAAGTACAAACACGATAATATGATCTATTATAATAATATAATTTATTATATTATATGATAATACCACGATAATATGATCTATTATAATAATATAATTTATTATAATATATGATAATACGACGAAATATGATCTATTATAATAATAGCAGTTTTTATATTTATATATAATACCACGATAGTATATCTATTATAATAATACAATTTTATTATAATATAATGATAATACACGATAATATGATCTATTATAATAATATAATTTATTATATTACATGATAATACCATGATAATATGAGCTATATATATTATTTTATATCATGATCCAGTTTATATATGCTAATTCATTTCTCGGATAATCTTAGTAATCTTAAAATTACTGCGCCTAATGTGTTAAACAATACTATAGCCCGCACTACACTTTTACTTATAAAAACCTGTGTTGATGTGACCTTGTGCCTGGTTAGAGTTTGAACACGATTTACTTTTACTCTTTAATCTCTTGACTCTCTCTTTTAATCCTTTTTGTCTATTTTATCTCACCGTATTGAACCACTTTATTTATTTTCTTACTTTATTGTACTTCATTATTTATCGCGACACATTATTTCTCATTTCACTTTATTATACCGCCTCTATATTATATCCATTTCTCTATATTTATTGCGTCACTCTGCTATATCACATTAATTAACATTTCATGTTAATATATCACAATATTTGTCATTTCACTTTATTATACCGCCTCTATATTATATCCATTTCTCTATCTTTATCGTGTAACTCTGGCACTGTATATGGCAATATTAAATTGCCATATACGAGAAATTGCCATATCTTATCCATTTCTCTTTATTTCTTACTTTAGTTACCATCTCGTGTCTCTTTATCATAATTTTTATCATCTCCTTTAATATCTCTTCACTTTATTATTTATAACCTCTTTTAATACTTACCATCTTACTTGTTTTGTCATTTCTTTTTAATCGTCTTCTCACTTTTAGGTTTTATTTCAGTTTATCATCTTGTTATTATTTTTAGCGTCACTATTTATTTATTTACGGTATTTATTATCTCTTTATTATTTATCATAACTTATAATAACTATCATTTTATGAATAACTTAATAACTTAACTTATTTATGTTAACACTAAATATTAATCCTTAAAAAGATCACAGTTTTAGACATAATTTTACTTTTGGATGTATTCAAATGTAAAATGAATTGATTTAATTATTTTTTTTTCTTTGTTCCAGGTAATGAAAATTCCGTAGTAAGATACCGTGGACACAAAGGTATTCAATTAAAATTAAATAATCTCTGTAAATCTCTAGATTACCTTAGTGTTTCTTTCAATCGTCAAAATATAGTATATATAGGTAAAAGTGAAATACACTGGCAAAATATAGTATATATAGCTGGAAGTGAAATACACTGGCAAAATAAATTATACTAGTTTTAGAGTGGTAAAAACCGTGTAGGACAAGGTGGTAGGAGTATTAGAAACGTTTGATTAACGTACCATTATTTACTTCCTTATTTATTAGTAGACACTTTAATCAGGCATGGGGAGTTGACCCTTTTATCAGGCATGGGGGACTCTTTTATCAGACATGGGAGTAGACTCTTTATCAGGCATGGGGAGTAGACTCTTTTATCAGGCATGGGGAGTAGACTCTTTTATCATGGGGAGTAGACTCTTTATCATGGGAGTAGACTCTTTTATCAGACATGGGGAGTAGACTCTTTTATCAGACATGGGGAGTAGACTCTTTTATCAGGCATGGGGAGTAGACTCTTTTATCAGACATGGGGAGTAGACCCTTTTATCAGCATGGGGAGTAGACTCTTTTATCAGACATGGGAGTAGACCCTTTTATCAGGCATGGGAGTAGACCTTTTATCAGGGATGGGGAGTAGACCCTTTTATCAGACTGGGGCATGGGATAGACACTTTTACCAGGCATGGGGAGTGGATCCTTTTATCAGGCATGGGGAGTAGACCCTCGATCCATTCCTTCCGTTTCCTTAATTTTCCACTATATTTAATCCATATTCGGAAATGCATTTAGACCGGAAATGCATATCATATCCTTCTATAGGGTACGTTATGTTCAAAGGCATGTTCCGATTAAAGGCTATGTTACGGTCAAAAAGCAAGTTCCAATCAAAGAGTATATTACCATAAGATTCGTTTCTCCCTTTTTCACAATTTTCTATCATATTTAATCCATGATCGGAACATATTCTTTATTCAGAACATGGCCTTACACCATAACATTTACTAATCATATCATGCCCTTTGATTGGAGCTTACTCTAAAAGCAGCACATTTTCGATTCACCGCCTGCTTCACCTATCCCAATGAAATTTAAGTCATATTTCATACCACAGACAAAAAGGTATTAAATGCAAAATTAAAATTCCACTAGTTTAACAATCACTAGATTAACTATTATTGTAAATCAACGTACCTTAATGTCTCTTGCAATCATGAAAATATTGTTTATAGAGGAGAATATGGCACGAAATCTCGAAGAATATGGTTATGCTCAACAAGGGGGTTAACTGATAAGTGACCCCCTTCACAAAGGTATTCGGTAATTACGGACGTAATTTAATTTACATTTAAATTGTTATTTATAGTCCATGTCGTTGCATCCAGATCAGGGTAATCCAAAGGGTTACACTAAGGCAAGTTAGCTAGGTTAAAACTAATAATAATAATAATAATAATAATAAAATTGTTTATTTCCACCAAAATAAAATACAAATACAAATTACAAAAATATTTTTTCCAATGTTTGATTATTTAAAAACATATTGTACAAATATATTTATGTTTAATTAATAATTTGGCGAGGGCCCTCAGTTGGAGTTAAAACTCATAGAGCGAGGGTCCTGTCTCAAGATAGTGCACATTAATTATAAATAAAACATTTTTTATGTATACCAATGTTATTAAAATTATTATTTATGTTAGTTACATTTTGATAATTAATTTGAAAATATCTTTCATTGTTTAGTATCACAATTTTTTCTTAAGGACTACTCATAAGTTTAAGTTTATAGAATATGCGATGCTTTAGGTACTTTCATTAAAATATTGGTCAAGAAAGTATTGATTAACAAGTTTCTTAAATATGTCTATGGTTTGACTTCGTTGTATTTTGATTGGTAGTTGATTATAGTATAATTGTCCAAGATATGATGCATGTCTCTGTTTTCTTTCAGTTTTACATAGTGGTGTAAAACTAGTCCTACTATTTCCTCTTTTATGTCTAGCTTTTGCCCATAGGAGTGTGTCAAGTGTTAAAATGAGAAATGTTTAACACAATTGCTGGCTTAGTAAAGATTTATTTGACTTATCTATAACTAAGATTGAAACGTAATTTTTGATAGTAGATCAAGATTTGGATTTGACTGATCTCACTCTTAGCATGCTCGTTAGTTTTAACTAATTCAACAACTAAATAATACATTTCAAAAACGAAATAACTTTTAATAAACAACTAGAAGAACATTCAAGTTTTGCAACTCTCAAGTTTACAATAAAGCACGAACTTCACAGCCATCCGCTTGTACTTCATCAGGACTTGATCGTGAAAGGTCGAGTCTAACCGACGATAACGTCAAATGATCTTTTAAAGAAACGTTTAAGGTAACAATCGTTTAGTGTGCATTATTTCAACTTGAGAAATAATAACACATTTGTATTGTTTTTACGTTTCTAGCGAATTCATAAAAGAAAATGAGCTAATAAAAAGATTGAGGTCATATGGAGGTGGGTAATTCCAATTAAAAAGGGTTAAATCGCTAGTCAAGAAGAGTATATATATATATATATATAATATTATATATATATATATATATATATATAATAATAATATATATATATAGATATATATATATATATATATATTATATATATATATATATATATATATATATAATATATATATATATATATATATATATATATATATATATATATATAATATATATAATATATATAATATATATATATATTATATATATTTATATATATATATTAATATATATATATATATATTATATAATATATATTTATATCTTATATATATATATATATATATATATATATATATATATATAATATATATATATATATTATATATATAATATAAATAAATCAGCCTTAAGATATAATAATTGAAAGAATCAGGATAAGGCTAAGAAAACACACTTACTTCCCTTGTGCCGAAATCAAACAATAACATGTTCTTCATCAGGGCAACCTGAAGACATATAATAAAACAAAAAGCAATCAATACAAGAAAAGTCAAAAAACAATGATAACTCATAACTCAAAAAACTACAGAAATAAAAGCAAGAAAAACCAGCACTTACAGAGAATTAAAAATGATTAGAAGTTATAAATTAAAAAACTACAGGGTAAAAAATATTAAATTTAGCAAACAAGCAAGATAAAACAAAGGCAAGACAAAAATGTAAATAAAATAAAAATAAAACCAAGGGAAGGTAACTTAAAGAGGAGAGTGAGCTAGGTAAGCGCCCCACAACGTAAGAGCGACATTATGGCGGACAACAACCACCCCCTCAACCTTGATAAGCAAACCATCGGATAAACAAGGTAAAAATAAAGAAATGCATAAAATAATAACAAGGAAAGTAGATACAATTTTATCTACTAAATAAATATGCTTTTATAAGTATAAATATGCTTTTATAATAATAATATTCATTATTGGAAGCATTGCTTTATTCAATCGATTGCGGAAGTTATAATTTTTTCTATAACTTTGATCTAAATTTTAATAAATAGGTGATAAATCATAAACATTGTGTATTAATTTGTTTGAACGTGTTATTTTGCTCTCGAAATGATCCATCATAATGAGATATGACGGTGATTATGGGTTGTTTATGAATCTTATGACTTGAGTATATGAAAGCCGACTATTATGTTGGGTATTTTGCGTAGTTGTTACGCAAGATTTTTATGACGGACGTAATTTAATTTACATTTGAATTGTTATTTATAGTCCATGTCGTTGCATCGAGATCAGGGTAATCCTGGATTAACCTGTGTACGATCATCTAGAACTTTTTACTCTTTAATACCGATGCAATACAGGTAAAGTATTGAGTTTGTACTACAAATCCGACACAAGGATTTCATCTCAATCCTGTTTTGTTCAGACCTACGTGTTGTTAAGACCTGCTGATTGGTTTTCTGTTTTGAAAAAAATAACCTCCTGATTGGGTTTTCTGTTGTGAAAACAATAACCTCTTGATTGGGTTTTCTGTTTTGAAAACAATAACCTCCTGATTGGGTTTTCTGTTGTGAAAACAATAACCTCTTGATTGGGTTTTCTGTTTTGAAAACATTAACCTCCTGATTAAAGTTTTCTATATATCGGTACGCGCGTGCAGGTCTTAATCTTATTATTATTTTTAATGATTGGAGTTTGTGTCGAGGATAGACCCCATTTGCACTGCGACTGTAAGTCTATTATACAGTCCCCTCAATTGGTCCAGGTCAGAATAATCATTTTCCCCGGACTAGGTCTAGGATCTTTTTGACCTGTCATTCATTGGTAGAGTCAAACTGTCTTCATCTTAGTATGAAGTAGTACTTACTGTATTTATGAGTGAGTTGAAACTTTATTCCAACAATTATTCTTTGCAGACTATTTATTGGACAGCTGACAGTTCTACTATATAGAAAATAATCGTTTATATGTTGCTAACGTTTTCACAAACTTAACTACTGAACTACTGAACTTTCAATTTTCTCATCAGCCATTCTACGCTGAAGTATTTTGTACTTAACATACGTATGCTTTTACATTTCCTCATTATATATTCTACGCTGAAGTATTTGTACTTAACATAACATACGTATGCTTTTACATTTCCTCATTAGCCATCTACACTGAAGTGTTTTGTACTTAACATACGTATGCTTTTACATTTCCTCATTAGCCATTCTACTCTGAAGTGTTTTGTACTTAACATACTATGCTTTTTACATTTCCTCATTAGCCATTCTACTCTGAAGTGTTTTGTACTTAACATACGTATGCTTTACATTTCCTCATTAGCCATTCTACTCTGAAGTGTTTGTACTTAACATACGTATGCTTTTACATTCCTCATTAGCCATTTACTCTGAAGTGTTTTGTACTTAACATACGTATGCTTTTACATTTTCTCATTACCATTCTACTCTGAAGTGTTTTGTACTTAACATACGTATGCTTTTACATTTCCTCATTAGCCATTCTACTCTGAGGTTTTGTACTTAACATACGTATGCTTTTACATTTCCTCATTAGCCATTCTACTCTGAAGTGTTTTGTACTTAACATACGTATGCTTTTACATTTCCTCATTAGCCATTCACTCTGAAGTGTTTTGTACTTAACATACGTATGCTTTTACATTTCCTCATTAGCCATTCTAACTGAAGTGTTTTGTACTTAACATACGTATCTTTTACATTTCCTCATTAGCCATTCTACTCTGAAGTGTTTGTACTTAACATACTATGCTTTTACATTTCCTCATTAGCCTTCTCTGAAGTGTTTGTACTTAACATACATGTATTTTGCTTTTACATTTCCTCATCAGCCATTCTACACTGAAGTGTTTTGTACTTAACATACGTATGCTTTTACATTTCCTCATAGCCATTCTACTCTGAAGTGTTTTGTACTTAACATACGTATGCTTTTACATTTCCTCATTAGCCATTCTACTCTGAAGTGTTTTGTACTTAACATACGTATGCTTTTACATTTCCTCATTAGCCATTCTACTCTGAAGTGTTTTGTACTTAACATACGTATGCTTTTACATTTCCTCATTAGCCATTCTACCTCTGAAATGTTTTGTACTTAACATACGTATGCTTTTACATTTCCTCATTAGCCATTCTACTCTGAAGTGTTTTGTACTTAACATACGTATGCTTTTACATTTCCTCATAGCCATTCTAGCTGAAGTGTTTGTACTTAACATACGTTTACATTTCCTCATTAGCCATTCTACACTGAAGTGTTTTGTACTTAACATACGTATGCTTTTACATTTCCTCATTAGCCATTCTACTCTGAAGTGTTTTGTACTTAACATACGTATGCTTTTACATTTCCTCATTAGATTCTACTCTGAAGGTTTTGTACTTAACATACGTATGCTTTTACATTTCCTCATTAGCCATTCTACTCTGAAGTGTTTTGTACTTAACATACGTATGCTTTTACATTTCCTCATTGCCATTCTACTCTGAAGTGTTTTGTACTTAAGATACGTATGCTTTTACATTCCTCTAGCCATTCTACCTGAAGTATTTTGTACTTAACATACGTATGCTTTTACATTTCCTCATTAGCCATTCTACACTGAAGTGTTTTGTACTTAACATACGTATGCTTTTACATTTCCTCATAGCCATTCTACTGAAGTGTTTGTACTACATACATGCTTTTCCATTTCCTCATTACCATTCACTCTGAAGTGTTTTGTACTAACATACGTATGCTTTTACATTTCCTCATTAGCCATTCTACTCTGAAGTGTTTTGTACTTAACATACGTATGCTTTTACATTTCCTCATTAGCCATTCTACACTGAAGTGTTTTGTACTTAACATACGTATGCTTTTACATTTCCTCATTAGCCATTCTACTCTGAAGTGTTTGTACTTAACATACGTATGCTTTACATTTCCTCATTAGCCATTCTACTCTGAAGTGTTTTGTACTTAACATACGTATGCTTTTACATTTCCTCATTAGCCATTCTACTCTGAATGTTTTGTACTTAACATACGTATGCTTTTACATTTCCTCATTAGCCATTCTACTCTGAATGTTTTGTACTTAACATACGTATGCTTTTACATTTCCTCATTAGCCATTCTACTCTGAAGTGTTTTGTACTTAACATACGTATGCTTTTACATTTCCTCATTAGCCATTCTACTCTGAAGTGTTTTGTACTTAACATACGTATGCTTTTACATTTCCTCATTAGCCATTCTACTCTGAATGTTTGTACTTAACATACGTATGCTTTTACATTTCCTCATTAGCCATTCTACTCTACTTTACATTGTACATTTTCCTCATTAGCCATTCTACTCTGAAGTGTTTTGTACTTAAATTAATGCTTTTACGCCATTCTACTCTGAAGTGTTTTGTACTTAACTGTTTTACATCATTAGCCATTCTACTGAAGTTTTGTACTTAAACACGTATGCTTAACATTTCCTCATTCTAGTGTTTGTACTTAACATACGTATGTAGCCTTCTACTCTGTTTTGGTGTTGTACTTATACGTATGTTTTACATTTCCTCATTAGTGAAGTGTTTTGTACATTTCCTCATTAGCCATTCTACTGAAGTGTTTTGTACTTAACATTATGCTTTACATTTCCTCATTAGCCATTCTCGCATTATTACATCTAGTGAAGTGTTTTGTACTTACATTTCCTACAGCCATTAATGTTTTGTTAGACACGTGCTTTTACATTTCCTCTAGCCATTCTACACTGAAGTGTTTTGTACTTACATACTGCACATTAGCCATTCTACTCTGCTTTTACATCATTAGCCATACTGAAGTGTTTGTACTTAACATACGTATGTTTTACATTTCCTCACAGCCATTCTACACTGAATGTACCATACGTATGCTTTACATTCCTCATTGTGAAGTATTTGTACTTAACAACGTTTACATTTCCTCGTTAATAAAGTTTATTTAATTTTTTAACGGTATTTAATTCTTTTAAACATTTTTTATTGAATAATACGGCAACAATTTTTGCTACAAGTATTAGGGTTGATACAGTTTCAGTGTTTTGGTAAGCCATGTTAGAAAAACAATCCAGTAGTATCACTCAGGTGAGAGAAGTATCATTTTATTTTTGGCAAAATTACATGTTATTAACTGACATTAATGACTCCGCAAAATTATAACAAAAATAAAAAGCGAAAAAAATGTTGATTTTTTTCACCATTATATCGTCGTGTATGATTAATTTTTATTGAATAACATCAATACTTTTCTTAAAATAGCTCTATTGAGTTGAAATTTAGTGCGAGTGTATCTCTTAGTGGATTAGATAATACGCCAAGTAGTTTTATCGGATCACTAATGTTAACAGTATCGAGCAAGATTTGTACCTGAAAGAGCAAATCTTGAAAAGGTGACCAGAGAGGCCCGTTTCACAAAAGTACGCATGTCTTGTAGTTACAAAAAAAATTGTAAAAAACAACTTGTAATGACAACTTTACATGTGTTGCTAAGGATAAACTTGTAGATTTGTAGTTGTAACATTCACTTGTAGAATTCTACTCAAGTAGACTGAGGTACAAGTTCATGTTATTAATATAAAACTTAGTTTTTATCGCCAAGTTTTAGTTTATTGGTAAATCTAGTGCTCAATATGAGTTTTTAAAACGTTTTTTTATAAATATTACTTTTCTTATTTTAGAAATAATTGCATTCGAAATAATTAACTCGTATAAATGAGACTGGATTTTAATAATATTTTGACTCATTGTTTACAAAAACTCTAGTAGATTACAATAAATTGTAATGATATTCAAAATAAGCTTAATTTTGACACTTGTAGCTACAAGTTGTTTTGTACAATCATAGAGATATATACTAGAGGGGGCATAGCATATCTTAATACATTGAGAGGCCTAAAACATCGTTTTGGGGCTCTGTGTAACCTCCTTGAAACCTCCTTCATGAGTGGGTTAAGGTTATAATAAATCAATTGTTTTCGGCTTTCCGCACATGTGTTTTGATTTGTATTTCTAACGTTCTACTATATAAGTTTCTGTAATTTTATACTGATTGTTTGATTATGTTTTTAGCGAAGGTGGTCAGGTTATTTTTCGATGTTTCAAAATTCAACTAATAGGGCCCCTCTAGTAATAATATCTATGTGTACAATAGTTTGTAAGATTTGTATGCTTAGAATAATACTATATATAGAAGGAGCACTACTGATAACACGAAAGCCGGTTCACTGGTGCACCTAAGTAATGCTGCCACCCTAACAATATACAATTTTCTAAAAAAAAGTTGGCAATACTTCCGGTTGCTGAATTATTATGTTCTATTATTAATTAATGAATGATTATTCATAAAATACTAATATAAATATCGGTGCATTACAATATTTTAAGCATTTTAAATTGTATTTTAACGTATTTATTATAATTATATATAAAAAGTAGTCCTCGTCAACTAAATGTAGATTCTTGTATTCTGCCACCCTTTTGCCATCTAAGACCAGTTTTATTAAATACTCAGCAGGTGTTTTAAGTTATTATATTTGTTCTTTACGATCTTTCTTCATTAATAGATATTTATGACAAATATTTAAAATAATGTTTTGTTGTCATTACTTAGGTGCACCAGTCAACCGGCTTTCGTGTTATCAGTGGAATTACATTGTGTTTACGGTCCTGTGCTCCTTCTATATATAGTATTATTCTAAGTTTGTATGGATATAATCACATTTACGCTCGTTTCCTAGGAGATTTAAGAAAAAAACTTGTAACCTACTAGTGTTTTTTAATAAAATTGTTTGAAAAACCGCTAATAATTACTAGTCTACTCTGTACATAAGTGAAACAAATTTCTTACAACTATTAGTAAAATTGTAGTTTTTTACTTGTAGTATGCAAGACTTGTACTTTTGTGAAATGTGGCCCTGATGGATTGGTAGCGAATCTAGTATGGCTAGGAAAAGTTTTGAGGTACTCCGCACTTGATGTATCATAATTTTAGGTACTGTTATGTTATGTATTGTTGTGTTATGTATAGTTAGGTACAAAACTAGCGTTTGTTAACGTTCAACAATATAAAAACGAATCCTTTCCCCTTAAAAGTTGGTTTCTAAGGTTAAATTTGGTTTCAATTTATTATTATTTTTATTATGTTCGTTTTATTTCAGCTGCACCCTTTACATTAAGTTATGAAACAAATGAGTACAGCTGTATTTTAACTTCCATGAATTATTGCTAATTATTAATAATTGAACTATTATGTCTTTTGAACTATAATTGTATTTTATTCGAATTACAAATAACTTAAAAATCTATAATTAAAATATAAAAGTCAACTATGAATTCCCTAATAATTCGTAGAATTAATTTATTCACGTGTTATTAAATCATGGCACTGTTATCTAATGTTCATTCGTCTTGGTCAACCTTTGAAAGTTTTTAAAGATTTTTGTTTAATTTTCTATTTTGCTAGAATAATCTAACAATCAAAATAAAATTAAGTGGGTTTTATAGTATTGAGTCATGGATCATTTAGAATTGAAATAATCTGCTAACGACAACCTGCCAATTATAGATTTAAACTTTCCTATTTATTATGAATTTAGGGCTTATAGAAAAACTTATGCCGTTTCGCGGCTCGTATTTTGAATTGGAATAACCCTAGAACCGTGACATGTACTTGTGTTAGATAAAGAAGATCTTGGCAAAGAACAAGAATCGACTTCGATTCGAAGATCGAAAAATCAATTACCTTTATAATCTTTACGAATTGATCTTGCTATGATTTGATTAATATATATCTTTGTTAAATCTTATCATTAGAATCTTGTTTCTGTTGTTATTGATGTATAGGAATGAACTTGGTCGTACTGTCACTTTTGAAGACGCATGGTTTTAGTTTATCTAACAAGTCATCGTCCTAACTCAAGAACACCGTTCTATAAATGTCAATGTTACTTATTTATCAAAAAAAGTGATCTGGAAGATAGAACCAGTGAAATAGTTTTTTTTTCCAACAAATGCATTTGTTGACAGTTGTCATTTCGGTTCATAAGAATGGAGTTCAAAACTCGGTTTTGAAAAATTACATTCCTCCCATATCTTACGTATTGTTGGAAAGTTATTAAATGCCTTTTTCGTGGTATTAATTTAGAGTAATATAATGTATTTTGCTGTCCCCTGTAGTATATCCAATCGGACCACTGCTGTCCACAGACCGTGTAATCATCCTGAGTGACCCCCATTCAGATGGTATTTTAATCTCCTTTGTGAGTGTATACACACTGAGGAACCCCCATTCAGATGGTATTTTGATCTCCTGTGTGAGTGTATACACACTGAGGAACCCTCATTCAGATGGTGTATTAGTCTCCTCTTCCAGTCTATTCTCTTTAAGGGACCAACGACAATTTGGATGGTGTTTCGCTCTCCACAGTCAGTATATCCACCCTTAAAGGCCCCTCAATCAGATAGTATTTCGCGTTCCATTGTCAGTTTATCCACCCAAAAGAACCTTTATACAGATGTGTACTCACTCTGAAGAACCGTCATTTAGATGGTATTTTTCATTCCACTGTCAGTGTATCCACCCTGAGGGACCGCCATCCAGATAATATTTTATGCAGATAGTATAGTATGTTTCCTTAATACGATAATAGTTATTTATGCCATAAGGCAGAGAAGTGAGTGTTTATGTCACGGCAATTAGATTTACCGACGAGCGAAGCAAGTCGGGAAATTGCCAGACATAAAACATTCTCAGCCGATGGCAACACTATTTTTTGAGGTAGCAACTCATTAATAAACTGGCTAAACTTAATTGAAAAAAAATCAAACGTCCAATTAACTCCATATTATCGTCGTCATTGAATTCATCCATAGCTTCACAGTTTTTACTCAAAAATGTAAAAGCTTACAATAAACTCACAAAATTGTCCAATTAGAACACCTTTAAGTACGAAAAAAAAAATTAGTCTACAAACAAACAGAAACAAAATGAACGTTTTTAAAGAAACCTCGTGAAGTTTCACACAGATGTTTTTTTTTTCACGCTACATTACAGTAATGGCGGCAATATATGAATTAATTTTACTATTCATTGCCTCGGAAGTGAAAAGTACTAAATAACCTCCTATAACAATAATGATTGGCTTCTCATTCTAAAAAGGGTCCAATAAAGTGCTCACTTACGTACTACCTCAAATAATTCATCATTTAAATAAATCTAAATGAGTTTTAAAAATTGAATTAGATTATTCATGACATGATCTCTTTAATAGATCTTATTTAATTTCACACCACAGTGCCCTCCTCCTCTGTCTCATGTTATATCACCTACATTAGCTCAAGTAATTGAAGATAACTAGGTAATTTTTTGTAATGCTATTCGTAATAGATGATCACAATTACTTTCAATTGTTGAGTGTTCTCATGAATCTAGGAGAATTAAGGAGATGGGTGGTTGTTCTCATGGAATCATGTAATAGTTCGTGATGAGTCTTATCATCTGCATCATTAGTTTTCATTTTGTCTTGAGTTATTGTCTTTTAATAGTAGGTTTTACTAGGTTGTGTTATTTTTCTTTTATCGTGATATTAGCGAATTCTCAAAGAAAAAATACTCTAGTGAGGTCGGCATGAAAGCAGTGGAGGAGTAAAAATGAGGAGCTTTTACAAACTAATTTTGTTAAAACTTTAAAAACATAAAAAAATTGTAAAAACCGTTCTCTTAGGTGATAAGAAATCAAAATTATTCAATCTTCATCTTTTTGTTATTAAATTAAGATATATAGTAGGTAAAACACATTTACGCGTATAGTTTTTTTACAATTTTATTTGCAACAAAAATCAATTAAATTGTGTTGTATTATGTTTTAACGTTGTTTAGCCTTTTTATTGCATCCCTAAAAAAGGTTGTGTTTTGATATTGCGTCACTTTTAATAACTAACTATTTATGTGTTTACTTTATCTCCCTAGGATGTAAAAAAAATATTTAACGGTTTTTTCAATACAGTGAAAGTGTAATAAAAATACATTTTAACGGAAAAATAGGGGTCTTTTGCCAACAAAAACACGCAAAAGACCCCTTTTGCGTCTTTTTGTTGGCTCAACAAAAACAC
Source organism: Microvelia longipes (assembly GCA_018340805.1). Lineage (NCBI taxonomy): Eukaryota > Metazoa > Arthropoda > Insecta > Hemiptera > Veliidae > Microvelia > Microvelia longipes. The sequence continues at coordinate 42,599,818 of JACMZG010001870.1, read as the reverse complement.
GCCAAGAAGTTACTATTTTACAATCTACTCTTTAGGCCTATGGTTATAAGAGAACCAATGAAACAAAAGGTAAACAATGAGGTTACAAAATCGACACCCACGTGCTGTTAGGCGACCTATAAGGCCGACGCTACTTAGTTATGGCATAGAGATATTTACTAGAGAGCCCTTTTGGTTAAATTTGAAACTCGAAAGAGTAACCTGACCACCTTCGCTTATAAATATAATCAAATAATCAGTACAAATTACAATAACTTATATATAAAACGTTAAAATACAAATCAAAACACAACAATGTGCAAAAACTGAAATAAATATATTAATTATAACTTTAAATAACTTTTGAAGGAGGTTTCAATGAGGTTAACAGAGCCCTGAGAGCCTAAATAAGATTTTCAGGTCCTCAATATATTTTAGATCGGCTATGCCCCCTCTAGTATATATTTCTATGGTTATGAGTACCTTCTTGACCATTATAGTGTTTTTACACTATAGAAAAATGTCTTCTTATAAAATAAACCTGTATTTTATTTAAAAAACAAAAATATAAAATTAAAAAAAAAATAAATGAATATATATATATATATATATATATATAATATATATATATTATATATATATATATATATAATAAATATATATATATATATATATTATTAATATTATATACACCTTTGTTTTATTTAAAATACAACAAATTTTAGATTTAATGGATAACATATATAGAGTTAATTTTCTAGAAAGGCCCTATTTGTTAAATTGTCAACATCAAATAGCCACCTGAATACCTTCGATGGATAAAACAATCAAATAGGGTATACCTGTTCTTGAATTATACCTTCTATGGTTAACACAATCAAATAGGGTGTACCTGTTCCTGAATTATATCTTCTATGGTTAACACGATCAAATAGGGTATATCTGTTCTTGAATTATATCTCTATGTTAACACGCTCAAATGTAAGCAAGTATAGTAGTGAGAATTTTTTATTGAATGACGAGCATAAATATATATTTTATGATAAAACTATACATTAACTTAGTATGAAGTTACTGCGGTATTATTATAGTTTGAAGAGGTGCATTAGATATGACCCATCACGCTGCTTTTATGATGCTTTCATGTCACTCGTGACCTTTTGTTGAATGTCTGCATCCATACCTGATGGTCTAATAAAGAATAATAGCACTATTAATAAATAAGAACTCAATACAAGGCTAATAATGCAAATGCAGTGAAAGGAACACTTGATTGATTAGTGTTTTATTTATGAACACAACTTATTAGCTACATTGAGATGATAGAGATATTTTACTAGAGAGGGTATATCCTATCTAGTAGTAGTAGGGGGGAGTGGTAGTAACTAACAGGCAAGTAGGCCACGTTGTTGGGCCCTTTGCCAGTTCCCAGATAGTGTTCTACTCCTTTTAATTTCAGAGTGTAAGGTATATTTCATCTAATCTAGACCGTGAATTTCTATGGTTCCTCTCATGCTTTTTCAAGCAAAAAATACATATTTTCACTGACTCTTATAGTCTAATGAAAACAGGGAACAACACGTGCTCTCACTGTTAAACCAAACCTCCACACACTTTAAACTACAAGGCAGAAACAGTATAATAAATGAATCTACAATAAGGGTCCTAAATTTTGCCTATACCCAGTTTCATTTAGGGTAAGGGATCTTTAACGAGTACCTGACAACGCACAGGCTCGAGACCACTGCTTTACGTCCCTTCTGAAGACGTGGTACGCAGAATTTTATCCTCTCATAAATCCTTGAGGCCCGAGCTGGGATTGAACCTATGACTAAAGTCCATTCATTCTGTGTATTGGCCACGTACCTTAACCACTACACCACGGGTGATTCCATATCCTATCTAAATACATTGAGAGACTTAATAGTTATTTATGCCACGGCAAGAAGTGTGTCTTTATGTCACGGCAATTAGATTTACCGACGAGCGAAGCGAGTCGGGAAAAATTGCCAAGACATAAAAACATACTCAGCCGGATGGAATACACTATTTTTTTTTTGAGGTAGCACTCATTAAATAAACTGCGCTATATACTTAATTGAAAAAAAACAAACATCCAATTAACTCCATATCGTCGTCATTTAATTCATCCATAGCTTCACACTTTTACTCAAAAATGTAAAAGCTTTACAAATAAACACACAAAAATTGTCAATTAAAACACCTTTTAAAAACGAAAAAAATTAGTCTACGAACAAAAACAGAAACAAAATGAACGTTTTTAAAGAAACCTCATGAAGGTTTTACACAGATTGTTTTTTTGAACACATTACATAACAGTAATGGCGGCAATATATGAATTACTTTTACGTCCTAGGAGTTTTTTACATTCATTATTGTCCTCGGAAGTGAAAAGTACTTAATAACCTAACACAACAATGATTGGCTTCTCATCCTAAAAACGGTCCAATAAAGTGCTCAATTACGTACTACCTCAAAAAAAAGATATTTATAGGGTTCCAAGGGGATCTGTGCAACCTCATTGAAACCTCCTCTAAGAGGATTATACTATTATATTGCATCACTCAATGTTGTCTTTTCGCACATTCTTTGTGTTTTGTCTTGTATTATAAGTCTTGTTATAAAAGATCCTGTATTTTTTTATTTTTTCGTCATTTATACCGTAAATATAGGAAAAGTATTGTGTTAGTAAAAAATCTGAATAGTTTCCTCAAACTTGTATCTTAGCTCTCAATGTATTTATGCTAGAGAGTTGAAACTTTGTAAAAAAATCATTCTATTGCTGTAGTGACGCTATTAGGAAAATAATTATTTTATGTCTTTATTAACCCGCAATAATGACTCAGCGAAAATTAAAAAAAAAACATAAAATGAAAAAAAATTATGCGATCGGATTGAGATTTGTCACGCATGTAGTCCTGTATAAGACTAACATATGTGCTAAGTTTCATCTCATTATTAGCATCAGTTTAATTTTTATTTCATGACTTGTGTACGTTTTAAAAAAATCAGGAAATAAAATTGAGTTGGAATTCTGTACAAGTGTGCAACGTAGCCAAAAAAAGTGTTCGTTTTTTTAAAAAAAATTTGTCAAATCAGAAAATAATTTAAGTCAGTTGAAATTAGGTACTAGGGTATACCCTTTCGTAATAAATAAGTACGCTATTTTTGTTGGATCATAAAACTTAAGTAGCATTGAGCGTGATCAGTTCCTGGGTGACCGTATGGAATGAAACAAGTGTATTTACTATTCGAGGACGAGGGAAGCGACTCCGGAGAGGTATAGCAGCATAATAGTATGATTAAATTTACTATTTTAAATTAAAATAGTTAATTGTATGACTTTCCAATCTTTTTTTCACTTAATGATAGGAACGGAGAACTTAAAATTCGATGTTAATTATAATAGATTTAAGTAGAAGCTAGTAACTGAATAAAAATAATTATATGTATAAGATAAATTCATGTAAAATATTCGTTTTATAATTAAATAATTAGACATATAAAAATTTTAAATTCCAAAATTATAAAAAAAAATCAAAATAAAGTTAGTAAAAAATAACTTAAGTCTGTAAAGATTAAAATAATCATTATCAAAAACAAACAACCCAACCAAAAAATAATTTAAAGCTCATAAAAATAAACAAACTAGTTCTTATGTAACTTAATGTTTGAGATTATCTCAAATTTGTAGGTTCAACATTTAAAAAATGCAGTCGCATCACTTTTATGATAAGTTTCATCACATTTTAGTTTTAAATTAAAGCTTATTTTAATAATTTTCTGTTCTGCTATCAGTCGGGTTTTATTATGCATTTTTACGAGTTAATACCTCTTTTAATTGGATGAGTAGTCAAATAAAAATGATTTTTTATTAGTTTTAAAGTAGATAAAGTTCAAATTCTTTTTTTTTTGTTTACACATTGTTAGACAGTTTATTTAAAATTATAATAAGCATAGGTAAGAGAGTAAATCATAAATTGATGATACTTTAGGATTTATCAAATAGTTTAGACCAAACAAGACTATAAAAGTTAGGATTTAAAGGGGATATAAAATTGAATTGTAAGTAGTTGTTTGAAGTAAAATTATTAATTATTTGTTACGTCATTTCATTAAGTAAATTTTAAATAGGGATTCAGTTTTTTTATTGATTCATAAAATTTGAATACCGAGAGTCAAGCGAGTTTTGAATAAGAGCGTTTAGAAACACTCGACAGTGGTTGTGGTTGATAATGATGGGTTGTTTTGATACTTCTCGGGAAGTTACCAATCGCTTTTGTACACTGATGATGTTCCTAAATGCTAGATTTGTATAACAACCGATAATCACTAGAACTTTTCGTTAAGCATACATCGGGTATTTAAAATATGTGAACCAAAAGTCATCGCGTCATCAAAGTTGTGTTGAACCTCATACTAATTGACATCCTACTGGTTATTACAGTAATTTTTAAAGTAAATGATCACAAATAAATAAACGCTATATTATTCTTAACTATGAAGAAATCACAAATTAACAAATTAATAATAAATATTGTAATCGTAATAATTAATGTAAATATTTATGATTCATACAAAATTTCAGATTTCCTACAAAAATTGTAATTATTTGTTCAAAAACAATTTCTTTTTTAACCCTCCAGATTTCATACTTCAACCAAGATGAAGAAGATCCCTCTGTATTTGTAAATACAACAAACAAAGTCTTAGATAATTCATTGACACCAACTTTTTCCCGTTTTCTTACTAGTAACAGACAAATTGTATGATTCATATTTCCAAATACCTATGAAAACTTGGTTCGTATTTTCTTGATGTTGATATTTAGTATCTACAACATTAAGGCCCGTATTCTAAGACGTTTTCCTAACATTTCCTAACATTTTCCTAACTCTATCTCGGACCATTGTGATGTTGTTATCATCAGATATGAGATGTCATTATTATCAAAGATGTGATGTTATTAGTCTTTGATTTCCTTGAACTAAAGTCCTTCCTTGATTTAGAAGATGTTTAAAAAAATTAGCCAACGTCAAACAAAAAGCTTTTTTACTTTTAATTATTTATACCGTAGGTATATAGGAAAAGTATTGTGTTTGCAAAAATCTGAAACAGGGATGTCACCGGAATTATCCGTTTCAGGTGTTTTTAAGGCCTCCTGAGTGGTTTTCACAAAGTTGCCTGTCTGTACGTGTGTACTGCGAGTACGAAGTAGGTAGGATGAGCGTAGCGTATACGATGTGATAAGGGAAAAGTTACGAGGTAACCCGTACCCGTTTTTTTTATTTTAGAACGAAAAATGTTTGAAGAAAAATAAGAAGACTACAGATCTCTTGGTCACTACACAGTGTTGATACTGGGGGCCGCTTCGCTGCCACATTGGTAATCTCTTGTATTAGTTTATCGTTTTACTAGTCTCTGTAAGTAGCGAACTGCCGCAGTTATATTCTAAACATTGCTGACTTGATAACTCAAGCCTCTTCATCTTTTATGTTGACATAAACATTATAAAACTTATATATAGGGACAGTTTGTTTTCTATTGTTCTCTTGTACTTAACTTAGTGTACCTATTAAATAAATTTATTGTTTTTAAAAATTTTAAATCTTATTCGTTTCACGTAATTTGCCGCAAAATAAGCAAATTTTTAAATTTGCTTTATTGACTTTAAAAAGTCCAAAAATCGTATAATTTCTTTACATAAAATTATATATTTGTCAAACAATAAACTCAACACTTATACTGATATATTTGATTTTGATTTCGACATTTTGTTTGCCTTATATACTTGTATATTTATATAAAGTATCAGCTACAAAACTTCTACGATTTCTTTTGAATTTTTGCCAAGTCGCTATTGTGATTTAATGACTTTATAAACAATAGGCAACAGGGTTCTGAACTTTAATTTGATTGATGTTTAAATCAAGGTTCATTCCGACCCGAGAAAGTGTTCAAGTTATCGAGAGACAAAATAAACGTCTAGGAACCGTTCATTAACATACACATAACATGCATACATACATACATACATATATATATATATATATAATTATATATATATATATATATATATTATATATATATATCATTAGAAATAATAATAATAACTTCCAGAAGGTGAAAATATAGGTGTTATGGTTATGGATTTTAGAAATATTCGACATTAGTCACATCGGTCTGTGAGACAGGAAGCTTACGAGCTACTACACAGTAGCTCGGAAACTTCCTTCTCACCAGTGAAAGGAATATATATATATATATATATATATATATATATATATATATATATATATATATATATATATACCTTATCAAAATGAAATATATTGTTGATCGATGAGTCCTACATCCCTCTTTTTTCCTTTATGATCCTAATTCCCATTAGAAATTTTTCGAAATACATGTCTTTAAGAACCTCCGTCTATCTCATCCCGCCATGTTAATAGATAGTAAGAGATTTCTCAATCTCCAAAATACCTAAACTTATTTCAATAATAGATCTAAGTCTCGATAAGTTAAAGCATTTATTTAAGAATCTTAGGATATCGATTAGTTAATTAATGTCCTAAAACATGTGAGAACGCAGGAAACCAACTCCTGTTTGTCAACTTCCTTACATAACATTCTTATTAATCAATTTAAAAATTTTACATCAAATATTAGAAATCAATTAGCTTATAATTTGAAATTAATATACAGTAATTATGCTGGAGAGTTTTATTGAACATTACATAAGAAAGCGGGCGTCGTAGTTTGGCCTTATTTGATGTGGTTTAGATCAGATGACATTTAATTTGAAAACTTCCTCAAAATATTTTGGTTCCTTATCTGCTAAAATAGAATGAAGCGAAATGATTTAAGCGTTGCAATAGCAACAAATCGGAAAAGGGGGTTACCTCGAATGTTTTCACAAAATTAGATTCACCTTATTAGATTTACAAAATGTATCCTCCTGCCACACCGCAATTGCTTCCTTCGTCCCATAATATGATAACCATCTAATTTAAATTGTAGTCAAGGGTTACGCAAATTGCGGTCTCCGGACCCCTACGGGTCCATGAAAAGATTTTAGGGGGTCCGCTAGCTAATAACCAACCTATCATCTAATAACCAATTATCAGCAAAACTCAACAGTCCATAAATTATCTGTAAATACTAAGGCCCGTATTCAAAGACGTTTTCCTAACATTTCCTAACATTTCCTAACATTTCCTAACATTCTCCTAACATTCTCCTTAGGAGAATGTTTTTTAATTATTAAAGAAGTTATGTAAGGAAGTTGACAAACAGAGTTGGTTTCCTGCGTTCTCACATGTTTAGACATTAATTAACTAATCGATATCCTAAATTCTTAAATAAATGCTTCAACTTATCGAGACTTAGATCTATTATTGAAATAAGTTTAGTATTTTGGAGATTGAGAAAATCTCTTACTATCTATTAACATGGCGGGATGAGATAGACGGAGGTTCTTAAAGACATGTATTTCGAAAAATTTCTAATGGGAATTAGGATCATAAAGGAAAAAGAGGGATGTAGGACTCATCGATCAACAATATATTTCATTTGATAAGGTATATATTATATATATATATATATAATATATATATATATATATATATATATATATATATATATTATATAATATATATATATTTCCTTTCTGGTGAGAAAGGAGTTTCCGAGCTACTGTGTAGTAGCTCGTAAGCTTCCTGTCTCACCAGACCGATTGACTAATGTCGAATATTTCTAAATCCATAACCATAACCTATATTTTCACCTTCTGGAAGTTATTATTATTATTTCTAATGTTATATATATTATATATATATATATATATATATATATATATATATATATATATATATATATATATATTATGTATGTATGTATGCATTATGTGTATGTTAATGAACGGTTCCTAGACGTTTATTTTGTCTCTCGATAACTTGAACACTTTCTCGGGTCGGAATGAACCTTGATTTAAACATCAATCAAATTAAAGTTCAGAACCCTGTTGCCTATTGTTTATAAAGTCATTAAATCACAATAGCGACTTGGCAAAAATTCAAAAGAAATCGTAGAAGTTTGTAGCTGATACTTTATATAATATACAAGTATATAAGGCAAACAAAATGTCGAAATCAAAATCAATATATCAGTAAGTGTTGAGTTTATTGTTTGACAAATATATAATTTTATGTAAAGAAATTATACGATTTTTGGACTTTTTAAAGTCAATAAAGCAAATTTAAAAATTTGCTTATTTTGCGGCAAATTACGTGAAACGAATAAGATTTAAAATTTTTAAAAACAATAAATTTAATAGGTACACTAAGTTAAGTACAAGAGAACAATAGAAAACAAACTGTCCTATATATAAGTTTTATAATGTTTTGTCAACATAAAGATGAAGAGGCTTGATTATCAAGTCAGCAATGTTTAGAATAACTGCGGCAGTTCGCTACTTACAGAGACTAGTAAAACGATAAACTAATACAAGAGATTACCAATGTGCAGCGAAGCGGCCCCCAGTATCAACACTGTGTAGTGACAAGAGATCTGTAGTCTTCTTATTTTTCTTCAAACATTTTTCGTTCTAAAATAAAAAAAACGGGTACGGGTTACCTCGTAACTTTTCCCTTATCACATCGTATACGCTACGCTCATCCTACCTACTTCGTACTCGCAGTACACACGTACAGACAGGCAACTTTGTGAAAACACTCAGGAGCCTTAAAAACACCTGAAACGGATAATTCCGGTGACATCCTGTTTCAGATTTTTGCAAACACAATACTTTCCTATATACCTACGGTATAAATAATTAAAAGTAAAAAAAGCTTTTTGTTTGACGTTGGCTAATTTTTTAAAACATTCTAAATCAAGGAAGGACTTTAGTTCAAGGAAATCAAAGACTAATAACATCACATCTTTGATAATAATGACATCTCATATCTGATGATAACAACATCACAATGGTCCGAGATAGTAACGATTTTGAAACTCATAAGTGCTAATAGCTTCATCATTGAGGAGTTATGATCGCGTAATTAAATATTATGACTGGTTAGCTTTTAGCACAAAATAAATATGTCATTAGTGAAATAAAATGACTGAATGACATGTCATGATATGATTATTTTATTATATCCTATTTTAAAAGTGCTATTTCATTTCTTGTACAATTAGATTTAGAAACATTTAAAGGATAAACATATCAAATAATAAAAATAAATTATACACAAATTTAAGTAGAATTAAGGATAGTTAATGAAGGTAGTACAAAAACAAAAGGGTAATTTGAAAGGATAAAAGTTCCTTATTGTTTAATATTAGAAGACGAAGTCTAGGTTTAAAGAATGAACCTGAGTTGAGTGGCTGAAAAGTTTATGTAATTGTTTTTATTCGCATCTGTCTTTGTTACGAGATAATTATAGACACTTAGGCATATAGACACTAACATAACTAAGACATATAGACACTAACATATCCAGGATAGACCTGGATATAAAACCAAGCTCACAATTTAATATCGGGCCAACCTCATTGGTTCCTCAACTATGTTTTCTCGCGCTTACAACTGATGATAACCGTGTGTAATACTATAATAAATATAATCGAGCGTCATAATTAGTACCAAGCTTATCCCCGTTCTTTCTGTTATGTAAACACTTGGTCTACTTAGCAGATCAAGTATTTTTTTAAAAAATTTAATTAATATTTTAATAACTATTACAAAAGATAAATCATTAACCAATAAATACTGTAATTACTTAAATGAAGAAGACCACACAAGTTTTATATTTTGTGTCACTTAGAACTATAAGTTACATAACTTCTTGCTTATATTCATGTAGAAGTTTGAACTTTGAACAAGGGTACTTACAATTTAATTAGCCGTTTAATTACAGAAAATGTGCAGTAAATTCCAGGTCTTAAAATTGGTTTCATAATAGCTTAAATTACTTATTGTGTTGCACTTAATTTTAATTGTAAATCTTAATTAATATAAAATTTAATTACTTTTTATTCATGAACTCTTGAATGAGTTTTGTGTTTCTTCTTTTGGAGATAAAATTTTGAATGCACAACTGGCGTATTAATCTCTTTTTCTCTAGTTTTAACAACTTCCTCGTCTGCGTCTCTTGAATAAATTAAATTTATTTATCATCGGCTACATCTCGGGAGTAAAACTTTATTCCCGACTTTCATAACTTTACACCCTCGGCTACGCCTTGTAATTAACAAACCATGAAAAGAAAAATAAAGAGTCTTTTCACAGAAAACTTTGTTTATTTACAAATTACGCTAATCGATTTCGACCTAACAAGAGGTCATCATCAGTGCTTGACAAACAAATAAGTAAATAATAAATAAAAAAAAAACTTAAAGATAAAATAATAATAAAAAAAATGAATAAACAAATAAAAGATAGGTACGAAGACAATTAAAATAAATAGAATAAATAAAAACATAAATTAAAGTAGAAAGGGCTTAGTTTCAAACATAAAAAGTTAGTTTTGAAATTAAACTTTATGTTAAGAATATAAAAACAGTTCAGTATACAGATAAAGAATACAGTAAAGTATAAAGAATATAAAAATTCCCCAGAAAATGAGATTATTAAATATTAAAATAACAATATATGGATATTAATTGAATTAAAAAATTAAAGTTGGCTAGATAAATTTGAGGTCTAGCCAAAAAAATCTTTAACTAAATTAAAATTGACTTGATTTTTAACTTATAAATACAAGTAGCGTATTCGATACTGTTTTCGGTCGTTTCTTAAGGATAATTTTGAAGGATTTATAATTTAATTAATAATATTGCGATATAAATTTTGATATCAATATTACTTGGCGACAAGTAAGTACTAACAACTCAATATTAGATAAGACAAGTACTAAACATTCATATAGATAAGACAGTACTAAAAAATTCATATAGATAAGAGATACTAAACAATATATAGATAAGACAAGTTACTAAACAATATAAGATAAGACAAGTACTAACATTCATATAGATAAGGCAAGTACTAACAATACATATAGATAAGACAAGTACTAAACAACTCATATAGATAAGACAAGTACTAAACAATTCATATAGATAAGACAAGTACTAAACAACTCATATAGATAAGACAAGTACTAAACAATACATAGATAAGACAAGTACAAACAATCCATATAGATAAGACAATACTAAACAATCCATATAGATAAGACAAGTACTAACATCCATATAGATAAGAAAGTACTAAATTCATAGATAAGACAAGTAAAATTATATAGATAGACAAGTACTAAAAAATTCATATAGATAAGACAAGTACTAAACAATTCATATAGATAAGACAAGCACTAAACAATACATATAGATAAATAGGACACATCAACGTGTACGTCATCATAATAAAGGAAATCGTCGAACCGTAATATAATTAACTTTTTTCCTACCTTGGCCTTCCTTACATACTAACAGAGTTACTACTTATTGTCATAGACGAGTCGTTACCATGTCTTCTATAATAAAAGGTAAGGAGTATTTGGTTTTATGACTTTATCAAGTGACGTCACAAAAACTTTTGAACGTCATGTTATTTAACTGAAGGTTTGAGAATCATAGAGATGTTATTACTTAGTTGAATTTTGAAACATATAAAAGCTGAACACCTTCGACTATTAATAGTATCAAAAAGATATGACAAATTATAGTAAATTATATAAAAGTCAAGCGCATTGGTCCGCATGTCGGGTGAGTTTCCTTTGGAATGCGTGTTTCCGTGCTTAGTAATCCATTTTATGCTTAAAGTTCCGGTTTATGCTTTATAACTTGAGCAGTTACTCAATTATCAAGCACTAACTCATTTTTTTCTGTATTTTTCAAAGGAAATGCGCATAATTATCCTGTTGTCTATACAAAACTATGTCCCTCAAAATTGGCAGTTCGCACCATTATTAGCACTAGTTTAATGCTCAGTTGGTTTCTTTAAAGGTTTTAGCGCATTTTCTTTGAAAAATACAGAAAAAAAGGTTACGTGTAGTGCATAGAAATACATAGAAAACGACACCCCAATCGAAATTTAATTATCAGCCGGTAATTTATTATGGTTTTTTCAATTAGGTCACTGAGAGTGGTCGTATCGACTTCGGACAAGTTTTTTCAATTCAGTGTCCCAAAAAACAAAAATTATGAATTTTGTTGATTTTTTAAAAATCTTGCTTTCTCAGCAAATCGGGTAAATAACGTCACAAAAACCTGGTTTTCAATGGGATTCGCGAAACCTATTTTTCGTCATCAGAGACCCCTCTGAGGTTTGACTCCCTCCATGACGCCTATTCCCCTAGCGAATTTTTCCCAATGAAATTTGGTTAAAACAAAACAGTACATTGTGTAATTGACGTCTTAATAAAAACGATGGGTTTATGAAACCATTTTAATCAACCGAGTCTGCAAAAGCTATCTATGTGTAACTATTGTATGTGACGCTAAAGATAATATTATTTTACTAGGCTATAAACCGGCATTTTATTGCAGCAGAAATTAGTTAATTGACGAGCAAATACCGAGTTACTACTCATAGGGTCGCATATAAGAGCTGACGAAATGGTTTAATAAATTCATCGTTTTCATCAGGACGTCAATTATAATATACAATTTTTTTCTATCCTAGCATATATTACTGGAGGGGGCATACCGAACATCATCACTAGGTTGAAAGTAGACCTAAATTTAAAAGTTTAGTGTATACCTAGTGCTTATGTAGTGTGTATCTAATGGAGTTTTTTTATGTAAGTGATTACGGGTCTTGAATCAGTAATCGTTGAGTCAAGTGTCATACTACAGCCTTATCATACTAACGATTATATGTGATAGACGCGATAGTACATCGTGTCGTTATGTCTAATGACAGGTATGAGAACCTTTCTCAATACCAAGAATCCTACCTTGTATTACTTCCCTTACATAACAAACTCATCTATTTATTTTTCCTCGACTTTTGGTTTTTTGTGGATTCCAATTTTTTTTCAGTATTAAACTGCCAAGTGTTGCTAAATGTGAAACTAAGCTTCCATGTTTTTTATTATAAAATTAATTTACATCATGTCTTGTATTAAGACTTCAGAATTGAACTGTCACTGGCAGTCAAATAGCTACCTTAACACTTTTAACCGTCTACAGTCAGAGAATTACTTCTTCAGGGTGAATATGATAAGGGTAACTGTCCAATGTGAGGATATTGACGTGATTCACTGTTTCGTGTGTCTTGGACAAGACTAACAATTTCAAGTGTAGACATAAGAAAATTTGGTGTCTTTCCTCTTTTCCTCTTTTTAATGTATCCCTAAATTAATTAATAATTCAGTAAATTTGCAAGTCTTTAACATTTCTTTTAAGTATCGATGTTTCAGTCAAGCTAGTCATGCCTAAAGAGCAATATTTACTTCGAATTACGAACAATAAATAAAGGAATCAGAACTATTATACATAGTGAAAAAGAAATAATTTAAGTTATTCTTAATCAATTTATAGTTGCCTTTGAGGAAAAAATTGTATCTATACCTTGATTAAATTATAGGGTTTCAACAAAATATAATTCAAAAATAAAAATGACCTATTAAAAATTAATAAAATTTGCCTTCCCTAATATGGTAAATACCAAAACTACGAAATTACTTTTGTATTTATATAACATATAAATTACTAAAAAGCCTAAGTGGTTTTAGTAAAAACCTAAACCAGTTTGTAGGCCTAGAGATATATAGTACTAGAGGGGGCATAGCCTATCTCAATGTTAGATGTTTCACAATTAAACCTATAGGGCCCCTCTAGTAATAATATCTCTATGGTACGACGTGTAGTGAGTAATACCTAGTACACGTAGTACGTAGTAAGAAACTACAAAAAATATTATTTTATGAAGACACTCCTAATTGAAATGGTTTTTGTATGTTTTAGGTATGTTCTGAATATCCTTTTGGTTATCTGTAAGTATCTTGTGAGTGCTTTGCTTTCTTGGTAAAACTGTGTTTACTACTTACAAGGTAGAGGTTTGTTAATATAAAATCTTAATCTTCTACAGGAAAAATTATTTAAAGTTTCCAGTTATAGAGGTTTATTGAATTCTTCAAATCAGTCATTCCCTATTACACGACTAGACTCAACAAGTGTTACGGATAAGTTAAATGTATTCTGATTTTAGACATAATTCTTAAATTATGTCTAAATGTTATATCCTTTGTTAGATGTATAGGCAAATTGAAACTACCACGATTCAATTTAATATAAATTTAGATTAATTATTTTATTATTATTAATTATATAAAAAAATAGATTCACTTACGAAATTCACGTTGAAAGAAAAGGGAAGGAACAAGTGCGTGCTGGCCATCTCGACAATCCTGTTACTCCAAATTATTGTGAGAAGACGTGCACAGAAGATCTTATTTTAGACGTCAACTGGCGCGAATTATGAATTAAACAATTTAAATATGTAACACTAAATTATATTAATTTGCAAATGAATATTATTAAATTATATTCATTAGCAAATGAATATAATTTAGTGTTGAATATTTAAACTGTTTAATTTATAATTCGCGTAAATTATAATTAAATAAGTACTAATATGCGTTAGTGGTTTTGAAAAAGGGCGATAGTGCCCCCTGGGGGCGATAAAGGATTCTAAGAGGGTGATGAGACATAAAGGGGTAATGAAAAAGGGGTGATGAGTCGTAAAGGGGTGATTTAGGGCAATTTAGGATAACAAAAATATAGTTTTTAGTTTAAATTCAAAGAGGCAGGTTATATAATTTCAACAGCACATAATAGATGCCACCATTCTACAATATAGAACTCGTCCAAGCATTGCATTAAAAATGCACTATTTCAAAATAGAAAAAGATTTTTTTTTGGCTTGCTACGCTCGCATTCTGGGTTGTTTATCATAGCTTATCATAAGCAGTATATTAAATTTTGAAGGGTGCCGCTTATATTGCTAACGACCCCTCATGAAAAATAATTGCTACAATACTCGAGCGAGAAAATATTTATTTAATATTCTTAACATCTACATTTAGTTTTGATTATTAGAGAGTAGTAAAAGTTGATTTATAGACATGATTTAAAAACTGCCCAATTTTCAGCTTCGTGAAATTGTGACTTTTATGGAGAGGACCAGTCTTTGTTACTTATTATGAAAATTTAACATTGGCTCGGCACCAGTAAAGCATTGTGAAAAATAATTCACAGGATCTTTAAAATGAGCTTCCTTGGTATGTTATGTACACCCACGCATAATCAAATGTGCACCTCCCCCTCCCCTCTAAAATAATAATGATGGGAGCGATAGAACATTTACGAATCTATAATTGAACGATGAGTAAAAAAAGATTGAGAACCACTGCGTTATTCCCCTTTTTTCTGACATTTATCACTCAAAAACCACATCAATTTAAGAAATAAGAGGTTAGAAATGCTGACGCAAGCTATAGTACGTGGTAATTATGCTTGACTCATTTTACAGTGTCATAGCATCTTTATTGTTACTACTACTACTAACATGCTTTTATTAAAATGTTTAATATTAATACATTTTTTACAACACAACAATGTGTAAAGCATCATCTGCATACAATGACCTTCTTATACTCGTTCGTTGACTCCAAACTGATAGACTTATTAATAAAACAATGTAAATTCTTATAAATAAAAGTATAGTATTATAACAGTTAATTGTTTTGCAATAACCTTATTGTCCAGTCATTATAAGGTCATTGTTTATTTTAATACAATATGCTTTAACTTTAATAATCTCTGCAATCTCTAATAAACCTCTTGACATTTGCTTTTTAAAAATACTTTTTATAAAAAAAAACATCTATAACAGCACCACTCTTCTGCACTTAGCGTACAATTTTAGTCTTCTATTTAAAATTCTATAACGACACAACTCTTCTCCACCTTGCCTGGACATTTTTGCCATCTATTAAAAACTCTATAATGGCACTACTCTTATGCACTTTGATTTAATCTTTTGGTCCAGTTTTTAAAAATTAAAGACGTTTCTTGTCTTTTAATTTTAAGCCGTCTATATGTCTTTTTGATCACATCTTATAATGTAAAGGCGTAAATAGTTTGTAACTTTGTTTTAATCTTCCTAATGTGTCATTGTGGGCCAAGTTTGGATGCAAGCACGCTACAAGCTCATTGAAGATACTTTTTTGTAGAGTGTGTTTTTATCGCGTGCCATGATTGGAAGCAATCATGCTACCAGTTCATTGTAGATAGTTTTTTCTTGTAGGGCATGATTTTATAAAGTGTCAAGTTTGGAAGCAATTATGCTACAAGTTTGGCCGTACTTTTTAAGTATATAATCTGGCCAGTTTGGTAATCATAAAATCCGACTATGATCGTTATCATGTAATTCAGCCTTGCTTTGTAATTATATAATCCGGCCTTCGTGTGTAACAAAGAAGGCTGTAAAACGAAGTTTGTCTTAAAATTTATTTTGAATAATAATTTGATTGTTATTGTCTAATATGTGGAACAATAAAGTGTGAAGTCCTCCTGTATGTGCTTTAATGACACAACTTTAGATCCATTGTTTAAGTAATAAGTTTCGCCATGGCTATTTGCATATTGATTTTTAGAATTTAAATGACTTTTTGCTTCATCATTACTCTTTTTTTATTTTTTATAATGTTGCTTAGCGTTATGTTTTTTTCAAATAAGCATTTAACTAACGGCAACGGCCGGTTTTGTCAATTTGATAAAAACTAATTGGTATTTATAATTTTTCTCAATGCTGAAGTATAACAAGAGGTAGAGAATCATTCAGGATTCCAGGGCTTTTTCTTCTGCATTTCGTCTAAATGGTAAACACAAATCAAAACAAAGTTCAAATCCTCGAGACTGTTATTTCTGTTTCAAATGCTTCGACGTGATTACTACCAGAAGGAAGTCGGTAGAAAGCTACAAATAAGTGAGCTACTTTCTTAGTCTGATTCTTGGATGCCATGGACTAGAGTTGGAGTCTGCAGTTCCCTCAGAGACATGAAGTAAGTTTGTAGTCTTAGAAGTGAATCCAAGTCCATAGTTTCCACGGGTTCAAAAAGTGGGATACTTCTTAGCTCACTTTAGCGACAAGAAGAGGGCTTATAGTCTTGGACGAGATTCAGAGTCTGTTGTTCCCTCAGGTCACTTCTTTGACCATGAAGTGGCCTAAAAAGTGAATCATTTATTGGGTAACATGGACTAGTCAGAAACCGTAGTTTCCTCAAGAACAAGAATAGGGCTTGATTCGTGTACCAGATACTGAGTCTGTAGTTCCCTAAAATCATTCATATTATATTTAAGTGCTTATTTCTTTCCCTGCCCATTTTTATAGCCTTAGAATAAATTCTGGGCTAGTAGTTCCCACTGAGGCTATTTGTTGTCTTAGACTCGATGCCATAACTTAAGGACTAGAAGTAAGCAACTTCTTATTGAGACACTTCTATGAAGCATTGGACAAAATTCCTACCAGTTGTTCTCTCAATACCAGCCAAAAGTTTATGGTATCTCCTCTCTATGTTACTTTTATTACTCGCATTTATCTGCTTTGTGTCTATAACTGGCAACTATCAACTTTGTCTACAGATCTACTACCGTTGTTGAGTTGACAAATTGTTGAGTTAACATCCGATTGTATCACCTTAATTCTCGGGCTTAAGCGTTTAGTTTTAAGAAGATCTGAATTATTTTTTATTATGCTGTCTATCAGCATATCAGTCTCTGTCACGCATAACTCCAGCGGTGTCAATTCTCTGCAATGACACCTTTTTAAATGTTTCTCGTATAAGAAGAATTGCCCTTAAATTTTTTTAAGTTATTTTGCTATACCAACCTACTTTGTAGAAAAGGATTTTGTCTTTTTGTTGTCTTTATTAAGACATCACGGTTAGTGGGTCACCTTTCTGACCAAAACATTGCTGCCATTAAAAATTTTACAAATATGTAAATTATTCATATTTATACAAATAATCCAATTTACATATATTTCCAAAAATACTCTTACCAGCATGACAAAAGGATTTTAACGGAATTATTTAACCTTTTAAGATACTGAATGTTTAGAAGTGGGTGTATGATGTCTTTATTGGACTTCATTTACTTGGACTTTAATTACTTGGACTTCATTTGGACTTTATGATTAAAATAAGTTTACTTTAGATCATAGACCTCTGACTATACAACTTTTTCTAATCTTTGTCTAATAAAGTATGAGAAATCTCTATTATTTAAAATTTATATGTTATTCAATAAATATTATTAAAATGGATTTTATTTACTAAAAGTGACTGCCTCTTGTAAAGCAAGAGCAGGCCTTGCTGCAGATGTGGTTTTGTACTTAAATGGCTCAAGAACTGCGCTAGTAACATATGCGGTTTTGTACTTAAATGGCTACTGCGCTAGTAAGTATGTGGTTTGTACTTAAATTCCTCGAGAACAGTGCTAGCAACACATGTGGTTTTGTTCTTAAATACCTCGAGAACTGTGCTAGTAACATATGTGGTTTTGTTCTTAAATACCTCGAGAACTGTGCTAGTAACATATGTGGTTTTGTACTTAGTGATAGTGATAGTAGTAGGGGGTGGTAGTAACTACCAGGCAAGTAGGCCACGTTGTTGGGCCCTTTTTGCCAGCTCCCTAAGATAGTGTTTTACTCCTTTTAATTTCAAGTGTAGGTATATTTCATCTAATCTAGACAGTAGAGCCGTGGATTTCTATGGTTCCTTTCATGCTTTTTCAAGCAATCATACATATTTTCACTGACTCTCATAGTCTAGTGAAAACTGGGAACAACACGTGCTCTCACTGTTAAATCAAACCTCCACACACTTTAAACTACAAGGCAGAAACAGTATAGTATTATAATGAATCTACTATGAGGGTCCTAAATTTTTCCTATACCCAGTTTCATTTAGGTAAGGGATGTTTAACGAGTACCTGAAACGTACAGGCTCGAGACCACCAGCTTTACGTCCCTTCTGAAGGACGTGGTACGCAGAATTTTTATCCTCTCATAAAATCCTAGAGGCCGTGCTGGGATTGAACCCATGACTAAAGTCCATTCACTCTGTGTATTGGCCGCGTACCTTAACCACTACACCACGGGTGACCCTGGTTTTGTACTTAAATGTCTCTAGACTGTCTAGCAACACATTGGTTTTGTACTTAAATACCAGAGAACTGTGTTGGCAACACATGTGGTTTTGTACTTAAATACCTCGATAACTATGTTGGCAACAGATATGGTTTTTTATTTAAATATTTTACCTCTGCTAGTTACAGATGTTGATAGGTACAAAAAAAAGAAGTACACGTATAAGAGAAATGCACATATACCTAACGTCTATCCTTACAGTTAAATATCGTTGGTGCTGAAACGTCGGAATTTGTTGGAAAAGGGAGATGTCACGTATTTTAGTACAGGAATATTTCTCCTTTCTATTTATAGGAGATTGAGAAGCAATGTATAATTTTATTTGACAAAGCTAAAAAAGCTATAAATAATATAAGAAAATTAATATGTACACAATTCGGCGTAGCATTTGCATAAAGTCAAATGTAACCTTGAATTGATAATAACGACAAATCTGTGCTTGCATTGCAAGGTCAGAGGTCACCCGCAACATTTTCTCCTACAAACCAAAAACTAATAACTAAAATTATTAACAAAACTATCATCTTCAGTGTCATAAATAATAACAACAATAGAGTTTATCCTACGCAACTTTAATTCTACACTAAAATCACACAGCTCAGCTCCCAAGGTTAAGCATTCTCTTATGACGAATCTGGGATGTCGTTGCGAAATTTTGGAGGTACCACCCACAAGAAATATTAAAGGATTGACAGGAAACCAATTTTATAATTTTGTACATCGTTTATCATATTGTTTAGCTTTTTAAGTTCATACTTCAAGTTACGTGCTTTTAATACTTAAATCGATTATTGATGCTTTTATTGATCGATTATCACAGATTTTACTATTGTGTGATTTTTATTTTTATTTTAAGATTTGTGACTTATTTGTGATTTTACATTTGTTAATATTTATGAAACTGTATAAGGCGTGTAAAGGAGGACACATTTGATTTGATTTTTTTTTATAAAATTTATTTCTGTAGTTAGTTCTAAGTGTTTGGCGGACAGGAAGACCTCGACCATATATCTATGGCTAAAACCCATAGCTGGATACATGAAAAATGCCATGTAACAACAAACGATATGTTAAGACATGTTGGGGTTGACAACGCTGGGGCAAGATATCTCCGTTTAGTTACCAACTTATTATGATTTTGTTTATAAAACTTGCTGATATACAGACCATATGAGTGTCCTATATCTTTTACTAGACATAATTAAGACATCATTTGTAATGGTTGCTCTCTGGCTCTAATAATAGCTGTATTCTAGCACTGATAATAGCTGCACTCTGGCTCTAATAATAGCTATACTTTAGCACTGATAATAGCTACACTCTAGCACTGATAGTAGCTGCACTCTAGCTCTAATAATAGCTGTACTCTGGTACAGGTAATGGTTGCACTTTACCCCTGATAATAGCTGCACTCTAGCTCTAATAATAGCTGTACTCTAGCATTGATAATGGCTATACTTTGCACTGATAATTGTTGCATTTAAGCACTGATAGTTTCTGTATTCTCATTCTGATAAATGTTGTATGATGACAGTTATAATAGCTGAACTCTGACAGTGATATTTTTTTTTTCTTCCGTTAAGAAACAATCTTCTTTCATGGATTCTTTTCAACGTGTACCGCCGTGACGACAAAGCATGCCTGATGAAATATCTTTTTTGCCGATGACTGTTATCTTTAGCCGTCCCGTGGTCGAGAGCGTTAAAGATTCAATATTTATATCGACCTTTGGCACTTCGGAGGTCTGGGGTTCGCATCTCAGGTTACGCTCTCAGTTTATGTAAGATTATAGTTCAAATAAATTTTCGCCACCTTTAGATTACACTTTGAGTGTAACGGTTGCCACTACCACCTAAGGTTATTCCCGCAGAAGTTTTTCCTGATGGAGCGCAAGGATCTAAACAGGCATTATTATTATTATAATTACCTTGAGGTGTTAAATATTAATTTTAGTTCTGCTGTCCAAAAATTTTAATTTTATGTTTATATGTCTCTTGAGATTTAATATAATTGTGTGAGAGACACCTAGGAAATATAAGAAGCAAAATGCAATGCATCTGGGAATTGTTCCATCATTCGAGATTTGTCATCATTGATGGCTCCACATAATTTTATGGCCCTCTTTGCTACGTTACGTCGAACTCATCAGGGCGCCGACAGAGCCTGGACTCATTCTGACCTTCAATTAAAATTCCGAAGAATATAATGTGACAATTAATTACCAGGGACGAGCGGTGCTCTTTTACCGCCATCATGCTTGGCAACCAAAACATATATAATTTGATACTACCAGGTTTTTCCCACTACCCCTTTTCCTAGGTGTCTCTCGCACAATTATACTGTGCCAACTATTAATATTTTTCAAAACTTGGGAGTACCAAATGATATCTCTTGAGATTCCTAGTAGACACAATATAATTGTGCTAGATTCATGTTTTGCAAAACTCGGTAGTATCAAATGATATATTCCTCTTAGAGTTGAAATAAAGCTGCTGATTGATTAATATGATTGATTAATTTTCCAATGTCGATTTTATTTATAAGTTTCATAGACTTTTGCCGAAATTATTTCTTTATAATTTGATAAAAATTACTAGTGACATTTTGACACTAATAGTGACTGTATATATGGTTATGGATTGTCTAAATCCACGAGTAAATAAGTCTTTTAGTTAATTCTTTGGTTTAAAACCGAGCTTTAAAAATTGCCTTCTCTAGAGGACATATTTAACACCTACTTCATCACCTTGACAACCATTTTAATTACAAACCATAATTTATAACCTTCATTTTATAATTGCACACATTAAAAACTTAATAACAGCTGAAAATTGATTTGTTTCGAAGTCGGAAATTATCTTTTTAAAACAATTGGTTACAGTTGATTAACCCAACGAAACAAAGTCGTGTATAATCTAACAACAATGAACATTTCTCAATCGAATTTCAAGTTCCATCTGACTTTCGTGAAGGATGCAATCACAAGTAAAATAGTGACACGATTAACACTTTACTAATTTGAAACTGTTGTTTTATCTTTGCAGTATTAAACAATATTTTCATTTTACACATATTTACTTTGTTACAGTATTATTTAACATATTCTTGAGAGAGATTTGATTGATAGATTTACTAAAATATTACTAAAAACATACTTAAGTACAAATTAATAAGAGTAGGAAAAGTAGAATTAAGAAAGAAAAGCCTACAAAAAAGGAAGTTACGACCACCAAAAAGTGCCTAGTAAGTATCTGAGTGCTTTATACCATGATCAGCGATAAACCCCCTGATCCGGGGGGGTTTCTTTATGGATGTGAACGAAAAGATGACAGAAGCTGTCAAAATGACTCTAACCAGAAAGGAAAAAAGAGAGTGAGAAATAGTGCTAAAACAGCTCAGGCACACGCCCCAGTAGTGCCTAAAGCTAATCTCTCGTTCCTTATTGTCAAGAAGGCAGACGGAACATCTCTAAGCAATGTTTCCCCATTTCTCTTTGACAAGTTAATAGTTAACTCGTGCGGTGAAGTTAAAAACGTTAAAAAACTGAAAGATGGTACATTTCTAATTGAAACTTTTTCTACAGATCAAGGCGAAAAACTATCGAAAAATCTGCCTCGTAATATCCACATACCTCTTGTCGTGGAAGCTCACAAAACTCTCAATTCGGTTCGCGGCGTTTTCACTTCCCGCGATCTAGATTCTGTATCTATTGAAGAAATAAAAGACAATCTCCAGTTTGAAGGAGTAACCAATATTTACCGAATTTCAAGTAGGAAGAATGGTACTATTATCCAAACTAATTCCTATGTTGCTACCTTTGCTCTAGCCAGACTTCCGGAAAGGGTAAGGATAGGTTATTATTCAGTACCCGTTCGACCATATATTCCGCTACCAATGAGATGCAGAAAATGTTATAAGTTTAACCACGTTGAAGTTAACTGCAAAGCAGACACTTACACTTGCCCGGATTGTGCCGATCCAAAACACGAAACAGATGAAGTGTGTCCTAATCTTAAGAAATGTGTCAACTGCGGCGGGGGGCATTCAACATTAGATAGGGACTGTCCGCGGTGGAAACTCGAAAAAAAGGTTACGGAAACTAAAGTCTTAGAAAATATTTCTACATTGAAGCAAAAGAATGGTTATATCACAAGAAGTAGAAAAAGCAAAGACCTACGCCCAGCAGGTAAATTCTAAAAGAGAGACAAAAGACCAAGGAACACAATGTGACTTACCACCTCTACCGGCAGAAGAATCTTCCAAACCGACTGAAAAAATAGTTAAAAAGGCAGTAAAATCTTTTGAAAAACAGAAGGAAGAAAAAGTAAAAGTGTCCCCAAAACCAGAGTGCTTCAAAACTAATAAAAAAGAAGAAAAAAACACCACACAGCAACAAAAATGATAAAGGAAATCCCCGTCAGCAGTACCTTAAAGACGACGTTGTAGCAAGAATTTTAAACTCTCAGGAGGAAAAAAGAATGATGTGGGCTGACGAGTGGTCAATTTCCACTGAAGACAACAGCAGTGTCGCAAGTGAAACCTCCGCATCATCGCAGGGGAAAATATCTAAGAAGAAAAAGAAAAAAGACAAAAGAAACTGATTTTAGCTCAACCTAGACAGCCGCAGCTGTCTAAGTTAGATCTATAATCACTTCTTATTAGGTTTGTAATTAGAAGTAATTCTATCATATATTTATAATTATTTCATATACATATATATATTATTTTTATCGGTTGCTCCTTATCTATCAATCTTTATATTGATATTTTATAATATTTTCTTATTCATATTTTATTGTTATAATTCACACTAATATACCCATTTAAGTTAGTTTAGAAGTAATTAACAAATAATTCATAAGAATGGTACATCATCAGTTAAAAATAGGTAGTTGGAACTGTAAAGGTTTTAGAGCAGAATTGATGACATCAGGTTGCTGCTTGAAGAAGAGACTCTTCCCGTCCTCCTTCTACAAGAAACTCACTTACCTTCTCAACATACGATTAAACTAAAAGGCTACAAATCATACAGAAGAGACCCTGAGCATGGCCGCCAGGGTGGCTTAGCCACACTCATTAGTAACAGCTTACCGAGTCAACAAGTAATTATTACTAATAGTAGTCTACAAGTACTAGCAATAAGAGTAGGAGGCTCTTACCCAGTCACAGTTTGCAACATCTATTTAGAAAATAATACAAAAATAGAAAAATCTGCACTTGAAAACGTAATTAAGCAGTTACCGTCTCCGTTTATTCTAGCTGGGGATTTTAATGCTCACAATGCTCTGTGGGGTTCGGCAAAAACAGATCAAAGAGGGCAAACTATCGAAGCTCTCTTAGAAGACCTTGACCTATTTTTGTGTAATAATGACCAGCAAACTTATATGGATTCTCGCTCAGGAATCAGTGAGGCATTAGACTTAGTTATTACCAGTTGTGGGTTATCTAACTTATCAGCATTCAGGGTAGCACATTTTCTGTATGGAAGCGACCATTTTCCTCTTTTCATTACTCTATTCCCAAATGAAACAATCCCTTCTTCAAGTCCAAGGTGGGCATTCAAACGAGCAAACTGGGACACATTTCAAAGTTTCTTTTGCATAAAGAGGAATACCAGAGAAAAACTCCTGAAGATGAACCAGAAGACCTTTTGCACTACATAGTCTCTAGCATTAAAAGTGCTGCCAAACAAGCTATACCGAAGACTATTTCCAGGAACAAACACCCACTAGTTCCTTGGTGGGACGAATCATGCCGAATTGCCTTAAAAGAAAGGAGAAGAGCTTTAAAACGATTTAAAGTCAATCCAACTCGGAAAACTTGATAACTTACAAAAAGGCCAGATCAAACTGCAGACGCATTTGTAAGGAGGCGAAAGCGCAGTCGTGGCGCAAATACATTTCATCTATTACCCAAAACACTCCGGCAGCCGAAATCTGGAACAAAATTAAGTCTATATCAGGGAAGATTCATTCCACACCAATGCCATCTTTGAAAATTAACGACACAGAAATATCAGCACCTAAAGACGTTGCAGAAATTCTTGCAAACCACTTTGCTGACGTTAGCTCAGATAAATCATATCCCCCAGATTTTCAATCCAAAAAAAAGTTAGAAGAAAACAATGACATTTCCTACACCTCGACAACTCTAACTGAAAACTACAATTCACAATTTACACTCTGGGAACTTGAAACTGCACTCAACTCTCTAAAATTAACTGCACCAGGTCCAGATGAAATTTATAACATAATGCTCAAAAAATTACCCCCGAAATTTAAGAGATATATTCTTACTTTGTTTAACCGTTTTTGGACAGAACATAAATATCCTAACAGTTGGAGAGACTCTATTTTAATACCTTTGATAAAAACAGGAAAAAATCCAAATGAACCAGGATCATATCGACCCATAGCACTGTCAAATACATTGGGTAAATTGATGGAGAAAATGGTTAACTCAAGGTTAATGTGGGAGTTGGATCTAGAAATCTTTTATCACCATACCAGAGCGGATTTAGGAAAAACAAATCAACAATAGACAACCTGACACGAATAACAACATATATAAAAAATGGATTTTTAGAAAACAAAGAAACCATAGCTATATTTTTTGATTGCGAAAAAGCATATGACAAGACCTGGAGACACTTGATTTTACGACAACTTGAAAAGCTAGGGTTTAAAGGACACTTGCCGATATTCATAAAAAATTTCTTATCGCAACGGAGATTCCAAGTTAAAGTAGGTAATGTTCTATCATCAATAAAAGTACAAGAAAACGGGGTCCCACAAGGCGCAGTACTTAGTGTTACCCTTTTTATCATGGCAGTAAATGACATAGGAGAGCTCATACCTCACCCTATCAAAAAAAGCTTCTTCGTTGATGATATGACTATCCTACTTAGGGTGAAAAATAGAATAGACGCTATTTCTCCTCTCCAGAAATGTGTTGACAACATAAATAAATGGGCTGAAAGCAATGGTTTCAGTTTTTCACCTATTAAGACAGAGTGTGTAGTGTTCAGTAGAAAAAGAAACAGGGGAAGACAGCCACCACCTCATATATCTCTAACGCTGAAGGGACTGCAGATACCAGTAGTAACCCAGGTTCGGTACCTTGGCCTCATATTAGATCAAAAATTAACCTGGAAACCTCACATAGAACATCTAAGAGTAAAATGTCTAAAAGATACAAATTTAATTAGAACTATCCGAGGGCTTAGATGGGGAGCGGATAGATTGTCTCTTATGCGGATCTACCATCAGCTAATTCGAAGTAAAATGGACTACGGGTGCACTATTTATGGCTCTGCTAACGAAAGAACTTTAAGAAGGCTAGAGCCAATTCAAAACTATTGTATACGACTAGCTACAGGAGCTTTTAGAACTAGTCCAGTAGAAAGCCTACAGGTAGAAGCCAATGAGCCCCCACTTTCTGTGCGCAGAGATTTATTACTTTTGCGCCATGGGTTCAGGCTTTTACATGTCAATAATACTGTAGTCAGGAAATGTTTTTTCACTCCGAGCAACATTGAGAAATATGATAGAAAATGTACTACACCTAAACCTCCTGGAATAAGATTCAATAACATCATATCAGCCTATCACCTTAATCACCTCTCCCTTCAAGTTACCCAACAAGATACGCCAGAAATACCACCTTTCATATTAAAACGGCCAAGCATCCACTACCTGAGACAAACACAATCAAAAGTTAAAACACTGCCAGAGCAATCTCTCCAAGAACACCGGAAGTATGTGG
>JACMZG010001870.1:42547829-42570329 GCA_018340805.1 Microvelia longipes | reverse complement strand
TAAAAAAACTATCTTTCCGTATGGTACATCTTATTGTTGCCGTCATCTTGGTTTCCGCCATATTGGATTCAACTTTGAAATCTTAAATTGGAAGGGATATTTTTGATGGTAAATTTGGGTTTTATGAGTCAAAACTAAACTGTTTTGCTCCTTATGCTTTTTCGCTAAACCTAATACTTTGGCAGCAATTCGGCAGCAAAGTTCAGAAATTTTTAAAACGTCATCGTAAATAACTGCTTAATTTTGCGATTTTAGAAAAAAATCTGTGTAAAAAATTGTGTAATAATTGTGCTGTTTCATAATCTGTAGCTAAAAATAAGATAAGATTTTAAATTGATTAAGATCCCCACAAACCGCATTCGGATATCTTAATTAGGGCCTGAGATATTAAGGCGTTTCCGAACTTTTGACACACCCTGTATATATATAATATATATATATATATATATATATATATTATATATATATGTGTGTGTGTGTGTGTGTGTGTGTGTGTGTGTGTATGTTTGTATGAATATACGAGATTTGTGTCCTAGAAGTTTCTATTGGACACAACAATAACTTTCGAACGATTACTCGTTTCAAAATTAAACTTGGTACAAAAATTAACCTTGCTTATTTCCTGGACCCTAAAAGAAGTGTACCGGCAAATTTTCATACATTATACTGTTTATCTTCTAAATAATTCTTTACGATTACTACGGCCGAAAAAATAGCATATACTACACGACTGGGAATGGGTTTTTTTTTTACCTCGGCTCTTTTTCCTCCCTTCGTTTGACAGTAAACTACTTAAATGCCTCTGTGCATGCATCTTTAATTTTAGAAAGGATGTTTGTATATTTGATTTGAATACAATAGGATTTTTTCGATCCCCCAGATGTAGTTGGAAGCGTGAAAGTTCAGAATCGTTTAAACTTAGAGAAGGTTTTGTTTGTGACATACCGATACAAGGATCCTAAACTAGGTATTGAGCAAATCCTGTGCTGTACTTGACGCGGTCGCGGTTTTACAAACTGTAATTTTAAAATTAAGTTTCAATGTTGCTCAATTTATTTTATTATGTTTTGTTCTTTGACTTATTAAACTTTGTAAAAACAAGGCTTAACCAATCTTATTGATGAGTCATTAAAATTATTCACATTCATAGTCATAAATGTGTTTTCTGTTGTAAACCCGTGAAGAAAGAACAGTTTGGACTTTTGGGGCTAAAATAAAAATTTCTGAGTCTAGACTTTTTTTAACTACCTAGTATTGGTAGTAGTTATAAGGGGGGAGGCAAATAGGCCCTTCTTGCGTGATTTTGTTTCCCCCACTACTCTTCCACATTTACAAACAGTTTGAAGTTATTAATGAATAGGAGGGTGTCTTCGCAGCTTAAGCATAACATTTTTACACAGTACTTATAATTTTTATGTTTCATTATAAAAGACTATCAAAAAATAAACTGAGAATAACAAATCAAACGAAAAAAAAAATATTAAGCCTTAAACTTAATCGGCTGGCAAGTTTTTAATATTTAAAAACAATTAATATTGTAAATGGATCTAACAAAGCAAGTTTTTAATATTTTTAAACAATTAGTATTGTAAATAGAACTAACAAAGCAAGTTTTTAATATTTTTAAACAATTAATTTTGTAAATAGATCTAACAAAGCAAGTTTTTAATATTTTTAAATAATTAATATTGTAAATAGAACTAACAAAGCAAGTTTTTAATATTTTTTAACAATTAATATTGTAAATAGATCTAACAAAGCAAGTTTTTAATATTTTTTAAACAATTAATATTGTAAATCGATCTAACAAAGCAAGTTTTTACTTTTAAACAATTAATATTGTAAATAGATCTAACAAATATTTTGGTGCCATTTTGTATGATAATATTGTAAATTAATAAATTGTGTTGAATGACAAGAACAATGTTTAACAACAATTATAAATGTTAAAGTTGTTGTTGTATGTAAACAATACTTGTTAATGTGGTATTGTATGGGTGAATTTCGTTTTTGAAAATGTTGAGCGTTTTGAAAACCTCATCGCAATACCTGGCAGACAGTATTCAAAAATAACTCGTCGCTTGAAGTCGTATTGGTGCAGACTTAATAGTCACAAATTTTCAATCTATTAATACAATGAGTCGGATAAATACCTGATGATGCCACCTGTCACAATATTGACACCTGTTGCCGATTGGATATTTAATTAAATCATATTAATAAACTTGAAGGTGTCTTAAAAAGTGTGGTAGGTTCCACCGAGATTCGAACTCGGATCGCTGGATTCAAAGTCCAGAGTGCTAACCATTACACCATGGAACCTGCTGAGTGAAAGTAAACAAATCTTACATTTTGATTTACGTCAGTCTTTTTCAGATAGTATTCAACCTTCGAAATATCTAAGATAAAACAAAATGATTCAATTGTGCCATTAGTATCATTGAAACATTATCTTAATTATAATATTTTAATTAATACTATATTGAATTAATTTAAGAAATTTTGATTATTTGCAAGTCATATCTTATTTATTGTCAATATCAATCTATAATATCTTCGGCTTTTGACATTAAATCATTTTAATACGATCCTATAACGCTGAGCTGACTTCAAATGTTTTATTTGACAAAATATATTGCTGAAAACGGCCTCAAGTGTTACATCTGCCGTAAACTGTTGCAGAAATAGATCTTAAATGTTTCATCTGATATAGCATATTGCAGAAATAGACCTCTAATGTTTCATCTGAATATAGCATATTGCAGAAATTATAATATTAATGTTTCATCTGATATAGCATATTGCAGAAATAGATATTAAATGTTTCATCTGATATTGCATATTACAGAAATAGACCTCTAATGTTTCATCTGATATAGCATATTGCAGAAATAGACCTCTAATGTTTCATCTGATATAGCATATTGCAGAAATAGACCTCTAATGTTTCATTTGATGAAAAATGTTGCACATAGAGCTCGAATATTTTATCTGACCCAAATAATATATTGGTGAAGGGTCAAATTTGAAGTGTTCTTTACTGCCGTTTTTTTTTTAAAAATCAGTATTTTATTTTTGTAAAATACTATTTTATGACTAAGGCAATGATGAATTCTCATTAATAGCAAGTAATTAAATGGCTATCTGATGTATTAAGCGCATTAATTCTTAAATTGTAATTATAATAATAATAATTATTATATAATTATTATTATTATTATTATTATATTAATAAATTAATAATAATTAATCCTTAAGACATTGGGTTACCTAATAATTCGGAGGTCGAGCATAGCAAGACTGAAGTAATTTCAGTTTAAGTTTTAATTAATATCATTACATCATGAACACGTGCGAAGTAAGTCCGAAGTCATAACAATCCAGAATTTGGATCAATATTTGATTCTGCCATCGAGCGTAGCTCTACCGAAGTTATACAAACCTCACTTTGGGTAGACATGCTATTCTGAGGACGAACCAATTCAATCCGAAGTTATAAGGAGAGATACGGAATTCCCCGTACTCTATTTTCATAATAACCAATTGACTTCATGAAGATTTAGGTCTTCCGGTGGTGACCGCGTCAATATAGATAAAGGATCTGACGTTTTGCTTCCACTATATAGGAGGCATCTTCAAGGGTGTAGGACATAGATAAAAACACACTGATGTACAAAACTGAACTAAACTTAACTAAATTGACCCAAAATGTTGTGGGAAAATGAAATATTTACGTAAAAACATGACTTACTAACCTTCTATTATTATAGTACCATACTTATTCTACAAAAAGCACAATAAAGAATTTACTCCGGTATCTTCTCTAAGATTTTTAAACTTTGCAAATGTTACTTTCAAAATAATTACATTCAAATTTTTTTAAGCGTACCTTCAAAGGAAATTTTTTATGTGCAACCATAGAATTATAAGTATACAGAAAGATCCTAACCTATACCATTGTATTAAAATATAATATGTATTTATCGATGTATTTATATGAATACACATAATTTTGAAACTTTTTGCGCTAAAATAGAAAATAATAATACGATTTTTATAAACAATGCCAGTAATGGAGATTATATATGTAGATATGGTGAAGTTTTATAGGTAAATAATGTACGTATAAAATTATACAAAAGAATATAAAAACGTATGTCTTCTCCTAGCTGCAAAATAATGTAAGAATGAAATAATGCAAAGGAATATTAGACCTTTTGATAATAAAGTTAATTTCCTCCAAGCAGCTAAAGTTTCCTAAATATTTTTAAGTAAAACAAGAAGCCTTCGGCCTATTGGCCGCTACGTAGCGTCGACGCTGAAGACTTCGCGACCCCCACGCAAAGTTTCGCTTGTATCGTGGCATACTGCCACGAT
The DNA here is from genome assembly GCA_018340805.1 of Microvelia longipes. Taxonomy (NCBI): domain Eukaryota; kingdom Metazoa; phylum Arthropoda; class Insecta; order Hemiptera; family Veliidae; genus Microvelia; species Microvelia longipes. Next base: position 42,565,952 of record JACMZG010001870.1, on the reverse strand, counting down.
ATAAGCGAATTTTCAAATGTATTAGTCAAAAAACGTGATTGTTTACATTATGTTATATATGTCAATAAATAAAACCAGAACTAATACGGACAATAAAAAATATTTCGTATTTATGTTAACTATATACAGTTGTACTTGTGTGGAAAATTTCAGCCCGATCTAAATACTTTTTGAAGATTTGTAATTTTTTTGAAATGTTTGTGGGGTCATTATTGTAGGTTAATGAGTCACACACTGTTGGGTTCGGGAAATAAGCAATGTTGATTTTTGTACCAAGTTTCATTTCGATCCGAGAAAGCGTTCGAAAGTTATTGGGTCCCATAGAAACGTCTATGACAAAAACGTTGTACACACACCACACACAACACATATATATATATATATATATATATATATATATATATATATATATATTATATATATATATATATATATATATATATATATTATATATAATTCGCTAAAATGAAAGTGGAGTGAACATAATAGCATAATTACGTAGAGAATTTGATCTTATCGTCTCTAACTATGTACTGTAACGACTACCACTAATCGGAAATCTGACTAATAATTTTATGTTAAGCTAATTATCTATTTCATATAATTCTCGTTTCTCTAAACCCCTTTTTAATTTTCGCTCATTATTTGTGAAGAAGACAGTACAAATTGAGGACAGTGAATGTTGCCAAACGAATGTCACGATTCCTATCAACATTTAAAAAGAATGTCAGTCAAAAGATCCATGAATGTCTAAATAAAGACAATAAAAGTTTTCCTGTTACTCGATCTCTACCAAGGTCCTGTTGGTGGATCTCAAACCAAACGTTTGTTCGTGTTTAAAAACCAATGAAATTTTTATGTCTAAAATCGGGTACGGGGTGTCTTGCAACTTTTCCCTCATCCCATCGGATTCGTTACGCTCATCCTCCCTATTTTGAAGTCGCTTCGCTCGTCCTCAGAATATAGAAATTTAAATTGCAACACGTCTTTGGACTCGTTTCGCTTGCCCTCAGATAGTAAATACATCCTTTCTTTTTTGCGTTCACCCTTACAGCACTGCTGCTTAACTTTTATGATCCAACAAAAATCATAGATATATTTGTCCTATTAAAACGATACTTAGTGTACTTATTTATTGTATAAGGTATACAGTTATACAATACAGTACCGAATTTCAACTACTTAATTGGATTGTTTCCAAATTTTTTACATTTTTTTTTTAAAAGCTACTACACATAATTACTTTTTTAAAGTAATTACTACACCAGCCATTTCATAAAAATTGAACTAATGCTGGTAATGAGATGAAACTTAGGATATATGTTAGTCTTATACATGGCTACATGTGTGCTAAATGTCAAATTGATCGCAGCATTTTTCCGCGTTTTATGATTTTTCAAAATTTTTGCTGAGTAATTATAGGTCAGATTGATTGATTGATTGATTGATTACTGATTTATTTAACCACGCAGAATTAGGACCATAAGGTCCTCTCTTCCATTCAACGTGGATACATTTTCGGCCGATTTATTTATTAAAATTACATAATATACATACAATAAAATATTACAACAATTTTTTTATACAATAAATTTATAGTTTTAACTATAAAATCTTACTCTATAAAAATCCTTAACTTAGTTATTTAATAGCTAATTTCTTTTAATTATAGTTAATTTAGTATCATTGTATTTTTCAGAGGTTAATGACGTCGGAAAAAAATATTTTCCGAATAGCACAACTACACTAATAGATTGATTTTGTACGAAGATTCAACTCTTTACCATGAATACACTAAGAGTTGACGATGATAACAGACACACACACACACATACAGACAGACAACTTTGCCAAAACCACTCAAGAGGCCTTTTAAACACCTGAAACGGATAATTCCGATGACATCCCGGTTTCGGATTTTTTTGCAAACACAATACTTGTCCTATATACCTACGGTATAAATGAGGAAAGGTAAAAATGAATTAACCTTTTTACCATTGTATGAACCCCATACCAACGAATGTTTCCTACATTCAGTAATGCTGTAAGAATCTCAATAAAATATTAAAACAACGGAAAAGTAAAAAAAATCGGTGGTCTATCCTTTGTCAATTTTAGCTTATAGAGAATAAATAGCTGATATACAATTATTTTTTATAGTCACCTACAAATGAAGAAATCGTTTAAAGTACTATCACGTTCCACTTGAGTTGATAATTTTGTTGATAAGATTATTTTACAAATTATAGTATTATAGATTATTTATTTGATATAGAAAAATACTGAGTGTGAAATATAAAACCATATAAATTTAAGTTGTCTATGGTTTGATACGGAGATGTATTGATGTAATACGGCCACAACATGTCTCTATAACGAGTTAATAAAAGAAACACCAGCGTGTAGCTACAAATGCCGGGCGCATTTCCTAAAGAAATATTAGTTTTGTTAGAAATTTATCCAATTTTTAATTATTTTTTTCTTATATTTATTTATATATATATATATATATATAATATATATATTATATATATATATATAATATATATATATATATTTATATATATATTATATATATATATATAGTACAATATATAAAGTAATTACTAATTAGTTAATATATATTTTTTATATCTGATAAATTAAAGAAACTGCGCACTTTTTTGAACTTTTTATAAATCACCTAACACACCAACAATATCTGTTGAAGGAAATCCGCTGATACAATTTATACGTTCTTGAAAGTAATAAATCTAGTCTGACGTATTGTTCTCAATGCTTGATGTATTTGTAGGTGTTGATATCGTCTGTGTACAATGTGTCTGCGTAAATTTCGTTAGTTCGTATTAGAAAATTTAAAAAAAAATCGGAAAAGGTACCCTATGAAACTTTTCTTCATCGGATTCGCTACTCTCATCCTCCCTGGTTTGGATTCGCTTTGCACGTCCACAGAATATACAATTTACCAAATTTATACTACAGCATGTCTTCGGACTCGCTTCGCTCGGCCTTGGATAGTAAATATATCCGTTTTATTCTCAGCGAGCTTTTATGGTCCAACAAAAATCATAGATATACAAGTCATATTTAAACAAAACTTAGTGAATTTATTTATTACGTAATAGTATATACATTAAATAGTATTAAATTTCAACTTGATTGGATTGTTTTCCGACAAGTCATTTGAGAAAAATTGAACTAATGCTGATAATGAGATGAAACTTATCACATATGTTAGTCTTATACATGGCTACATACGTGCCAACATGAGCGTCCGCAGGGGGGGGGGGGTCAAACGGGTCACTTGACTGTGCCAAACCTCGATAATACAAGGCGCACTGTTACTGAGTTTAGTTCATCAACAGGTGATGATTTTACTTGTACACTCATCACTTGTTGATCCAGTTCATTACATATTAATTTACCTGAACACCTGTAGATTTACAACTATTGATCCAGTCACAGTTATTGAGTAAATTTGGTCAACAGGTGAATGATTTTATATGTGAACTCATCACGGGTTGATTCTGTTGATCCACCTGATCACCTAGAGAGCCAATTGACTTCTTGTTGTTCAAGTTAAAACAACCATTGACGTCCAGTTCCACCGCGTTCTATCGCGAAGGAGATAAAACGTTTGCTTGTAACTAATAGTTTTTGATTATTTATTCTAAATTTGCTATTACAAGCACGCTCACACACGCGCACGCACACACACACACACACACTTATATATATACACACACACTCATATATATTATATATATATATATAAAAATATATATAAATATATATAATATATATTATATATATATATATTAATATATATATATATATATATATTATTATATGATTGTGTGTGTGTGTGTGGGTGTGTGTGTGTGTTTTATATATAATATATATATATATATATACGAAGAATTCTTTGTTTAATATTTTTTTAAGTACTCAGTACTTAAAAAATTAATTGAATTTTAATTGAAAAAATAAAATTAATTGAAATTTGAAATGTTTTTTTTTGTTTTAGGTATGACACCATATATTATAAAATTTGCAAGCTTCATTGGGTTGTCTGTAAGTTAAAAATTACGTTATTAATCAAACTGGAACTTGGATGTTGGATCCATCACACATCAAAATTAGTTTGACAAAAACGACAACAAATTTCTATCTTCTTAGACATCTTGTAGGAAGACTTTTCTAATCGAAACAATCACAGCACTATAAAAATTTCTTATACTCAAGAATAATTATTTCCTTTATTTATAATTTAAATATCTAATCTACATCTATACAATGCGAACAGAAACTAATTGATTTTTTCTTTGTTTGGAACAATTATACTATCCCACGATTACCATATTCGTTCAAGTCTTTGTGCAATAATTCTTATTATAATCATTCTACTTTATTTCCAGGCTAATTTTAATACGATTTCAATGTCGTTTCCATATACCTTCTGTATTTTTCAAACTGACTGGATCAATTTACTCGCGTGTATACTTATGAATCAGTCTTGCTCATATAAATCACAATAATAATTTTTTTAAGTTCGTTCTTGTTAAAAACTCAATGTAGACTTAGGAATTTTATTCATTTACAAATATTTAGAAAGGAGACGAAATATTTTTACTTTTACTCATTTCCACCTTAGGTATATAGATAGGTAGTATATATATATATAAGTTATCCACCCAAATACTGTGGATATAAGCATAAGCTGACTCATCAATTATAAAGTAGTAATAAAGCCTAGACAGGAAGCGGCCACCTTCCATTCTAATTCTTAGTTACGTTTAGCTCCTTCTCTACGAAGTAAAAGTTATTATTATAGTTTCTAATTGTGATTAATTATTTGTGTTAATTGAATAAATCATTTTTTAAAAAACTTAATTTGTTAAACTTGATAGTTAACTGGCGCAGTCGGTAGGATTAAGTTAGCGGAATTTGACAATCCCGGTTTTTTTAACAATTAACTAACTTGAACCAAAATTTTTTAAAAGTGCTTGGATGATCGCGGCTGATAGACGGAATATGCTGGCAGTAACGGTCACCCTTCTGTAAGTACTTTACCACTCAAATTGTTCATTAAAGCGAGCAGTTCTCGTTTTATGAGAGTTTGACAAAGGAATAGTGACATTCCACACATTTTTATAATTTTTTTTGTTCAAGAAAACATAAANATATATACCATAAGTTCAACCACCCAAATACTGTGATATAAGCATAAGCTGACTCATCAATATAAAGTATAAAGCCTAGACAGGAAGCGGCCACCTTCAGTCTAATTCTATAGTTACGTTTAGCTCCTTCTCTACGAAGTAAAAGTTATTATTATTAGTTTCTAATTGTGATTATATTATTTGTGTTAATTGAATAAATCATTTTTTAAAAAACTTAATTTGTTAAACTTGATAGTTAACTGGCGCAGTCGGTAGGATTAAGTTAGCGGAATTTGAATCCCGGTTTGTTTAACAATAACTAACTTGAACCAAAATTTTTTAAAAGTGCTTGGATGATCGCGGCTGATAGACGGAATATGCTGGCAGTAACGGTCACCTTCTGTAAGTACTTTACCACTCAAATTTTCATTAAAGCGAGCAGTTCTCGTTTTATGAGAGTTTGACAAAAGGAATAGTGACATTCCACACATTTTTATAATTTTTTTGTAAAAGAAAACATAAACAAATTTCTAATATTTTAAATAAAATTTAACTAATCTTTTTAAAAATTAAATAAGTAAAATATACACACTCTAAATTTTTTAAATAAAGTTAAATATTTAAAACCTCTTAAAAAAAGGATATATTGTGTACTCACAATTTTATTAAAATAATTAATTTCATATTACTTTCTTATTTTATTTAAAGTTTTTATAATGGCAACCTTAAAGAAGGAATATTTAGAGATGGTGCCTGAATTAGTGGCGAGGCACACTTACCTCGATTTCTGGAAATATGTGAAAAATTAGTTAATAAGTTTTATGACAAAGACGAAACGGACAATTTCCAAAATGAATATCTTATGTACGGGATATACTCTAAAGTAAAAGGACCCGCCGCGCGGAAGTAATTAGTACTTCGCGAGTAAAAACCTGGGAAGACTTAAAAACCGCACTACTTCACAGTTACAGTGACCGACGAGACGGGTATACCTTGCAATAGAAATGTCGTGTATGAGACAGTACCAGACAGAAACACCTTTCGACTTCTACACACGAGTACAGAAACTGTTAAACTTACAAATTCCCTACTGGAAGAATACTTGTGCTATCGCCGCCGAAGCAGAAATAATTTGCGAATATACGCGTAATTTAGCATTACGAGTGTTCCTTAAAGGTCTTAAAGAACCAATAGGTAGTCTCATGAGGACCAAGAACCCACCGGACTGAACACTGCACTGAACATGTTGACAAATGACTTCCAGTTTTTAGAACAGCAAAAACAAAACATACAAACAAGACAACCATTCAACAACCCTCCCCCAGGACAAACAAGACCATATACACAAAATAGGCAACCAGTAACAACTAACCAAACTTTTCGTACAAACCTAACCCTGTGACGCCTAATCAAAACCAATATGCTTTCGCTCGACCCGGTCCCAGCACATCTAACAATATTCCTAAACCATATGTGCCTACTCCGATGTCGATTTCGACGCGGAATACAGTGGCTAAAACTAACACTTTTAGATCAAATGATCAGATGTATAACATGGAAGACATTAGTTCAGCAATAGACACAGTTAACGCGGTAAATACTGACAATTTAACTGAAACTCAAGACACAACATGTGAACTACAGACGGACACACAAACCTATACCTGATGAATTGTCAGAGTATTTTTTAGAGAATCTGGCCTCGGACGAAAATTTGAGCTCATGAGTTATATAACACCGAGAGTTCACTTCCGTACATCATTACAAAGACAACCTTAAAATTTTGATCGATACAGGAAGTTCCAAATCTTTATTATTCCTGACATAGCCCAGAAATTTTTCCCTCAATCAATACATACTGATCCATGTCAGATTGCATCTGCCCATGGTTGCTCAATTCAACAATTTAGTACCTTGGTGCCAGGTGATAAATTTTATCAGACTCGACCGATGACACTCAAATTTCATTTGTTTAAATTCCATACATATTTTGACGGACTTTTAGGACTTGATAATCTAAGACTTTTACAAGCTACAATTAATCTAACAGAAAACCAACTAAAAACATTAGGTGGTCCAATACCAATACAGTACCGTACCACGAATAATAATAGTACTCATACTACCGCCATTAGTTCTCAAAATAAAACCTATACAAAAATACATAAAAATACAAAAACTCAACAAAAACAAACAAAAACCGAGACACAGACTAAACCAACAAAACAAAGAAAATCAGAAAAGACCACAGTAATACAACCTCAATCCGAACAAGTTTTCAAAATTCAGGTACAAAATATCAAGAACGGTACAGCATTAATGCCTAATGTACAGATTAATCTATTAGAAATTCCAGAAGGAATACTCAAAGTGTCTAATAACATGGCTTATTGTGTAATACGAAACCAAACAGATGACTCGCAAATCATTCCTAACCTGACCCCCTTTCACTGCAATCTTTCTCTGATTTTACGGAATTAGAACCAAACGTACATTTTTTTGATAATAAAAAAACTACATTTGACATTTCGAAAATTAGAACAAATCATATGAACTCTGAAGAGAAACGTGAAATAGAGAAATTAGTCAACGAATTTTCGGATATTTTCCATACAGGAGACCAACCTTTATCCTTTACAAATAAAATCAAACATAACATACTACGACAGACGAAATCCCTGTATACACTAAGACTTACAGATATCCTGTTATTCATAAAAAGAAGTACAATCCAAATAGAAGACATGTTACGGCAAAACATTATAAGACCATCTCACTCTCCCTGGAACTCACCTTTATGGATAGTTCCAAAGAAATTAGATGCTTCTGGCAAACAAAAATGGAGAATTGTTTTTGATTACCGTAAGCTTAACGAAAAAACAGTGGACTGCCCCTTCCCAATTCCATGCATAACAGACTTACTAGACCAACTAGGCAACTGTCAATACTTTTCAACAATAGATTTAGCTTCCGGATTCCACCAGATTGAACTAGATGAGAGTAGTATTCCCAAAACTGCATTTAGTACGGAAAATGGTCATTTTGAATTTGTACGAATGCCCTTTGGCCTTCGAAATAGTCCGCGTACCTTTCAACGTGTAATGAATGACATGCTTAGAGGAGTGCCATGTGCAGTATATTTAGACGACATCATTGTGTTCAGCACCAATTTAGCACAACACTTATTACGGTTAAGACAAGTTTTTGAAAGACTTAGACAGGCTAACTTTAAAATTCAACTTGACAAGACAGAGTTTTTAAAGAATTCCGTTGAATACCTAGGACATGTAGTTTCACCGGAAGGAATCAAACCAAACCCTACTAAAACAAGCCATTCAAAATTACCCCCTCCCAAAGACACAAAAAGAGATTAAAGGCTTTGTGGGCCTTCTCTCATATTACAGAAGATTTTAAAGGACCTAGCACGACTAACAAAACCGATGACAAAGTACCTTAAGAAAAACACAAAGTTAGATTTAAATGATCCTGAATATGTGCAAAGTTTTCATACGTGTAAAAATTTACTCATTAACGAACCAATCCTACAATACCCTGATTTTTCTAAACCTTTCATCCTCACTACCGACGCTTCAAACGTAGCACTAGGAGCTGTGCTAAGTCAAATTAAAAACGGTAATGATCTACCAGTAGCTTATGCTAGAACTTTAAACACCGCTGAGCAAATCTCTCAACGATTGAACGGGAACTATTAGCAATTGTCTGGAGTGTAAAATTTTTTAGACCTTACCTCTATGGGCGGAAATTTAAAATTTTCTCAGACCATAAGCCTTTACAGTGGTTATTTAATCTCAAAGAACCCAACTCTAAACTTATGCGGTGGAGACTCAAGTTAGAGGAATATGACTTTGAAATAATTTACAAAAAGGCTCACATAATCTTAATGCTGACGCTCTCTCCAGAGTAGAGATAAACGTAAACAGAAGATGACGATAAATTTCTAAGTGACTTAGTTAGAGACAATTTATTTCCACCGATGACTGACCAGACACCTGGACCGTCAAACTTAGCTCAGGACATCACTGACACTATCCGAACTATCAGTATCCCCAACCATCGACCTCACACAACGATAATATAGAAACTGAATCACTTTTGTACACCCGGATAACGACCACAGAACATAAATGATGACGACGATGACGATCACACAGTACACTCGAACGCAATAGGGAACACATCAATTACCATCCCAATACTTGATGCTCCAATCAATCATGGTACTAATCAAGTACTAATTTCGCTAGTGGATCATAGCCCTGCTGCGTAAAAATCGATAAGCTATTTGACACTAAGACTAGGATGCACGTTCAATTTTCAAGAACCAATTCGAACAAGACGTAATTAAATTTATACAAACGTATATTGTTCCAAAGAACAGGTATTGTCTATACTTTGAAAACGATGTATACGAACGTTTCTGTGAAATTGTAATGAGAAATTTTACTCACTCACAAATTGAGTTTGTAAATATACTCAGAAACTTGTCGATGTGACCAATCAGAACAGTATTATCGAGATAATAGAGAACCACCTTAGGAAAAACTAATCATAGAGGCGTAGACGAAACAGACAATAAAATTAAACGTACTACTATTGGCCTAATCAAGGAAATCTATTCAAACTTATATAAATAAATGTACGGTGTGTCAAGCATCAAATATGATAGACATCCTCTTAGGTTAGAATTTAACATAACACCGACCGCCACACGTCCTTTGAAATTCTACACATCGATACCCTAACTCTAGAAAAAGATAAATTCCTGACAATCGTAGATTCATTTTCAAAATACGCTCAAGCGTATCGCTTAAATGCTGCACAAGGTATAGAAGTAGTTAATAAACTTATAAATTTCTTCACCCACAATATCCAAAACAAATAGTCGCTGATAACGGTCTCGAAATAAGTAATAGCCTTGTTAAAATTACTTGATCTGCACAAAATAAATTTAACACCTGATCAGTTCACAACATCCAGAATCCAATGGTGTAGCCGAGAGATTTCATTCAACTCTAGTAGAGCATATCAGGTTACTTAATAATAGAGAAGAATTCAAACAAGAGCCTATTGACATTAAAGTGAAATATGCAGTGTTGGCATATAATAACTCACTACACTCCGTTACAAAATTAACACCATTTGAAATAATATCCGGTCATATAGAATCGAACCCTCAACTAGACATTGACTTAGAAAAACAGCTGACGACGACTACATCATTAAACACAGAGACAAAACAAAACTACTTTATACACAAATTAATGACAAAATTGCAAGCACAAAGAAAAAGTAATTAACAAAGCCAATGAAACCAGAGAAACACTTCCGGAAATACCCAAGCAAGTTTTGTCGCTAACAAACAAAAACAACAAAACAAATAACAGATATAAACCCGAAACTATCACGACAATAACAAAGACAAGAAAACTGCGACTATACAGCCTCAACACTACAATACCAGACAGAATATCCATTTCTAACATTAAACGACCCAGGAAAGAAACTTATAAATTTCCTGTTACAGATCCATCTGCTCAATCGGACAAGGGACAGAGTTCAAAGAACTGACTAATAATCTTGGAATACTGCCCAAAATTAGGACCAGCAAGACTTGAGACTTCACAACACACGTTGGTGCATTACTACAGACTGAATCCTCTACAATCTCAGTTAACACACCTTACGACCAATACTTTAAAATTATGGATAGTATTAAACTAACAAACTCTAACTTAACCGAACTTTCGAACTACTTTAAACTAATCGACTATACTAGAAATTTAATTAGTGATAAGATTAATAATAGGATTAAGAATGTCTACGCATAGAGCAAAGCGTGGACTAATAAATGGATTAGGTAGCATAGTTAAATTAATTTCAGGGAATTTAGATAGTAACGATGGGAAAGGTATGATACAATTATAAATCACATTGAAACTAACGAACACAGAATCGAGAGCCAAATAGCCCAACAATATTCAATTAATAAAGAATTAATCGTAGCCTTTAATAACAGTATAAAAGATATTCAATTTAATACTTTAGAAGTAAAATCTAAATTCCTTCAATTAAGTAATAGTGTAAAAACAAGGTGCCACTGAAATAGAAATTCTAAATAAAAAAGACTTATTAAATCAAATACAAATAATTTATAACGAAATTTTGAATCTCTTACAAGACATTGAAAACTCAGTAACATTTTGTAAACTTAAAACTCTTCATCCAAGTATAATAACATCTCATGAGTTATATACAGATTTAATGAAAATATCAAAACACAAACTAAAGGAGAGCTGCCCTTCGAAGTAACATATGATAATATTCTTAACTTTGAATCTGTAATAAAAATTAATTGTAAGTTAAATCCTGAACAGATTACATTTTACCTAGATATACCCCTTAACTCTAAAATAAGTATGAACTTTACCATTTACTACCCATACCTACCAAACATAAAAACAATTATGTCACTATAATTCCTGAGTCAAAATACTTATTAAAATCTGAGAACGATAAAATAGAGCCTTTGAATGGTATATGTGCTAAACAAGGGTGTACCAATGCTCACAAGACTTGATCGCAGCCAACGAAGCTACTTGCGAAAAAAACATCATCCTGGAAGAAAAATCCGAGCACTGTCGATACATAAATCTCAATATTATGAACAATGATCTTCAATACATCTCAGAAATTAATCAATATTTAGCAATATTCATTAAACCGGACGAATTACAAATAAAGGGTACAAAAAATTGAAACTAAATCCCTACAAGGTATATTTAATTCCTGAAACCAATACAAAGATATTCTACAAGAAAACAACTTATCTATAAATTAAAATCTTTTGCTCAACCACACATCCTTCCAGAAATAGAATTAACGCTGACAGCAGCACAAAGACCTAATATCACGTTAGATCTTAAATCTTTAGCTCTAAGAGACTTAACTCTTCTGCCAGCTTATCCAGTAGAAGACACAACATATACTCATCATATCACCAGCATTTTGACAGGACTTCTCTACGTCATCCTGATCATCCTGGTAATAATCATTATCATCCATCGAAGGAAAATCTTCAACCTGTTCAACCAACTTCAACCAACTCCACAACCTGCAGAAAAGGACAACTCCGCCTACAAGACTTATCCTACCCGGGATGCTTCATTCTAAGGATGGAGGAGTTATCCACCCAAATACTGTGGATATAAGCATAAGCTGACTCATCAATATAAAGTAGTATAAAAGCCTAGACAGGAAGCGGCACCTTCAGTCTAATTCTATAGTACGTTTAGCTCCTTCTCTACGAAGTAAAAGTTATTATTATTAGTTTCTAATTGTGATTATATTATTTGTGTTAATTGAATAAATCATTTTTTAAAAAACTTAATTTGTTAAACTTGATAGTTAACTATATAATATATATATATATATATATATATATATATATATATATATATATATATATATATATATATATATAATTATCTGTTTCATCCTTAGTAGTTTTAACAAAGTTGTTTTACTCTGTGTGTGTTTCTTTGTGTGTGTGTGTGTGTCTGTTCGTAGCTCCTACTAAACTTTATCACATATGATAATAATTCACATGGCTACATGCTTAGAATAATACTATACATAGAAGGAGCTCAGGACCGTAAACACAATGTAATTCCACTGATAACACGAAAGACTGGTGCTTTAAGTAATGCTGCCAACCTGAAAACAAAACATTATTTTAAATGTGTGTCATAAATACCTATTAATGAAGAAAGATCGTAAAGAACAAATATAATAACTTAAAACACGTGCTGAGTATTTAATACACCCGGTTCTATTTAGCAAAAGGGTGGCGAAATACAAGAATCTACATTTAGTTGACGAGGACTACTTTTAATATAATTTTAATAAATACGTTAAACTACAATTTAAAAATGCTTTAAATATTGTAATGCACCGATATTTATATTAGTATTTTATAAATAATCAATCATTAATTAATAATAGAACATAATAATTCAACAACCGGAAGTATTGCTAACTTTTTTTAGAAAATTGTATTTTGTTAGGGTGGCAGGATTACTTAATTGCACCAGTGTACCGCCTTTCGTGTTATCAGTAGTGCTCCTTCTATATGTAGTATTATTCTAAGGCTACATGCGTATAAAATCTCCAATTGAAGACAACATCTATGATCAACATCATCTGTTATCATTTATGCTAGAGATGTGAACTTTATGCGAAAATCAGTCTGTAGGTGTAGTTGTGTTATTAGGAAAATAATGTTTTTATATGATGTTGTGATCAATTTGAGATTTTATACGCATGTTGCCATGTGAATTATTAACATATGTGCTAAGTTTCATTTCATTATCAGCATTAGTTGAATTTTACGTAATAAATAAATGTTTAATAAATTAAGTGTTTATCTTTACGTAATAAATAAGTACACTAAGTTTCGTGTCAATACGATAAGTATATTAATGATTTTTGTTGGATCATAAAATTAAACAGCATTGAGGGTGATAGGTGCCTTGAAAGGTGACCGCTGGGAATAAAAGGATGTATTTACTATCTGGACGAGCAAAGCGAGTCCGAATTAGAGAGGATGAACGTTGTGAATCCGATTTGATAAGGTAAAGTTTCGAGGTACGCCGTACCCGATTTTTTCTTAATTTTGGTGAAGTTGCTTCTATCTTTTGTTACTTAAATCAGTATAAAGAATTTTAAATTTTACTTTTTATTGAATAAATACGAATATGAAATTAATTTTGACTGCAACGAAATAGATAAAAAAAAAAAGGTGTACTTATAAAACAGTGTTGCCATCTATTAGAAATACAGCTGAACTACTGCACGGATCTTGTCTTTTGCGCTCCTCGTGGCAAATAGAAGAACCCCTATCTGTAAAAAAAACTTTTCTTTTTACAGTGGATACAAATTTTGGATTTCACGTTCTTTACAACAGGGAATGAAGTGAACCTAAGCTCCCTACATCAGAAAAAAAAATTAAACCATTATTTTCATTCATCTTATTTAATTAATTTCGCTGTATACTTATTCGTGTGAAAAGATGTAGTAAAGTGATTCATTTCTCTATATGCATGAATGAAAAGGTCATCGGCGTATAAACCTCCTTGGTAATTATAAATCAGATTTTTTCTTTTTGTAGGATCTATTACCCTATTAGTAATATAAATCTGAGTTCACGCTTGGCTTAGCACTCCATATGAAATTGTTATATCAATCTTGTTACATTGTTAATAGCTCAAAGTCAAAATGACTTTGAGTTTCGATTATTGAGTAAAATCGTAAAGTATTATTATTGAGTAAAATTGGCGTAAAGTATTATTATTGAGTAAAATTGGCGTAAAGTATTATATGAGTAAAATTGCGTAAAGTATTATTATTTATTAAAATTGGCGTAAAGTATTATTATTGAGCAATGAGTTGACGTTAATTTACATCGACAATAGATGCAAAGTATATATTTTACATGATGTAAAATATATACTTGATGATGTATGAAAAAAATATACTGAAAAAATATACTTCATATATAGTATGAAAAAATATACTATATACCAGCCCTTCCCAACCCATGGGTCGCGACCCACATTGGGTCGCGAATGAAACTTTTTGGGTCGCCAAATTTTTTATTTGTAACAACCAAAAAATGACAAAGATTTATGTGAAAAGATTATTATAAGCAAATAACAGATTTTAAAACAGATATTATTTTAGAAATTGATAATACTTTAAACATGCGATAACAAAAGAAGCCGCAGCCAAAACATTTCTTAGAAGTCCTTTACCGACAGAGCACCGCCTTTATCTAATTCTTGCTAACTTTGATGAATTGTAAACCTATGATAATACTGTGTTTAACAGTTTCTTATTACTTATTTTAAAGGTTTGGGTTATTAAAATTATAATGTTCAGTTATATCTGAATTTGGTTCTAACAAACATTAACGTAGTTTAATTTAATATTGCGTACAAGTTTTTTAATTATCTTTGTTTCACCAGTTTATTTATTTTTATAGTATTGCGTTTTAATTAAATTAGTGAAATGAATTAACAAAACACAATTTGACTTATTAGTGGAAAACCAACAGCAACAAATTAATTATTAATATGATTTTACATATTTTATTTTTTTATTCTTTTTTTTGTTTACTATAATCATTATTTGATTTTTTCCTTTAAATAATAAATGCTCATTTTTATATTTAACAATGCTAATTTTTATATTTTATTGCTATTATATAATTATATAATTTACTTCTTTGAACTCCAATTAGTGTGTAGTTTCTATTTAAGTCTAAAAACCTCATGAAAAGTATGATTTGACGATGTCTGTAGGGTCATAACTAGTTCGTCAATATATAAAAACGCCTGCAATTTTCAGGTTATGCAAAATAAATGCATTTGGGTCGCCAAACTTTAGAAGAGCAAAGTATAGGGTCGCGGTACTGAAAAGGTTGGGAAACGCTGCTATATACCATGATGTAACTGTATGATAAATATTTAGTAAAATAAATTTTAGTGGTTGTCAGAAATTTTAAAGGAAAATGAGCTTAATTTTTGACAGATTTAGTTGGACTGAATTATGGGTTGATGAGGGATCCTAATAAATAGTATTTTTCAAAGAAAGTACTACTAGTACTATGCTGCTAAAAACAGATTTTACAATACCATTAGATACGAGGCTTTGTTTTAAGTATTGCCACTAAATTCTTAGTTTGCTGAGCTTTTCTAATAAATATCATACCCTTATGCTGCGAAAAAAATTACTAAAATTTAAGAGTCCTTGTTTTATGACCAAGAGCTCACCTTGAATTTATAAAACTCATACAAGTTTATCAAATATTTGAATCAAAGCTATGTGTAGCTACCTATGTATTGCTATGTTTCTAAATGCTTTCATCGTCTTACACTATTTTTCGGAACACTTGCTTCGATCCGAATGAAGCTTGCCCCATACAACTTCATCTTATGTATAGCCACACTGGCGCTTCGCTCTCTGCGTCTGAGGTGCAAATCGCTGATGTTTTATTGGTGTATGTGGGTATTGAAACGTGGTCGTTTGGTGACAAAGGAAATGTCACATTTTTCGCTATTTTAATGCTTTTTCCTCATAGCATTAGAGATTTAAAATCAATGTGGGGCATTTACTGAACATAATAAGCGCAAGACGATCTATATTATAATCAACTATCAAAAATTCAATCTGGGATTAATTAATTAGCTTTGACGCACAACTAATAGCTATATTGATAGCTAACTATCAACAGGGAGGTGGCAAAAGTAGCGTTGACACGTTTTTACTAGATATGATTCGTAGATTTGAGTTTTTAACATCTTAGGTATGGTTCTCATTTTTTCCCTCCTGCAATTTTTTTATCTGTAATTTGTCCTTGATTTTGTTTCCTAAACTTGAAAAAAATCTGTATTTATTAAAAGGTGTTTATAGAAGAATTAATCTTTTAATTTAATCTTAAATACTTCAGTACCTTAAGAGATAGATATATCGAAAGGACATTTATCTCCTCGTGTCTTTCCAAGTACCAACCAATGATCCTGATGATGGGATGGATCGCCCTTGAGGATTTTGCATAGGATTCCTTTGTCATTGATCTGATTTATTTCTAATCCAGAAAGGATGCTCTTTATCTTTGATGTCCTTCATTTGTATTGTTTACAAGATCGAATCCTTTTGTTAATTGATTTAAGGATATTTTTCAATATTGAAGTAATTAACTATTTTAGCTTATGCGATGGATGAGTCAGTATGTTTGTTTCTTTATTTATTTTTACTATAGTCTTGTATTGCGAGTGGAAAGAAATGAAAAAAAATCACAGTTAACGCTAAAAGTATGTATAATTTTATATCGGGGGGTTTGTATATTTTACACCGTAGAGTCCGGCCACCTCGCCAGACTCTCTTTGAGTGTTCGGTGTTATTACGGTAGTGATAACCGAGTTATCACTAAGAAATGAATGATAGGTAGAATAAATCTACCCACAGGAAAATGTATTTTTGACAAACAAAAAAGAAGTTCTTTCATAAATTTTTGGAGTAACATTAGCTTCTAACAGAGCAATGTGGAAATAAGCGTTAGCATTACTAAGCTTATTTTATGATAAAAAGTATTATTTCCTACATTTATTAGTATAACGAGATTAGTTATTTATGACAGCTATTTTACCATTTTAATAGGTAGGGCTAAATACATTTAAATATCTCGAAACTCCCTTGGCAAGGAAATAGCATTTTCCAGTCTAAGCTAGTAAAGTATACTAGCAGATTTTTTAAACGTTATAAATAATCATTTATTTGGCGTCGGGACTGTTCATTTTAGAGCCAAATAATTACTGAAATATTGGGAACTTCCCCTTAATTTTATTTGGGGGCACAAAATTTTCGAGGGGAGGGGGCTTGACCACAAAAAATATTTCCTCAAAATTTGTTTTTATGTCAAAGTAGTTGTTTGGTGCAAAATAAATTTTAATTTTATTGACACAAGGCCTAATTTAAGTTTGAATGATGATATTACTTTAGGCTTTTGTGATTTAATTAATTTTATTATTTTTTTTCCTGTACATTTCACTAATATGTTATGTAAACTATGCTTATCTTATATAGCCATAGCATTCCAATATAAACTACAGCTTATATTTATCAACATCGAAAAACCCAAAAGAAATGGTACTATATACCTACTCTCTACTACAAAACGTCCTTATAAAATCTTAAAAAATCCCATTTTATATTGCATAAAGTGTCAAAATGATCTGTGCCGTATAAAAGATAAAGCACCTATAGGTGCTGAGAAAGACAAAACATTTTTAGAATAAATCAATTTGAACATCAATCATATCTAAAAACAAACAACTACTTGATTATATAATTTTAATTCAAACCAACACACTGTCAGGCACTG
>JACMZG010001870.1:42510329-42545329 GCA_018340805.1 Microvelia longipes | reverse complement strand
TCATGAAAAAAAAAACTCTTGAAATGCCTTTAAAACAAGGTATATTATATTCGGCTACCTAAATCGACTGGTACCGGTTTCAGCTGAATCGAACAATCCCTCTTCGATATCTGTTTGGTTCAGTAGGATTAGAAGGGGGTGCCAAGTAGTGTAGATGAAGCGCTACCTGTTGTTTTACCCTAGTAAGCCTACTGTCCCTATCAGACAGGACGTAAATGCTTTTCACAAGACCAAATGAACAAATTAAATACATGGCAAAAAGCTATGTATCAATAGATACTGAAAAAACGAAGCTCTCAAGCCCCCAAAACGGGCCTATGAGACGAGGCGATGAAAATTCGATAAATACATGTATTTATCGATTTTTCATCGCCATGGCTCAATGCTATGTAACAACAAATGATAGAAAACAATAACAATATTGGTGCGAAGCTACCCATAGTGGCTACGGGTTGAGAACCTGTATCTTGTAATGAGATAAATATGTCATAAGATGTTTCTATGCAATTCACATCTATTTTAGTATAAAGATAATTTGTAATTTTAACAAAATACCCATATATCAGGTAAAAATAATTAAACAATACAAAATAACTGTTTGTTTCTCACAATTTAATATTAATAAAAATAAACAATTACGCCACATAAAACCAACCAAACGGAACAGCTAAAGGTTACGCAAAGAGTTTGAGAATAAAACCAGCTGTAACAGATCCCGTCGAGGGTCATTGTCTGATCTTGTTACTTGAAATATATTCTCATTAGACTGACTGACAGACTTAGCAACTAACATGTATCTATAGTATATGTTACTAAAGTCTGCCTCCGTGGCCGTGATCGTATAGGCACTCGATTTCGGCACCGGAGGTCCGGGGTTCGCAGCCCGGGCTATACTCTAAGATTATATGAATAGTATTTGTATTAAAAAAGATTTCGCCAACTTTAATTAATTCTTAGAGTGTAGTAGATATGGGTTGCATCTACTACACTCTATCTATCTATCTCTATGTATTCACCCTGCGGTAACCACATCAGGTGGGTTACCTGAGGTGGTTCCTGCAGGGTGAATACCCTGATGGGCCGAAAGGCCCTAAAACGGGCATTTTTTATAAGTTACTAATATACTTAGATACATATTTATTTTTCCTCATTTATACTGTAGACATATTGGAAAATTATTGTGTTTGCACAGATATTCAAAACCGGGATGTCACCGGAATTATCCATTTCAGGTGTTTTTAAGACCTCCTGAGTAGTTTTCTCAAAGTTCTTTGTCTATATGTGTGTGTGTGTCTGTTATCATCGTAGCTCATAGCGTACTTATGCTTGAGAGTTGAAATTTTGTACAAATATCATTCAACCGTTGTAGTTGTGCTATTCGGAAAATATTTTTTGTATGATATCACTCATCCGCAGTAATGACTCAGCTAAAATTGTCGTAACATGTGTGGCAAGTTTCATCTCATTATCAGCATTTGTTCAATTTTAATCAGATGACTTGTGTACTTTTTTTAAAAAAAGTTGTAAGAAATCGGAAAACAATCTAATTAAGTTGAAATTTGTTAAACGTTTATACCTTTAGGTAATAAATAAGTACACTAAGTTTCGTTGCAATACAATACAAGGATCATAAAAGTTAAACAGCTGTGTGGTCAGTGCTGTATGGGTGACCGCTTAGAATAAAACGGATGCATATACCACCTGAGGACGAGCTAAGCGAGTCCGAAGACATGCTGCAGTATAAATTTGGCGAATTTTATATTCTGAGGACGAGCTAAGCGAGTCCGAAGACATGCTGTAGTATGAATTTGGCGAATTTTATATTCTGAGGACGAGCGAAGCGAGTCCGAAGCTGAGAGGATGAGCTTAGCGAATCTAATGTAATGAGGTATAGTTCCAAGTGTGCCCTGTTCTCGATTTTTCATCTGTTTACTAATCTAAATAGTTTAAAACAAAATTAAAACACTCCACCATGATTCATGGAAAGCGCAGTGTGTTATGAGCCAAAAGCAACCAATAAAAAGTTTACTGTGGAATCAAAAAATTATTATTGGCTTATAACAAAACAGATTCAACCAATCAGAACCTATTATTTGATTGTTATCAGCCAAAGCAGGTCAATTGAATTCATTGTGGATGTTTGACCTCTCAAATAATTATGTAATATTATATACTATACTATACTACTGTATAGTATATCAGCTAATAGAATATAGAAATTGTTTTCCCAATATTTTTACTAAAAGTATTGTTAGTGCTAAAATATTGGAATTGAACTATTACGGAGATCTAGTATGAACGTGGTACCGTTTTAATAAGGCATTATAAGGAGAAATAAAAGTAATTTATGATCACTTAAAGTTTATATATTAGTATAGCCTGATCTTAGTAATGATCAGCATGTGGAGATTAACATAATTGCCTTGCACATTAAATAAAAAAAACAGTTATTATTATCACTAGAAAGGAACTAGACAAAATGTTAGTACTTAATAATATAATATCTTTATTTCATCAAAATTATTACATTACAAATATAGTAAAAATAAATATATTTTACATTTTTTATCGCTCTGTTTTAGTTTTGTTTGAATAATTTTTATTTGCAATAAATTTTATTTATGAAAAACTGCTCCTTTTCTACATCTCCAAAAAGCAATATTGCTTGAACCTTGCAATATTGCTTGATGTAATTTTGGTTATTAAATATTTCTATTTTTTACATTACCTAATAATTCTATGTCCTACATAAATAATTATGTGTTATTATTTGATCAATTTCTAGAATTTATTAATTATTCTTTATAATCTTTCAAATTAGTATTATTTTAGTTTTGATGGGACAAAAAATTTTATTTATTTTTATTTTTTATAATTTACTATAATACCTAATTACTAAGTTTAAAATACATAAAAAATAACAAGTAACAATTAAATAAATATAACAAATTTTTAAAATAATGTATAGAATATTACTGATCTTTACCTTAAACTTTAAATTAAGTTAAGAATAAGTACTTTTGGAAAAGCTATATGTTATGTTGATGCTTCGTCAAGTTAAGTAAGACATGAGTGGGGTACTAAGAGACCTTAAATTGCTTATTAGTTTAGTAAGTATTTTACCAAATGTGTTTTTTACACATTTACTTTCTTAGTCATTTTGGCCATCGAAAATAAATAAATAAAATGTCCATTTTAGAGCTTATCGGTTTATCCGGGTATTCGTTTTAGAGTTCATCGGATTATCCTGGTATTCGTTTTAGAGCTTATCGGTTTATCCTGGTATTCGTTTTAGAGTTCATCATTCGTTTTTCCTGGTATTCGTTTAGAGTGGTATTCGTATTTTCATCGGTTTATCTAGGTATTCGTATTAGAGTTCATCGGTGGTATTCGTTTTAGAGTTCATCGGTTTAGGTATTCCATCGGTTTATCCTGGTATTCGTTTAGAGTTCATCGGTTTATCCTCGTATTAGAGTTCATCGGTTTATCCGGTATTCGTTTTAGAGTTCATCGGTTTATCCCTGGTATTCGTTTTAGAGTTCATCGGTTTATCTAGGTATTCGTTTAGAGTTCATCGGTTTTATCCTGGTATTCGTTTTAGAGTTCATCGGTTTATCCTGGTATTCGTTTTAGAGTTCATCGGTTTATCCTGGTATTCGTTTTAGAGTTCATCGGTTTATCCTGGTATTCGTTTTAGAGCTTATCGGTTTATCCTGGTATTCGTTTTAGAGTTCATCGGTTTATCCTGGTATTCGTTTTAGAGTTCATCGGTTTATCCTGGTATTCGTTTTAGAGTCATCGGTTTATCCTGGTATTCGTTTTATTCATCGTTTATCCTGGTATTCGTTTTAGAGTTCATCGGTTTTATCTGGTATTCGTTTTAGAGTCATCGTTTATCGGTATTCGTATTAGAGTTCATCGGGTATTCGTGAGTTCATCGGTTTATCCTGGTATTCGTTTTAGAGTTCATCGGTTTATCTAGGTATTCGTATTAGAGTTCATCGGTTTATCCTGGTATTCGTTTTAGAGTTCATCGGTTTATCTAGGTATTCGTATTAGAGTTCATCGGTTCCAGGTATTCGTTTTAGAGTTCATCGGTTTATCCTGGTATTCGTTTTAGAGTTCATCGGTTTATCTAGGTATTCGTATTAGAGTTCATCGGTTTATCCTGGTATTCGTTTTAGGTTCATCGGTTTATCCTGGTATTCGTAGCATCGGTTTATCCTGGTATTCGTTTAGAGTTCATCGGTTTATCCTGGTATTCGTTTTAGATCTTATCGGTTTCCTGGTATTCGTTTTTAGAGTTCATCGGTTTATCCTGGTATTCGTTTTAGAGTTCATCGGTTTATCCTGGTATTCGTTTTAGAGTTTATCCTGGTATTCGTTTTAGAGTTTCATCGGTTTATCCGTATTAGAGTTCATCGGTTTATCGGTATTCGTTTAGAGTTCATCGGTTTATCCTGGTATTCGTTTTAGAGTTCATCGGTTTATCTAGGTATTCGTTTAGAGTTCATCGGTTTATCGGTATTCGTTTTAGAGTCATCGTTTATCTAGGTATTCGTATTAGAGTTCATCGGTTTATCCTATTCGTTCCATCGGTTTATCCTGGTATTCGTTTTTAGAGTTCATCGGTTTATCTAGGTATTCGTATTAGAGTTCATCGGTTTATCCTGGTATTCGTTTTAGAGTTCATCGGTTTATCTAGTATTCGTTTTAGGGTCATCGGTTTATCCTGGTATTCGTTTTAGAGTTAATCGGTTTATCCTGGTATTCGTTTTAGAGTTATCGGTTATTAGGTATTTCGTATTAGGTTCATTGGTTTATCTAGGTATTCGTATTAGAGTTCATCGGTTTATCCTGGTATTCGTTTTAGAGTTCATCGGTTTATCTAGGTATTCGTATTAGAGTTCATCGGTCAAGTTCATCGTTTCCGTTTAGAGTTCATCGGTTTATCTAGTTCATCGGTTTATCCTGGTATTTTTTAGAGTTCATCGGTTTATCTAGGTATTCGTATTAGAGTTCATCGGTTTACCCTGGTATTCGTTTTAGAGTTCATCGGTTTATCCTAGTATTCGTTTTAGAGGTCATCGGTTTATCCAGGTATTCGTATTAGAGTTCATCGGTTGATCCAGGTATTCGTTTTAGAGTTTATCGGTTTATCCTAGTATTCGTTTTAGAGGTCATCGGTTTATCCAGGTATTCGTATTAGAGTTCATCGGTTGATCCAGGTATTCGTTTGAGTTTATCGATCCAGGTATTCGTTTTGGAGTTATCGGTTTATCCGAATATTCGGATAGTTATATTTGTGGGTTGATGACATCAAATATATTTCATAAACAACAGGTTTATGAACATTAATGAGGTTGATATCTGTACGGAGTTCCATTCAGATCCCAAAAGGGTTCGAACTTTATCAATGAAGTTTTTGTTTTACTATTAAGTTTGTAGAACTTCCGCATTATTGCACAAATAGTATAAACTATAGGTTTTAGCTCTACAAATATTAGAGAAACACAATTATTTATTTATAAGTTGCGATATATATTTCAACTAGCTCTGTTGTCAACTTGAGGCATTATCACAAAATGTTTTTAAGTTTAACCTTACATCAATAACAACACACTAAAAATTAATAACTTAAACACTAATAAAGCTAACAAAGAATACAAATATTAAAAAAAAAACGATTAAAAACTAGTTAAAATTTAAAAATTTAACATGGTCAGACTAGAATAAATAAAACAAAACAAAGAATAAACGAAATTTATCGTGCTTCAAGGAAAGTCTGGGAGCGAAAATCTCGTACGCACACATAGAGATATATTACTGGAGGGGCCCAATAGGTTAAATTTTGAAACATCGAAAAAGTAACCTGACTACCGTCGCTTAGAGATAAGATTAAATATTCAGTACAAAATCACAATGACTTTCATATTAGAACTTTAAAAATACAAATCAAAACACAAACTATGTGCGCGAAGCCAAAATCAATTGATTTATTATAACCTTAGTTTAATTTTGAAGAAGGTTTTTAATATGATTACACAGAGCCCCTGAGAGCCCCAAAACGATGTTTCAGTCCTCTCAATGTATTGAGATAGGTTATGCCCCCTCTAGTATATATCTCTATGCACACACATTTGTATATACTCTTAATGAGTGAGTTCCCCCTCTTAACCCCTATCTCTATAACCCCAATCTCATATGCTTATTTTTGTTCAAAAAATCTCAAAAACCTTATTCACTGTTATGTACTTGTTTCACTCTATCTCAGTGCATTTATTAACATATGTATAGTATATAAAGGTCATATTGCACAAAATTTACCATTTTCGATTGAATCTTTATACCTTTATCTTCCATTTCACAATCCATTGATCCTTTTCCTGAATCCTTTTATATCCTTAAAGTTCTGCTTATTGAAGTTTTTATTCCTTAATAAATCCTCGTTTTTATTGAATTTAACGACAAGTAATCACGATATTTTTCCATCAAGTTCGTGCTAACCCAGACTCAGCATCTGGATCTAGAAAGGTAAATGTCAACCCTCTATCCTTAACCCTTTGTGAACTTGGGGTTCTTTCTGCTTTAAACACCTGACCTTTACTAACCTTTTGGTGTAAAGTCAAAAAAACAAAAGATTAAAAGTATCTTATTAAGTAAGACTATGTAAGATTTAAAGCTGGCGGCAGTTGGAATAATTATTTTTTATTTTTTAGCGAATTTTTGAAGAAGCTCATCTTCTTGAGGTCATTAAAGGGGAGGAATGAGGGAGGTAATTTTTTTAAAAGAGAGGGGACTCACTGTTCAAGAATATATATATATATATATATATATATATATATATATATATATATTATATATATATATATATATTATATATATATTGTATGTATGTATTTCTAGACCCTTTTTGTATATCTACAAAAAGGGTTGTCCATGTTTTGTTAAATATATACAAAAATCTGTATATATATGTATATACAGATTTTTGTGTCCTAGACGTTTCTGTGGGACACGACAATACATTTCCCTCGCTTTCTCGGATCAAAATAAAATTTGGTAGAAAAATCTACCTTGCTAATTTCCCAGATCCTATTGTTTATAAAATATGTGTAACGTCATTAATCCACAATAATGACCCCACAAACAGTTCAAAAATTCACAAATCTTCATATAGTGTTTAGATCAGTGGTTCCCAACCTTTTTTATACTTGGGACCCCTAAAATATTTTGAACTACTTCCCGGACCCCTTGCTATATATATATTAATATATATATATATATATATATATATATATATATTATATATATATTATATATATATATATATATATTATATATATTTATTATTTATTAAAATTTGTTATTATTATCATATATAAAGGCAAGGTACCAAAAGACGATATAAAGAATACTAACGTTTATTAAACAAACATTTACTATTTCTTCAATTTTTAATATAATTTATAACTTATACTTATAGGGACGGATAGTATTAAATAAAAATTCTAACTCTAATCAGTAATATAAATAATTCATATATAATAAATAATTTAATTATTATTGAAGTTACACACACATAAGAAAAGAAAATCTATTTTTTTTTTTACTTTTACAATTATACTTTGTAAAATTGCTCCCGGGACCCCCTAAAAGCTCATTTGGGACCCCCAAGGGGTCCCAGGACCCCTGGTTGGGAACCACTGGTTTAGATTGATCTTAACTCTTTCACACATATACTGCTATGCATGGTTCACAAAAATACGAAGTTACATTTTATTATCAGTATTAGTTCTGGTTTTATTGATTGACATATATATGTCAAACAAACAATGTTATTAATTAACATAATGTAAACAAATCAAATTTGTTCACTAATACATTTGAAAATTCGCTCATATCGTGTCAGTATGCCTCTTACATAAATATGACGGACTGATAAAGTACAACAACCATGTTGCCGCGAAGCGGCCTCAAACGATGAGGCTGCTGGTCTCTTGCTTTTATGTGTACCATAGGCATATAGGAAAACTAATTAATGTCATTGTACTAAAAAATCTGAAACCAAGATATCAACTAAATTGAAGCTGCTGAAACCTCTAAGTAGCGTTAATTGTGGTTAATGTGTGACGTTATTACCTCAAAAAATGACAGCAAACGTTTTAAAAATGACAAATCTTCACGAAGTGTTTAGATCGGGCTGAATTTTTTATATATGTGCTACTATGTATAGTTAACAAAAATATACGAAGTTAATTTCTTGAACTAATAATATAATACAAAAACATTATACTATTAGTATTATTTCCGGTTTTATTGTTTGACATATATGTCATTTTTTGTCTAATACATTTGAAAATTCGCTTATATTGTGGCAGTATAAACCACTTATATAAACAAGTAATATCACTAACTGATTTTGGACAACAACTATGGGGCCGCGAAGCAGCCCCCTGTGCCGACCAAGACAGGGCCGGACTTGCCATTGAAGACGAGGGTGGCAGCCCTCTTTGGGCCCCTCAGCCAGAAAATAAACTTAATAGTTATTTATGCCATAAGGCTGAGAAGTGTGTCTTTATGTCACGGCAATTAGATTTACCGACGAGCGAAGCGAGTCGAGAAAAATTGCCAAGACATAAAGACATTCTCAGCCGAATGGCATACACTATTTTTTTTGAGGTAGCACTCATTAAAAAAATCAAAAAATAGCACTCATTAAACTGCGCGATATACTTGATTGAAAAAAAAAAAAAAAAACGTCCAATTAACTCCATATTATCGTCGTCATTAAATTCATCCATAGCTTCACACTTTTACTCAAAAATGTAAAAGCTTTACAAATAAACACACAAAAATTGTCAATTAGAACACCTTTTAAAAACGAAAACAGAAACAAAATAAATGTTTTTAAAGAAAACTCATAAAGGTTTAACGCAGATTGCTTTTTGAACACGCTACATTACAGTAATGGCGGCAACATATGAATTACTTTTACGTCCTAGGAGTTTTTTTTTACATTCATTATTGTCCTCGGAGGTGAAAAGTACTAAATAACCTCCTAGTACAATAATGATTGGCTTCTCATCCTAAAAACGGTCCAATAAAGTGCTCAATTACGTACTACCTCAAAAAAACAAAATTATCAACATAATAAATCTTTTTAAAGTTATAGTGTATACATTTATGCACTCATTATAATTATGTAATATATTCATATCACCAGTGTCAAAGGGGCCCAATACTCTAAGGTATTGCCTAAAGAACTCTTAGAGATAAATGTTTTTAAATCTAGTGTCTTTAAGGCCCCTATTTATTTTACCTTGACTTTTAAAGGCCCTATACCGTAGACTAGGGCCATAAATAAGGGCCTTAGCATACTTGATCTGGGCTCTATAGCAGCATTAAAGGGCTCTAGATTAATATTTTTAAACTAATTTTTTGCAATAAAGAATTTGTTGAATTGAATTGAACTAATTAAAATTTATTATAAATTTTGATCTTTATGGCCCTTATTCAATATACCTTTACGTTTAAGGGTCCCATACGAAGATTAGACCCCTATGATCTGGGTTTTAATTAATTAAATTAAGGTTGCTATAATTATTAATACTACTCTCGTCGTTACTTCTCAAGTGAACCCCTCTATTTGAGAAGTAATATGGGACCCCTTGAGATGTAGATTTGGGCCCTTTTAGGCCAAACCCTCCTCGGGCCTTTTTGGCTCAGTCCGCCACCTGGACCAAGAGGCTGAAGGCCTCTTATTTCATATTACAATGCATCTCTCTTTTTGTAAGAGATATGAATGCAAAATATATCAGACACCTCATTTATGATTTTAGAAGGTTAGATCTTAAAAAATCAATTAAAAATTTAGCTTAAAAAATAGAGGATAAGATATCTTTTAAATTTTAATTCACGTTTTTTTCTGAATAAAACGAAAATTGAAAAGCATGAAGGAAATAATTATTTTAGATGTGAGAGGGTTATGCGAGGAAAAGTCCTTGATAATTTGTTAGGAAACTATGAGAATTTTGAGAAGTTTATCAAGTGTCACGACTTAGACAAGGATACCATTTTTTTTTGGTAATTATGTGTCAACTAATATTATCCTGGAGAAGGTTATGTCGAGTGTTTTTCAAACAGTTTTGATAATATAAGAACCCGTCATACAATTTAACCTATCCCTGTTTTTTATATATAAAATAAAAAAATCGGATACAGGGCACCTCGGAAATTTTCTTCGTTACGGATTCGCTACGCTCATCTTCCCAGCTTCCTACTTGCTTCGATCGTTTTAGGTGACAGCTATACTATTGGTTAATTTTAGTTTGAAGCAAGTAATTAGGATGTAATTGTGTACTGATTGTATCATTACCATTGGTTAATTTTAGTTCGAAGCAAGTAATTGGGTTGTAATTGAGTTCTGATTGTATCATTACCATTGGTTAATATTAGTTTGGAGCTAGTAATTAGGATGTAATTGTGTACTGATTGTATCATTACCATTGGTTAATTTTAGTTCGGAGCAAGTAATTGGGGTGTAATTGTGTAATGATTGTATCATTACCATTGGTTAATTTTTGTTCGGAGCAAGTAATTAGGATGTAATTGTGTATTGATTGTATCATTACCATTGGTTAATTTTAGTTCGGAGCAAGTAATTGGGGTGTAATTGTGTACTGATTGTATCATTACCATTGGTTAATTTTAGATCGGAGCAAGTCATTAGGAAGTAATTGTATACTGATTGTATCATTACCATTAGTTAATTTTAGTTTGAAGCAAGTAATTAGGATGTAATTGAGTACTTGGTGTATGAGCCAAAAACTGATATCAACTTTTATAACTTCTCACATCTGCATTGCATTCTCAAGTCAGAATTTCACAGAAAGTAAAATTTTAAATTTTGTCAACGCGATTTGTCTTCAATCCAAAATTGACAAGGGATAATTTTGTCAGACTTTATACCTTTTATAAAATTTAAAAACCATTGATGCCTGTTATTAAAGTAGATCTTCAATGATTTCCAAATGAGGTTTTAGGGTAACCTTTGCCGCAGTATAAGTATTCTAAATTTTAAATGATCCGAAAGTTGTGCACATCTTTGCAGAAAGATTAACAAACTATGGCCTTCAACTTCTATCAATATCTGCTAAACCCATACCCAATAGATTTCGCCAAAATATCGCCTCTGGCGTACAATGTTCTCTTCTTCAAAATCATTAAAAACTGAGTAGAAACATTTTAAGATGTTGCCGACTTACATAAGTTAGTTTATCTTTAAAAATCATCTTTCATGTTGAAGATCAAAGAACTTGACTTACAATTCTTCTAAGTATCAGATATTCTTTTTATGATCTTAATACCAAAACTGTTGCTCACTCCGGTTGTATAGGTCAATTTAAAGACTTTTTTGACCGCGACCCTTGTTTGGACACATCAATTTTTCTCAACAAATAACGTCTCTTGCTTGATTTTGAAGTAAATGCAAAGTTAATATTATTTAACGATGTCTAATTCTATTTTGAAAGAAACAGACACTTAATTATCATATTTATATTGATTTAACCCAAGAGATATTATTACTAGAGAGGGCCTATCGATTGAATTTCGATAAATCGAAAAAGTAACCTGAACACCTTCGACTATTAATATAATCAAATTCACAGTACAAAATTACCCTAACTTGTAGACAGTGTATTATAGATCTTTAAAGGACTACATCTAGCTTCTTAGCACTCTAAGCATCACTGATGATGGCCAGAAGTGGTTGAAAGTCGGCTCTCAAATAAATATTTTAATTGTGAAGAGACTGGTTATTTGTTTATACGATTTTAGGGCAGCAAAATAATAAGAAAACAAAATAAGAAAATAGTGTAAAAATATATAATATAGATTATAATATGTAATAATTAATTAAATGATTTTAATTATAAATAAAGGGTTTACCTTGAGAAGATTTATATCTGAAGGGAGATGGAACCGTAAACACTTCTCTTTAAAGTGATGTAAAATAATAAAATGTTAAGTGATGAAAACTATTAAGTGGCGAAATAATCAGGATTGTAAAGTGGCGAAATAGCAGTGCTGTAGGGACTCTAGGCCCTTATATAGACTCCCCACTGTAAACCCTTAGAAACAATAATTCTCACAGCTTGGTTTAAGTGTCAGGGCAGGAGGGAGCTACACATAGTTGCTATTTCTAGCAAACCTTTTAACTCCTGTCCTAAGTCTATATAACTTCACAACGTAGCAATCTAGAAATAACCTTAACTCACAGTATTATAGAACTTATAATAGAAATATAAAATAAAACACCAACAATGTCCCAAAAGGCGTCTACAATAAATTTATTATCATCTTAATTCACTCTTGGGAAGCTTTCAATAAGGTTACACAGAGCCCTTAAAAGCATTGAAACCTCTCAATGCATTGAGATAGGTTATGTATGTGTATGGCAGTAATACATCTCTTTGGAACTAGCAGCCTACAAGTCGCCTACAATGGCTACATTAATTATCTGCTAACACTTATTGATCGTGTACAAGCCTGTACTTTTACTTTAGTTAGATTTATGCTTATTTTATGTGTACTTAGAACAAAATTGAAAATGTATTAGAACTGTTAATGTTTAAGATAAACTTTAGCTCGTTTAAGATCACTTGGTTCTTCCTTAGTTTATCGCTAAATGGATTTGTAGAACAAAGACTTAATATATTGCTTTAATCGTTTTTATATGAGTCTTGATTTGATAAATATCTAATAGTATTGACTATAAAGAATTTCTATTCATGCTATAAAAATAATTGACCATAGGATGGGGGACTATAAAGTGCGTGAATTGACTATAGAACGTGGGGTCTATAAAGTGTGTGAAATTACTATAGAACGTGGGACTATAAAGTGCGTGAATTGACCATAGAACGTGGGGTCTATAAAGTGCGTGGAATTCCACAGAACGTGGGTTTATAAGGTGCGTGAATTGGAACTGGGGTTATAAAGGTGCGTGGAATTACCATAGAACGTAGGGTCTATAAAGTGCGTGGAATTACCATAGAACGTGGGTTTATAAGGTGCGTGAATTGACTATAGAACGTGGGGTCTATAAAGTGTGTGAAATTACTATAGAACGTGGGACTATAAAGTGCGTGAATTGACCATAGAACGTGGGGTCTATAAAGTGCGTGGAATTACCACAGAACGTGGGTTTATAAGGTGCGTGAATTAATAATATCTTTATTTGCATAAAACATAAAAGTTTTCTACAAAAATAAGTCTTATAGCTAAATAATAAAAATAAAAAAAGTTGTCTTATAAAACAAAAGAAAACTTACTTCTTTCTGCGTCGTTATGTTTCACGAGGAAGTGTAAATTAATTTAAAAAGAAAAAATTATAATATAATAAAAAACAAATAAGCTAATTTAGTTGATCCTGTCTTATTTTTAAGGATTCTACAAAAAAAACCCAGTACAATTTGCAGTATGTTAATATCGATTTCGTACAAACAAGTCTGCAATTTTGAATCAGAGTAAATGTCCATGAATTTCAGGCGAAGATCTCTCGTGCTAGCACAATGAATTGACTATAGAACGTGGGACTATAAAGTGCGTGAATTGACCATAGAACGTGGGGTCTATAAAGTGCGTGGAATTACCATAGAACGTGGGTTTATAAGGCGTGAATTGACTATAGAACATGGGGCTATAAAGTGCGTGAATTGACCATAGAACGTGGGGTCTATAAAGTGCGTGAATTGACCATAGAACGTAGGGTCTATAAAGTGCGTGGAATTACCATAGAATGTGGGTTTATAAGGTGCGTGAATTGACTATAGAACGTGGGGCTATAAAGTGCGTGAATTGACCATAGAACGTGGGGCTATAAAGTGCGTGAATTGACCAACGCGGGGTCTATAAAGTGCTTGAAATTACCATAGAACGTGGGGTCTATAAAGTGCCCGAATTGACCATAGAACGTTGGGTCTATTAATTGCGTGAATTGACCATAGAGCGTGGTTCTATTATGGTTGTAAATTGACTCTACGTTCTCATAAATGCGTGAAGACTTTATATAGAAAGTCAGATTTGATCGCAAACATTATAAAATCATGGACTATTATATAATTCCGAAATTTCTAATTTAAAAAAGACAAATTGGCTATTTATTTTGACAAATTTTATTCTATAATAAACATATGCAAAAAGACACTTCCTTAAGAGAATATTTTGATAGCGATCTTCGGGATGAAATGTAGACTCCCAAACTCGATTTAGTAACCAGACAGATAACTAATTTCTTTGAATTTATTGAACCATAAAAAATGAAAATTGTCTATTCTTTCCTAGTTTCACATTGACCTAACGATATTTATATTATAATAATATATTTTTTATATGTTAGATAACCTGTTGCTATTTATGTTTTATTTGTCTAAATTTAATATCTAGGACAGAACTTGCTTTTAAGTATTTGATTATATTTATGTTATTTCTTTAACAATAAAGGTGTATCTTCTAAAAATATATTTTTATTTCCTATAAAATAATAAATTTAGTGTTTGTTATGTAAGTTTTTATATTTTTTGTGGGTGGGTTACTCATTCTGATAATGTGAAATTTCACTTAAGCTTCTGATAACCATTCTAAATGTTGAACATGTGGGTACATTAAAGAATAAGGGTAAAATAATTTCATAATTTTTATTGTTATAAAATAAGTATTATGATTCTTGGTGGTTGCGACCCGAATTATATAACTAACTAATGGATCAAAAATGTTCTATTGTTATTTTATTTTTAGTTTTGGTAATGTGGCAACTATTTAAACTTAAAGCGTTTAGAAATGGAAACCGGACATAAAATTTATTTTGATTTATAAAATTAGAAGGAAGCGCCGTATTATATTTTTGAATTTACAATCTGAGATTTCAAACAAATAAGGAGATTTTGAGAAAATACTTTAACCTTAAAGGATATAATTTCTGAATCAATATTAAGTAAGACCGGAAATGGGATGCGTTCCTAAGATCTCGAGTTCGGAGTTTGAAATTGAAAACTGCCTTTTAATAAAATTCAAATCCTTCGTTTTCTAATATTTATTTGTCTATTATTTGATTGCAGACGGTGTTGCAGAAGTGCATGAGAGTCAACATGAACATCTAGCTTTTCATAGTGGTAAAACAATTCTATAAATTTCTAGATTTTTAGCTTTGCTTTTTCAGGTGTAATTAACCCGAACCTTAGAGTTAGGGTTTTCGTAAAATTGCATGCTTGAGTTGAAATGATGTTTGTCCAAAATTAACTTACAAAAATGACAACCTCATAGAAAAACTTAAGTGTTTAATAAACCATTTGACAGCTTTGTGAGTTTATTTCGGATAAATTTTCATTCTCATTCCTAGGGAACATTTTTTCTATTGGTATTAGAAGAAAAAGGAAGAAGAAACATTTATAGAGCAGTTTGTTTTCTTTCTTTCTTCATTAATTTTCAAGACAATGGCCGTTTCATAGATACAGTTGAAATTCTGTTTTTCCGTCAAAAGAAATTTACCAGGCTTTGATTTCGTACTTAAGAATTCAATAAAATTCATTCTGCATAATAGGGGAATCAGCCACATGAGGAAAATTATTAAACGTGAAAGTTTGTGACAATGATGAATTATGAGTAAAATTCCTACGAAAATTCTTATAACATTTAGTCTGTTTTATAATATTCAAGTGCTCTATGGCTATAATTAAATGAAAACTGTAATTTGGGGTAATAACTTGTTCAGAAGTTGACTACATCATATCCAAAAAATCATAATATTTGACTGATTTGCAGTTGAGTTATGGTTGTGAATGTAACAATTTTTAGTTTGCTTACGCTGTGAAAAAAATGGAAATATGGCTCATTGCAACTTGAAACCCTTACGCTAAGGGTTTTAAATAGATAGTAAACCAATAGAAAAATATTTTCAACAATTACTTAGCTTTAAACTTTATTTGTTACAATTTTCTATGTTTAGTATTCCTACCAAGATGTTAACGAAATCATAAAAAACTGGACTTGTTTTGGTCCACTACGATCGCAGCTGTGGTGCAAAGTTAATGGACTTTTTTAGGGTATCCCTAAACATGTCCAAACAGATTCCCAAAATAATATTTTAGCTATTTATAACGAACGCGAAAACCTCTTTCGTTGACTAGACTGTAAAGGACTACTGGTCCTTAAGGTTTATATGACCAAAACCTAACCTATTCGGTTAGGTTTTGGTTTGGATTTTCAAAATAGGCTTCCTATCCTAGTATTATTTTTCCTACTACGATTTAAGGATTGAAATCCATGCCTCTTTACATTTAAATATGCGAATTTCAATGCAATTCAATTAAATCTATGGATAATTTGGCTAATATAAGGTGATGGACTTCAAAATTACGAATTTAATTTCGGTTTTCAGGAGAAGCTGAAGAGGATCACGAAGTAGGAGATAGCGTCGCCGCTGCTTCATCTTTATCCGATGTATGGTTTTCTTTTTATTACTAGTTTTAAGGATTTACAGGGTAGACGTGTTTTATCACTGATCTACCTTGGTATATATAAACTCTGGTATATAAATGTATATGTAAACATACATCTAAAACATTTAACATGCGTAAATTATTAATTAACATCCTCTAACTATTAATACTTGAAGGATGCAACTCAATTAGATTATTATTCCCGCAGGGTGAATACCCTGATAGACTAAAAGGCTTTGCAACGGACATTATCATTATTATTATTATTATTAAAGGTCTAGGGGAATTGGATGAGAGTCACATTGACTAATAGCAATCTAATAGGGATGAACAAGGTTTTGATGTTTTTCAGCAAGATTTAGTATCCACTCAATTTAAATCAAGTCATGATGTATCGAAATTGAATTATTAATTTTAAGTTAGGATTGTCTAAGAATTTATAGAAAAAGAAAGATGGTCCTGGGTTTATTATTTGGGATAAGAAAAGGTTAGTTCCGTAACCAGTTAACAGGAGCGCTAGTGTGTAATTTGGCAGTTTCACTATGCCAACTGCGCTACTGTAGTCCTATTTTCAGCAAACAACTTCTAGCACAAAACTGATCAATCCAAATATTATCTCCATATAGATCAAGTAAATACTCCATATATAATCCATATTATTATCTAATTCAAGTAGGTACTGGTGTAATTAAAATTGTAACGGAAAACAATATGATTTCATAATACTAACTTTGAAATGTGAGAAGAATGTTATGGTTTGGAGAGTTAGTTTCAGAGCTGCCGCTAGATGCCAGCACTGAGTTCACCCCTACCTTCTGTCTAACTCTCTTGTATACTTTCCGACATTCAATACTTACTATATTCTTTGGGTCGAGTAAACATATATATTAAACCCCGTACAAGTAATCAAAATTAAACCTAATTGTAGAACAATGATGGATTTTTACCTATGGATTCATTCATTCATTTATCTGTGCTACTAACAACGTAAATATTGTGTGGTCTAATTTTTATTTTATAAAATCAAAAAAATTAAATACTATCTATTATAATCATATAGATATAATTGTATTAAGGAAAGTTTATTGTATGACAAGAGCAAGTAAATATTTTTGCCAAATGTTATAAAAAGTATTTTATTTATCTATAGCATTCTATCTCAAGTTTCTCAATTACTTGTTTAGAGAAATTTGAATTCTTCTTGAAAATACTAATACCAGTTTATTATTTTCAGTTTTCCAAATTTGGTGAAGTAGCTGAAATTTAATTTTGACTTAACTGTCCCCAGGTCGAACTAGTTGCTGGTGATGACGAATCAGATGAGGAAGATGAAGAGGAAGGAATACACGGAGATGCAAGAGGACAGAGTCAACATTTCTTCCCTTCATTCGCACCTCTTTTCTCTAGTCCTCCTCTAGGTCATTCCAGACCTCATAACTACGATACTGAGTCTACCGTCAGATCCTTTGATACCCCTTTCAGATTCAGGTTAGTTATAACAAGTCATTTTTTTACAAGTACGAATAAGTTTTTGCTCCGGTTGGCAGTTTTATATGGTACTTTAATACTTCGTTCTCACGTGGGGTTTGGCAGGGAGTTCAATCTCGTGTTAAATCTCCTTGGGGATTTAACCAACTGTGTTGGTTTCACCATGAAAAATGAGTTTCAGGATGAAAACACCCGTTTTCAATCCCGTTCACACAACTTTGTGTGAACGGGATTGAACCCCGTTCACACGGAGGGTTGAACCCCTAGGATGTCGAACACGATGTTGAACCCCCTGCCAACCCCCGCGTCTGAACAATGTAAATGTAAGTGAGGGGGATAAAGAATATCTTACTCCCACCCCAACCACTTTCAATAGTCTTACTAAATATGCTTTAAACTAAAAACAATACACATCTACTAATATACAGAAAAGAACTATTTTCAAATTTTGAGGTCCACGGGTTGTAAAACATGGACATTCAATGAATAAAGTGTGTTGTAGTTTCAATGCTTCCCAACACTGTAGGAGATAAGATTGTAAAATTATGAGTAGTTTAATAATAGATAAGTGATTGTCTCTCCACTAAATATTTGTATTAATAAATTTATTTGAGAGTTAACTTTCTGCCGCATCCAGCCATCATCAGACTGGATACGTAGGAAATACATAGTTAGGAACGATGTATTTCTATAACAATTGGAAAGTGATTTTTCCAAACGATTGATCTTAGCACTATTAAGTATGACTGATGATGGCCCGATGCGGTAAAAAGTTAACTCTCAAGTAATTTTTTGAATACAATATTTAGTAGAGAGACTATTTATTCATCTATTATTGGATCACTTCAACGAGCAGCTATTTATATTTGTTGTTTAAAAAGTGATTGTCATTATGATATTAGGACCTTAGTACAGTGGAGGATTTACTGTGTGTGAAATCCTATACAAAAAATATCCACCTGGAGCAAACATTTATTCTTTAATGTAGACGTATGTGTTGCAACTCCATAAAAGAAGAGTGCATGGTAAAATTTTAGTAGTATGAGCATTATGTCAAATGCATTCATTGTAGACAATAATCAATAAAGTTAAAAAAAGCATTGTAGTTTAAGCGAAATCTTCTTACTTTCTTACATAATTTCCACAATGATGGTTTCGGTCACCCAATGAATACCACAATTCGGATACCACAATGGTTTTAGATACCAGTAGATTGCTTTACTTATTGTAGGATAGGTTTATTGTCAAAGAATTAGCCTAGTTAATTTATATTCCTTTGTCAAATAGAATCATTAGCAAAGGAACATCACTCCCCCCCCCCTCTCCTGGAAAGATTGTTCTGATGTCATTAAGCTAGGCTGATAAGAATGTTAAAATTAAAAAATAAAGTTGTATTTTATATTGAAACATTTTTTTGGACCCCGAGTAAAATAAAGCTGGTCTGGTTTCACTTTATGTCACCGAATAACCAAAATCACCATGTTGAATAACTGGAAAGTTTTAAATGTGGTTGGTAAGCAACAGAAAATCGAGTAGGGTGTTGTTATTAATATTTTTAGGGATCTGAGTCAAACAAAACCAGTCCAGAGTTGATACAATCATTCAATGTTACTGATACGGTAAATACTTGACACTACCAATTTAAACTATTAAATGCAATAGTAAAGTGATTTGTTATCCGCGGGAACTAAGATAATCAAACATAAAATTAATTAACAATAAATTTATTAAAAAGTCAATATTGTGATGTTGCTTTTTACAGTCATTTATTATAAAATTTATTATAGTACGCCACACGGCTAAAATCGGTTGACAGCATGGAAAAATATTTTTGAGGAACCAATAAGGTTGGCCTGATTTGAAATTGAGGGCGTAGTTTAACATTGAATACTTATCTCATTGGCTCCCTCGCATGATTTTCCCAAGCTGTCAATTGATTTTAGCCGTGTGTCATACTATAGGTTGCTGTTGCTTTTTACAGTCATTTATTATAAAATTTATTGTGGCTGTTGTTGCTTTATTAGTCATTATTATAAAATATATTAGTGGGCTGTTGTTGCTTTTTTAAGTCATTATAAAATATATTAGTGGGCTGTTGTTGCTTTATTTAGTCATTTATTATCAAATGTATTAGTGGGCTGTTGTTGCTTTTTAAAGTCATTCATTATAAAATATATTAGTGGGCTAATGTTGTTTTATAAGTCATTAATTATAAAATGTATTTGTGGGCTGCTGTTGCTTTATATATTAATTTATTCTAAAATGTATTAGTGGGCTGTTGTTGCTTTTTACTGTCATTTATTATTAAATATATCAGTGTGCTGCTGTTGTTTTGTACAGTCAGTTTGGAATAGAATGATAAACAGTCAAGCATGTTCAGAGCTATGCATCCTGATACACATGTTAAGTCAATTGATGCCTTAACAATGCTTTAAACAGTGTTGTTGTGTTTATCATCTTTCCCACCTTTTACATTCAACAATTGATAAATAACAGTATAAATAGTTCATCTATGACATTAACATAAATACATGTAAACATTGCCATAGCTTATATTTCAGTTTGTTTTTAAATCTCAAAAAACACTGAGTCCTGTAGCTCAGTGGTAGAGCGCTCGCCTTCCAACCTAAAGGTCTAGGGATCAAATCCAGCCGGGGGAGGATCATGATATGAGGTTATTTCTTGTACCGTACACTCGGGAGATCTTGACTGCAAAGCTGGCCAACCTAGTTAGGGTTTTATCTGACGTGGTTTCCTTGGATGCTAATATGTAAAAGCGGGGTCAGTTCCTGTTTCGTTCCGAGTCAAGTCAGGATCCACATTTATGTTGTCTTCGGCTCATGAAAAGTCAAGGCTTCTATCCAGAGCTAAAGAATGAGTTTGTGCACAACGGCATCGGGGTTGCTAGAGTTCTCTGTTAGGTGGCGCTGGACTAGTCTAAGCTAATATGACCCTAAGGGTTTAAGAGTTAAAAAAATGAATAGTTCTGACACTTCATACTGACTAGGACAATGATTAGGATTAATTTTTCATCTTCATACTTTTTCAAACATTAGAAGTAGTGTATTTTACAAACATAGTGATAATTTGTTTAACTATTCACTTTTTTCTCGCTTTCTATGTCACTTTAGATATTTGCTTGTAGTCAGTTGGGTGGTAATATGTTGGTTGGTGTTTGTTATTATATAGATCATTATTTCCTAGTAACGGTGGTTCAGATAGACAAGGTGCTGAGGATAGGGAGAGAGTTCTAGGTTCTGGCAACTTTGGTGTAATCAAAGGAGGAACTTACTACGCTTCCGCTGATGAGAACGATGACTTTGATTCCGCATTCTACAGGTAAATATAACTCGTTTTATTCGATAACCGAACTCTAAAAGTTTTCTCATCTACTACCGTAGGTATAAGAAAAGGTATTGTGTTAAACCAAAAAATCCAAAACAGAGGTTTCGTCATAATTATCTGTTTCAGGCATTTTCATGATGCCCTGAGTGGATTTCATCATGATATCTGAGTCTGTGTGAGTGTTTGTCTCTGCCTGTCTGTCTGTGTCATGCAAATCCCCTGCTGTGCTTATGCTGAAGAGTCCTGAAGCATGTCTTCCGACTCGCTTCGCTCGTCCTCAGATAGTAAACGCATCCATTTTTTTTCTCAGCAGTCACCCATACAGTACTGACCACACTCAATGTTGTTTAATCCAACAAAAATCATGGATATACTGGCCGTATTAATGTAAACTTGGTGTAATTATTACGTAAAGATATATATTTGTACCAAGTTTCAGATCAATTGGATATCTTTCCGATTTTTACAATTTAAAAAAAAAACGTATGCAAGTCATTTGATAATAATTGAACTAATGCTGATAATGAGATGAAACTTGGCACATATGTCGGTCTTCTACATGGCTACATGCGTGTTAAATATCAAATCAATCTCAACATTTTTTTAGCATTTAATGATTTTTTGAAAATTTTGCTGAGTCATTATTGCAGGTTAATGACGTCATAAAAAAATATTTTCGGAATAGCACATTACTGCAGTAGATTGGTTTTTGTACAAAGTTTCAACTCTCAGGCATAAATAATAAGTTTCAACTAGGAGCTACGATGATAACACACAGATACAGACAGACAACTCTGTGAAAACCACTCTGGATGCCTTTAAAAAACCTGAAACGGATAATTTCGGTGACATCTCGGCTTCGTACTTTTTTTCCAAACACAATATTTTTTCTATATACATATGGTATAAATGAGGAAAAGTAAAAAAAATAATTAGAGCATACTTTTATATTAATTATTTCAGAAACTGTGTCATATCTTAAACAATTTGGTACCAATATAATTAAATGCTGTTTCTTAGTATCTGAGCTATCGTTTGACATATATAAGTTCTTTAACCCAATTATAATTTAAAATAAGCTTACTGATACACCTGAATATCGCTTATAATACATTGTATGGGGAAAATATATAGAATTCAGCGATATTGGTATCAAATTTTTCAGAAATGATCCATATATATATGGTATGTTCCAATTTAACTTTTAAAGTTATTGTAGAAAAACACATTTGGGTAATCACATTACCATACATGCCAGACAATTTCAAACAAAGAATTAGGTATTTAAACTCCTAGTGGTCAACTTAGTGGGGGTAGATACCAATTTTATCGCTATAACACCGTACGGAGCTGAGTAATCAGGATGATGCATTTTAAATGCACCACCCTGTATATGTGAACTGTTACATTGTATTGACAACTTATTAGAGAGTATAGAACATTTAACTGGGTTACTATTAACATGAAAAAATTAAGCAACGCCTACAACTGGAAAATTATATTAATTCTGCAATACATTCAAATATTGCTGTTTAGAATAATCTAATTTAACAAAAGACAGAAAAATAGCACTGTTTTATGAGTTTATGTTGTTGCTATGAGGATTCTTCTTTAGCATATGTTTTGATTTTCATAAATCACTACATGATAATAAAACAAATTTGACTCTGGGGTTTCCCAAAGATTATATTGTGTAGTATATATGGTATACCTAGGTATAATCTTTAGGGCCACCTAAACAATAAAACAAGAATCTGATGAAAATATAATATAAATAAACCATTTATTGCCAATATTTACATCTTACAATACAGTGTAACTACAAATTTAAAATTTTGATCTCCAAATCGGCAGATAGAAACTATATAACTACACCAGCTCTGTTTACTGGGGAAAATATAAGTTATATAATTGATGAGAACATATATTTTGTGCATATACATCTATAAATATACATATATATTTTGAGATCCAATAAGCAGTACAGAGTCTCACAATAGGAATTGAATTATAACTTGTTATATTAAACAAAGCCGACTTTCGGTCTTACAGACCATCATCAGTGTCTGAAACAACAAAGTAAAATAACTAAGACAAAAAAGGAAAAGGAAAGAAGCAAAAACGAAAATTCATAATTAAATACATTTTTTTAATTATGAATTTTCGTTTTTTACTTCTTTCCTTTTCCTTATTATTTTTTGTCTTAGTCATTATACTTTGTTGTTTCAGACACTGATGATGGTCTGTAAGACCGAAAGTCGGCTTTGGTTTTAATACAACAAGTTATTGTGAAGAGACTGTTTTCTTTCAATTCCAATTATATATTTATCTAGCCCTTGTAAAAATTAGATAAAAATGAGACTTCTACAGTCCTGATAATGATATCTCCATTATATAGTTTCTAAAAGATTAATTAATTTTTCAGAGGGGGAAATAATGGACATGGAAGACCACCGTATTTCCGTGGCAACCCACAGCCTGCCTACAGACATGGAGGTGATTTCTTTGCCGGTTTCCGCGATTTTGCCGACATCACCACTCCAGCCAAACCGGCTTACTCACAATACTTTGTTGTATACGCCAACAGAAACTCTACCGCACCTCAAACTCACAACGGACCTAAAAACATCATCGAACAACTCGCACTACTTGATAAACCTGATAAAATATCTAAATCAAAAAAGAAATTAAATATTTACAAAGATAAGACTTATCAGGTTGAGTATAAGAAAAAGAATAAATCACCAAAAGAAGCCTACGAACCTCTATTGGCTCTTAGTTAAAGAAATTTAATTAAAATAATGCCCCTTATACTATTATGAATTGATTTTTGACCCCAAGTTGACTATCTTCTGATACTAAAACTGGTCAAATTTGGATAAAATCAACGAGTCCTGTACCTGTTCCTTTTGTACATAACAGCAAAGCATGTTGACCTGGCCAGTGTCCATGTGATGATTCTTTTTTTTCTATTTTGAAAATATAAATATTGGGCTGACGGAAATTGATCTAAAAGGCTATTGCAATATATTTATTATTCACCATCTTGCTAAGGTTACTCATTTAGATCTATGAATATGGAATTGTGATACTTAATAATAACATATTTTTTAAGTAAATTTGTGGCTTTTAAGGCCTATAAAACATTATGTATTTACTTTTAATCAATTATAGGATTTAGTCATCGATTATGCACGGAAAGATTTATATGAGGTGCCTAGGTATAAAAGACGGTATGTGCTGATAGTTATACTCTTTTATGTTGCATAGCCAACTGTTACATCCATATGTTGTAGGTGAATTAAATATAGTACTGAGATCATGAGAGAGATTTCAAGGTTGGTGTTTTTTCATTGAGAGTACTAATGCCTAGAGACCCCGATGTATCTGGGGGTACCCTATATTTAAGTATATCATACTGTAGACGTTTCATGTCTCCAGGCTATGTCACAACCACTTTAATATAACATACGGCCATAAGTCAGTTGACAGCGCACCAAAAATGTGGGTGGGAAAGAATTCTTGGTTTAGACCAACCGCGCCCCTTCCACCTCCACCTCATGCTAACCTCGGTACGAAAAATATCTTTTTCGTAATTAAATCATAAAATAGCAACACGGGTTTTAAACCTTCATTTTTAACCTCACATCGTTTTTATTTCCCTTATTGTGCATTTTGATCTGTTTGAGTTCGTTTCGTTTCATTTCAATCTGTTCAATTTATCCAATTATTGCAGAGTTGTAATATGATATGAGTACCTATATTTGACGCATGGACATTGACATATTCTTCCAGCATTTCTTGCTCTTTGAGTACAGCACAGGGTCTGTGTTCTGTCAACCAAGAGACAGCATTTTTTTGCAAAGTGTGTCTATCAATAGATGACAGTCTTGACTTTTTTAAGTCATGAATGCGTATTGTGTCATATTATTTCTATTATATGAAACAGTATGCATTTAATTATACAAACTTGACACAAAAAACAGTTGGTTTTGGAAAAAAAGTAATTATAGCTGACGATTTAAATTAAATTTTATCATAAAACTATTATGATCCATTGCATTACGTAATTAATAACTTTAACTCCACTTAATTCATACTTCTGAATAAATTTAAAGCAACACTTAGTTGGTAAACTTGAAAGATACAAAAATATTCCTACTTAAAAAGAAAATAAATTTTTATGTTTAATAAAAAATAAAAATTTTATTTTTTTAAAAAAATGATAAAAAAAAAACAAATTATAAAATTCAAAACATAACCTGACTTACAGTGCTGTCAGAGTAGGGATTTTTTTGTTACTTAAAAATAGAGTGCCTGTATGATTATACAGGCACTCTACTTAAAAGAAGGGATTTTATTTTTGTTAAAAAAAGGGGTTGAAAGTATTGAGATTTAGGCGGGCTGTCAATTGACTTTAGCTGTGTGTTACATACTATAAAATGTGGATATGTCCTTATAAACATGGGCTCCAACTTTTCTATTGAAATGATCCTTCTCTACATTTAATTTACCTTGGACTTGTACTCTAAAAGCAAAACCTGAAAAATCTAACTTTTTCTGTACTA
Organism: Microvelia longipes; assembly: GCA_018340805.1. NCBI lineage: Eukaryota > Metazoa > Arthropoda > Insecta > Hemiptera > Veliidae > Microvelia > Microvelia longipes. The sequence continues at coordinate 42,519,426 of JACMZG010001870.1, read as the reverse complement.
ATAACTCTCCCTGACGATTACCAGAGTCCCTGGTTGAAAGCCTGGGAGTTAAATTCCAACTAATGTGAACTGCTGTCTTCTTTCTTAAAAAACCTGTTTTCGTCAATTTATTTACAGTCCATTTAAATTATTTTTATATTTTATCGTTTTGTACTGTTTTAAACCGTATTTTATATATATTCCAAATGAAAAAAATAAAAATAGTCGGTTGATCAAATTAGAGTGCCTGTTTAACTATACAGGCACTCTAGATCAAATATGATCAACTTTACTGTTGATAGGTAGATCAATAGTAAAGTTGATCACTTAACAGTGCACTCCCAAAATGTAGGAAAAGAGTACAAATTGTAGTTTCCTTTAAATAAGAGGTTTCCCGTTGATTGATATTAAAAACTTACAATGAGTTTTATAATATTATTGATGATAAGGCACTTGTGAGACATTAAAAAATCACTTCAATTTCTATTCTATCACTTCTTATTCAAACTATACTTCCTATCTAGTTATTTAGTGCTTTATCGTCAATTATATTGCACTCATGAAGAAAAAAAAACAAATAGTATTAATTATTTTTTTTAAATTTGTAAATAAGAATTCATCAATATCAAGATTCATTTGGTAAAATATAATAAATTTTCATCAATACCACCATTTTGAGTTTATAGGAACCTCTTCACTCTAAATAAGCAGCCGATGGTTTATCAGCTGCATATTTTATAAAATGCTTTGAAGCAGTAAAATATTTTTTTTGTCAAGCTAATGATTTTTTTAAATAAGAGTCTTTATTCATCAATATCAAATATCATTCCATAAAATATAATTAAAAAAATTGAAATCGGTCTCATTTTTCAGGTTTGGTTCTTAGATTATTGGGGATTAAGATTTCTGTAATAAGATTGATTTTCAATGTTGATACCAAAGTTTTAGTAACGTTAATGATCAATTACTCATCTTGAAGGTATACAGAACTCTACAAAGGAAACAATTTGTTTGAGTTTTTTCTTCCTTTAAAATGACAGTTTTGGTAAAATAAAAAATTATAAAAAGAATTGTTACATTGACTGCTCCTAGTTTAATGCATTTTAGATGGAATGGATGTGGATTATTACTGTGCTGAATATTTTTTTACCTTTTTCTATTGGAAACTTCTATATATCATACTAAAAGTTGTATTGTTTTTACCATTTATTACGTTGTATAACCTACTTCCCTCTTTATTTCTAAGATAAACAATATGTTAAGACTGTTGGTTATCTAATTGATGTATCTTAGGTGGCAAACCTTTGGTCTCGCTAGCGTTCCTTTAGAGGAACTTGTAGAATTACCTGTAAACAAGTTGATAACTTTCTGCGTGTCAGTAGACTTGTTCAGGAGATAAAAGGAACTGGAGGGCTTCCTTGTACTTTCCAGGTTTGCATTAAGGACCCACTTGTGTGGTCTAATGCTCTGGTTTATACTCCCAGTCTTAAACAAAATGTTGGTTATCTAAGGAAAATTACTTACACATTTTATTGAAAAGCGATCAAAACTAGATCACTAGATATACCATAGAACTGTGTTCAAATCTGCCAAATATGTAAACAAGCATTTTTGAAAATAATATATATATTTTTTTAAAATAATAACGTAATTAGATTATTATTAATTATATAATAGTATAATTAATAATATATGATTAAATAATTATAGAATAGATATTGAAAATTGGGACTTGCAATGTCTCGAACCACAATTTCTGGCTTTGAACCACTTTTAAACACTCAAATGACCATAAGTATGAAAATATTAAGTATGCCTATGATTAAACGAACACTATTAAAGTAGAATATATATTCATTTAAAAACTTTATTAAGAACTAATTATTTTTAAGCACACACTAATAATTGTATTCCATAGTCCATCCACTTTTAAAATTTGGTAAAAAGGGATAAACGGATTATTTTAGCATTTATTCTTGAATTACATATTTTGAGATTGAAATTGTAAAAAATAAATATTTTAGGGAAAAATATTTGCAAATTTAAATTCCTTAATTGGTTGACTAAAAATGTACGTTCTCCAACTGATTAATTGTTCATAGTTTTTAATGAAAAATCCAGAATATTTTCGTGCAATTTTTCAATACTTATTATAACTGACATTTAAAAAAATTATATTATTTAATCGATGTTTTTTTTAGAAAATTAATTATCGTGTTCGTGCAGCATTCATAAACATACCCATTTTTTAATATTTTATTTATGCATTACTAAGCATATATTTTTATTTTAAATTTTATCCGCTGTTGTTAAATTGAGATTTTGAATTTTTATCGAACATGATCATGTGTCATTTTTTAATGGTAAAAATATTCTGGGTTATTTTTTGCAATCAAATTACTTTTTTTCTTTATCTTTCAAAAAAAAGTATATTTCTACTATTACTTATTAGTTACCTTCTTCTATTAAGACTTAAAAAATAATAATTTTATATGTATTTTAATTATGTTAAAAATAATAATAAAATTAATAAAAAGAAATATTTAAATAAATATGTAAAAATTTTATAAAAAAAATATAGTTATTTCATTCTGAAAATACAAAAACTCATCTCAAGTTTGAGTGAGATTCAAGTTTTATTTACTATATAAATAAAATCTGTATATACATACAGATTTCCATCAAACATAATATATAAACATAATACATTTATTCAAACTTAATTTATGTTCTTAAATATTCCTTTAAAGTGTAGTAATACTTTTAGTATTTTGTGCAATTGATTCTAAGAAGGACCCTGCTTTGATGGAAGAAGTGACCTTCTTTTATTAAAGAAGGTTGCTTCTTTGATAAAGAAGGACCCTGCTTTGATAAGAAGGACCCTGCTTTGATAAAAGAAGGACCCTGCTTTGATAAAAGAAGGACCCTGCTTTGATAAAAGAAGGACCTGCTTTGATAAAAGAAGGACCTGCTTTGATAAAAGAAGGACTGCTTTGATTAAAAAGAACCTGCTTTGATAAAGAAGGACCCTGGTTTGATAAAAGAAGGACCTGCTGATAAAAGGACCTGCTTTGATAAAAGAGGCCCTGCTTTGATAAAAGAAGGACCCTGCTTTGATAAAAAATACAGTTTTGACTTATCACTAAACACTTGACTTTTGTTTAATTATAACCATTTTTGAGTAAAAGCAAGCAAATATGCTTATAAAATATTTGACTTAATATTACTTTAAAATATAATTCTTCAGTAAAGTAGAAAGATAAACTTTAACTTTATTTTGAATATGGTTAAATTATTGTTTATCTATTAACAGTGTTAAATTATTATTAAATGAAATTAAAATATTTCTAAATTTCTAATTCTTAGAAATCTAAATTAATTAAAAATGTATTCTAAAAATTGTTATTAATTTTATTATTGTTATTAATTTTTAAAAGAAAAAATTAAAAAATTAAACTTAAAAAAAAATATAATAAATAAATTGTATTATAAAGTGCCAAAATATCATAAATTTACTTAATATATTTCCTTGTAAATATTAAATAGCTGTAGTAGTATTAAGTTTTTTTGTATAAATTCTGAAGACCTTCAGTTGCATTATTTCTTGTTTTTATTTTTTGTATTTGAGCTGACACACATCTATGACAGAGCCCCTAAATAGGCCTCTCAATGTATTTAGATGAGCTATGCCTTATCTAGTATATATCTCTATGGAATAGTCAGACTAGGGTTTTCCCTTATTTCTTCTTTTCAGTTTAAGATCAAATTCAGGCTCTGGTTGAAAAGAAGGTTTTGTAAAGAGATGTATGGTGTTGTTTCTTGTTAAGATTGTACAATACTTTTCTGTATATCTCTCATTATGACCAAGCAGTTTTTATCTTGGTACTTGCTGAAGATTTGGACTGCCAATACAGATCAAAGTAGTTTGTCATTTATTGTCTTTAAGTGAAGTCTAATATTTGTTAATTTTAACAGTAGTTTTATATTTTAATCACACTACTAACTGTTCATTTTATGACATAACTACCTGTCCATTTTTATCACACAACTGTCTGTCCATTTTTATCACACCACTGTCTGTCCATTTTTATCACACAACTGTCTGTCCATTTTTATCACACTGTCTGTCCATTTTTATCACCAACTTCCTGTCCATTTTTATCGCAAAACTGTCTGTCTATTTTTATCACACAACTTCCTGTCAATTTTTATCACACAACTTCCTGTCTATTTTTATCACACAACTTCCTGTCCCAGGCATTCAACAGAGGATCAAAGGGTAAATTTGACCTAAGAAAGATTGGCATGTTTCTTACTTCTGTAGTAAGGGATATTAATTATGTCTCTTCTAGAAAGAGTCCTATTGACTCTTTCTTATAGCTCAGTCACCAGATTTGACAAACATAGAAAAATAATCCAACACCACTAGTAAAAAGATAGATTTACCAAATATCTTTGACCATTATATTACCGGGTGGAACATTTCTGATGCACCAATATAAAATACCTAAAAACAAGGGGAAAACATGGTCCTAGACTTTCGAAAGTGGTCTCTATATCCTGTAAATTTACTCATGTAAGTTCACATTTACCATTATAATTTTTGTAAATATTGCTAAAAAAAAATGGTAATTGTGTCCCAACTTTTGGTAACTTTAAAAATTTAAATAAGATTATACTGTTATGTTGCATATTTTGGTAGCTACATTGAATTGTAAGAAATTTAATGCCAATTTTACCATGATCCGATAATTTTTCATTAATCAATTGATTGAGATATACCATAGATTTCTGTTAAAAACCTTAAAGAATAAATATTTTTAACGAATATCTTGATATATGTCAATCAATAGCTTATTGAATAATTAATGGAATGTCGTGATATTAAACATATTTTTTAAAATTTAATGCAATTTTCAAAATAGGTATCATAACGGTGTGCTTTTATTTAACTTTTCAAAGTTAACTGAAGTGGTAACATAATAAATACCATATTTGAATAATTGTTACCAAAATAATAATGGTAAATTTGAACTCTCAAGAATCAATTTAGAGTATTATTGAATCAATATGAAAGTCTAGATCCGTATTATCCCCTTATCTGAAATGTTCCACAATGTATATTTTAAAATTATACTAGAGAACATAAAATTAAAAAAAGAAAGTCTGTAACTTCTAGTGTGAGGTTACAAAAGCATAATAAAACCATCATGGTCATACGGTGTTGAAGTATGGTGTTCCATGAAACCTTTCAATCTTAAACGCATTCAAGTCCTTCAGTCCAAGGTCCTCCACAAAATAGTTCAAGCTCCCTGGTTAGTATCCAACTTAACCATCTAGAATGACCTCAAAATTCCGTTTGTCAAAGACATTTTTTCCTCTTGATACTATTCCTTTCATTCCAAATTAGACTCCCATCCTAATCCTCTTGTCCAAACCCTACATTCCAGAACCATTCCTTCCAACCCTCCATGACGCCTTCGACGACAGTGGCCGTGTGACCTTCTGTTATAATCAATATTAATTTTAATGCAAAAACACAAAACATTTCAGAAAATTCAACTAATTTCTATTCCACTAATTCAGTTCAAGGCCAATTTTTATATTAGTAAAATATCAACATTTAACTAACCACGCCAAGGAGTATCACCACTGGGTGATTCCTCCTACCAAGACTGCCAAGTCACTTTAACTAGTATGAGCACTATATCAAATACATTTATTGTAGACAATAATCAATAAAGTTAAAAAATGTAACTTCTGATCATTCATGTAGCGTTAAAACTACTGTTATTGCTAAGAACTTTCCTGTATAGTTTAAGTTAAGATACACCATCGTATACAGGTGGTATTTTTTATGCAATAAACTATTTACAAACAAATGCCACTATTAAAAGAAAAACAAGTTCTTAATTGGCGTACAAGGTTTTAATTTTGGAACTTAAAATTCAAAATAATCAGCATTTATACAAAATAAGTGTAATTTTCAATTGAAAATTCGCTAAAACTTAATAATATTGTAAATATAGATTTTATTTTGTAATATTACTTTTTTATTCTATCTTGGTTTTATTTTAAATAAATGTATGTGCCTGGTAAAGGCTCATCATGGCTGCTTTAAGTGATGATAGGAAAACTTTATTTCATTGGTTAACTATTAAAAAAAAATAAATAAAAAAGCAATTTTTTTTAAAAACATTTTTTCTTGTTCTTCTTCTTTAGTAAACATATTTTTAAACCAATATTTTAAAAATAATTTTTGTCTAGGAACCTACTTCTAATAGTAATAAAAAATATTAACACTGAATTCAATTATTTTAAACGTTTCTCTTTACTTAATATTATTAAATGGATTATTTTTGTTTGTAAAAGTGTATAAAGCTTTCTTAATTTTATTATAAATTTTATAATTCTGTTTTTTTAATTTTGTAATCACTAATAGTGAAAGCAGGCAAGGTATGAATAGCCTTATGTTAAAAATAGTTTTAAGGTGATAAAAATCACTTTTCTGTGTACTAAGAGCCTTTAAGTTGGGTCCAAGCTGGTTTTAAAGATGATCTAAATGCTGAATAATTTAGGTAGTTAAGGTTGGATTGTTGTTATATTTTTCTGGATTGTTTTATCGAGTTGTTGTTTGTTTTTTTCTTATTTCCTCTTAGAAACTTATTCCATTGTTTTACTAATCGGGTTGTACATACTTTGCGGGTAAAATGAAGAAACAAATCTTGCTACACAAATAATAATTTATTATTTTTAAATACTGAATCTGCTTTTTTAGACTTGTAGCCATAATCAGTGTATGGTAAAAAGGAAAAAAAGAAGATGAGTATTTACTGGCCTAAACAGTCAACCTACTATTAATACTTATTAAATTATTATTTGGGTGGAAGGATTAGTATCTTTTTTACTTATTCGCTCTACTAGCACTTGTGATTACCTTATGGGAATGAAAACAAATCCATAAATAATTAGTTATAGCCTTCAACCAATGAAATTGCTTTATTTTTCTTGCTCCGCTAAGTTAATGTGGATATTATTAGTTTTAAGTTTTAGGGAGATTATAATTGTTGATTAAGATTGTTTAGACTTAAGAAAATTTTATATAAAAAACTGTCCAAAAAACCTTTTTTTTTAATAAGAAAAATGAATATATTTTGTATAATAATTGTTTTTTTAATTACCCTCCTTTATGATTAAATTACGAAATTGTGAGATAATGTCAGGAAAAATTCCAACATCATTTTGAGGGGTAGAAGAAGAAGGGGAAGTCTACTCACTCTCAAAAAACACGGAAACAATAAAACAAAATCGAGCGCACCTAATTCATTGCTTGTCAATATGTCAGTCAAAATAAATAAAATTGATCAATTCTGAAGACAAAAACAGCTGTGAGCTCACCTGAGGAGGGGACATAAATGGGGAAAAATTTGCATTTGATTATCCCAAGCTACTAGATTCAGTGCTGCAGAAGACCGGTGCGGACAACTCATGTATTAACCCTGATAGCTTTTTCGTAGTTAGCGATTGAAATTTTGAATAATTTTGGTGCGGAGGTCACTAAACTAGGCAAATCAAATTAACAATCGATTTCTGCTAAAGTTTTACTTGGGTAACCACCAGATCCATGTGGTTCCAAAATGTAAAACCTTTTGGGTTACTTTTGCCTTGCTTCCTTGAAAAATTCTTAAAGGAACAACTTTCCTCTAAATTCACTAGAAATTATACAAAAGCAACGAAATCTGTATATCGTATATCAACAACAAACATGAGGGATACCTACGTGGGAAGTAGGGGGTTTTAAGGATGGCGAACTTATGCAAGACACTTGCACTTGAGCTAGTTAATAAAAGGAACACAAAATAATAAAATTATTCGTGTTTATAAAAAAAAATCGAGGCACTATAAAGTTTAAAACAATTAAATTCATATAAAAAAATGAATTTAATGTCCGTAACATGTCATTAATATGAGGACTTCTATTACATTGAATATTTAGGATTTGATTTTGTTTTGGTGATTTGTGATGTTGTATGGCGGTGATGGATGTGATGAATGAAGGTATAGTTTTATTCTAGTCCAAGAATAATTTATTTATTCACGGATAATGGTTGCTTCTTGAAGCTTTTATTTAGGTGTTTATTTCTTAGAATACGGCGGACAACACAACAAAAAAAGTCTAGAGACTAAACTGGTGCGACGATTCTGCAATGTTGCGAACTTTTTTATATTTTTATTAAATTATTATTTCATATAAATTTTGAGCAAATGGTTATCATAGTCTATTGTAATTTAGCAAAGGAAAATAACAACTGCTTAATATTTCTTCGTCAATTGAATTTTGGCAAAGATGAAAAATGTTGCTCTTTTGAACTGTAGCGTCAACGAATGTCAAGCACCTGGATGATCTTTAGATAATCGTGAACATTTTAACAGTGTCATGGCGGCCGGTTAGCTTATTCTTTTAATACGATTTTTGAGTAGAAAATAAAATATTTTAGTTATTTTTGTGGTTATGAGTGTAATTATAATTATGTCTAGCTCAAGTGCGCGTGTCTTGCGTAAATTCGCCACCCTTAAAACACCCTACTTCCCACGTATTCCGTATGTTAGTTGGTGATATATGATGTATAGATTTTGTTGCTTTTCTTTATATTCTAGTGAGTTTAGAGAAAAGGTGTACGGCTAAGAATTGTTCAAGGAAGCAAGACAAAGGTAATCCAAAAAGTTTTACATTAATTAATCAATGGGATGTGGTAGCTTGTGAAATAAGACTTTACCAAGTTTTCTAGTTTGAACCACGGGGGTTAACTTAAATGGGAAAAGTTGGGATTTGATTATCGCTAGCTACTAAAAACATAGAGATATTATACAAGAGAGGTCCTATAGGTTAAATGTTGAAACATCGAAAAAACAACCTGACCACCTGCGCTTATAAATATAATGATATAATCAGTACAAAATTACATTTAGTACGTTCACACACACTCTAGATCGTATAGAATACGATTTCTCAATACGGTAATATTAGCTGTATGAACCATGCGGAGGGGATCCGATACGCTATGCGATCGGATCCCCGATACGCTGTATGTACATTTAGAGACGATCGTATTTAACA
>JACMZG010001870.1:42462829-42505329 GCA_018340805.1 Microvelia longipes | reverse complement strand
ATGATTTTTGTTGGATCATAAAAATTAAGCAGCATTGAGCGTGGTCAGTGCTGTATAGGTGACCGCTGAGAATGATACGGATGCATTAATTATCTAAGGACGAGCGAAGCGAGTCTGAATACATGTTGCAGTATAAATTTGGTGAATTGAATATTGTAAGGGCGAGCGAAGTGTGTCCGAAGCAGGGAGGATGAGCGTAGTGATGAGGAAAAGTTCCGAGGTACCCCGTACCCGATTTTTATAATTAGAAATATCTAACAATTTAGGGTGTCTGGATTGGCGGAGACTTCTGCACTTTGAATTGTTTCTGCTAATAATACGTGAATGCACTTCTACCAACCAGGCCAAAATAAATTGTTTTAGTTAATAGCATAAACAATTGATATTATTATGTTGGAATTATTCGTAGTATAATACGACACACGGCTAAAATCAGTTGATAGTGTGGGAAAATAATACGAGGGAGCCAATGAGGTTATTCCTGGATGTTAAACCACGCCCTTAATTTCAAATCAGGCCAACGTTATTGGTTCCTCAACACTATTTTCCCACGCTGTCAACTAATTTTAGCCGTCTGTCGTACTAATGTCCTCTTAGAATTGCTCTTTATTTCACCCAACGACATTAAAATAGTATGTCATCTATGCGTTTGTTTCGCTGTATTTGCGCAAGGTTTTCCATACTTAGTATATTCATACTATACTTACGTCATGTGTTTCTATGATTTTCTCTTGTATTGGATGCAGTTGTCCAAATCCAACTGTTCCACATTTAGCTAAAGCAAACATACATATAAACACTGCTGCCCATATTCCTATATTGACTCCGACACTCTTCATTATCTTATATTAAAAACCTGTAATGTAAAGTTAATTACTATGTGTATTGCCAAACTGAATTTTAAAAAATCTGCATAATCATAACTTAGACCTCTTATGTAGTGGGTCCATTTTTCCCTAAATGGTTAGTCATTGAGGGAGGGGGGGAAGGTGGGTTTTGTTTAAGTTGAGGACTCACTGTTAAAGTATACATATGTGTACACACACACACACACACACACACACACACATATATATATATTATATATATATATATAATATATATATATATATATAAATGTATGAGGATGTAAGTAAGATATTAATGACCTATTTCCACAATAATGCGACAATCACTTTATTTCATTTGTTTTTATTAAGAAATTAAGCTAGAATAAATAATACGTGGGAATTCCGATACTGCAAGGGACCTTCTGGCTTCTGTGAAGTAATCTTAATATACAATATACATAGCTGGTTATATACCAGTAGTAGGTTTCATATTATCTATTTAATAGTTCCTGTTACCAATTCTTTACATTGTCATAAAAATCATACAGATATTATTACTAGAGAGGCTCAACAGGTTAATTTCAAAACATCGAAAAAGTAACCTGACCACCTAACTTATAAATACAATCAAGTAATCAGAACAAAATTTCAGTAACTTATGTAGTATAACGTTAAAAATACAAATCAAAACACAACCAATGTGCAGGGAGCTGAAAACAATTGATTTATTATAACCTTAACTTACTCTTGGACATGGGCGTAGCTAGGATTGTCTTTATATATATATATATATATATATATATATTATATATATATATATATATATATTATATATATTATTATATATATATAACACTTGTTTGTGTGTGTGTGTGTGCATGTATAATAAGTTTATATTTAGTTTAAAAAACAAAAGCATTTGAAGTGCAAAACTAGTTTTATTGAATAGACTTAAAGAATAAAACAAAATACAATTTTTATTGAACTGAACGAACTAAGTATGGGACTTTAGTTTTTATTTGACTAATAATATCACCACAAAAATAATATGTCGAACTAATCAATCAAATTCAATTTTTTAAGACAAAAGTTACTTTAAGCTCTAAATTATTATAAATAAAAATTATAAAATTTAAATTAATTTTATAAAGTTATTTAAATAAAATGATTTTCCTTGTCTGAACCATATTTGTCGTATAATTTTGGCAACAACCCTGCTCGGCTGGGGGGGGGGGGGACTGGCTTCGCCCATGCTCTTGGAGTAGGTTTTAATGAGGTTACATAGAGGCCCTAAGAGCCCCAAAAAGACGTTTCTAGGCCTTTCAATGTAATGAGATAGGCTATGCTCCCTCTAGTATATATAATCTTTCTTTAATTACAAAATTATCCTCTCACTATCGTTGTTTACAATTCGAATTATCAATATCAAACCATTCTGTCGTACTTTAGTAATACGTTATGGTAATTCCTATTCATAATTCCATTGTTCTTGTTTATCAATCTATCAAAACGAGACAAAAGGAATAAACAATATGTTATTTGTTAATAACATAAATCTTACAGAGCAGGTGTCACTTAAATTAATACGTTAATGAATCAACTATCAAAACCCCTCTAATCATCCGTTAGATCATTATTGAACAATATCATTAATGATCAAAATCCTTTGTCACTTGACAAAGGAACCGCTAAAACAAAGATAGAATCAAACGGAGCGTGACTTACGTGTTGATGCTGAAAGTGGATTGCGAAGTTTGTCACTAGGTGTTACACTACGGTAAAATACTATGGATTGTGAAAATGAACGACGACGCGACATAACGAGGTAGGGAGCGTCCCTGGTGCCCTCCCCTGGTACCCTGGGAGTCCTTAGCCGATATTCACCCCCATCAAGATCTCAAGGAGACACCTGTATAGCACGTTGTTATTAAATATACATTAAGCAATATTTTTGTTTTGTATTAATTGGTTAATTTGTTTATTACCTTATAATCTTTACCTTTACGATGTGAGTTATGATTTAATGTTTACTTTCTTATCTATGAGTAATTACTATAATATCTTAACATCTTACAATTTTACGTTGAAACATTTTAGGCTACAATAAATTAGTATTGATGTGGCTATATTATGTATAGCCACAAGCTACCGCAAGCTGAAGAATTATATTCCGTCAAGAATTGCTGTTGGATATATAAATAAACGTGGACCGATTTTATCTCATCTTCAAGACTCGTCCTAAACTTTAAATAGAATAGAATAGAAAAAGTTTTTATTTACATAGTTATACATTTAGCACAAAAGTAAATAGTCAAACTAAAAATTCAATAAGCGTTCCTTAGAAGAAATATAATTTAAAAGAAAATAATAGTTATGATCTTTAACAACAAAATTATGACTATTCTGCTAGGAAAGGAATTACTAGGTAAACATCTGTACTAGTTATACTTTTAAAATGGGAATACATAAAAATAAAATATTGAATTTTAAAATAAAAATAAATAAAAAATAAATAAATAAACATGTTTACTTTTAAATCAAATAAAAAATAATTTCAATGCTTCTTTTAAGTATTAATTAGTTTTTTCTATTGAGAAACTTTTCTACAGTATAATAAGTATCTTCTAATAGAAGCTTCTATTCATTTTTTTTTAAAAAATGGTTTTATTATCTACTCTCTTCTTTGCACTATCTTCTAAGCTATTATACTATATCATGCTATTGTATGCTAAAGATCTTGCCGTGCACATTTGGCACTAGAAAATATTCACTGATGTCAGTTTATTAGTTGAGCTCGAGTGTTAAACTTACTGCTGATGACGGCGTTAAGATTATATACCGGCCCAGGGATATTCATATTTCAACATTAATTTTGCTTTAAATTCGTTAATGAAATGTTTGAATTTCTGTTCAAAATTATTTTTACTTATACTCTAAGTTTAATTTAATTGTATTACTATTTTCTTTTTTTAAAGAGGTTTCGTTCTTATATATATGTCTTATTTAAATTCGATTTCTCTTCAAAAGTAATGTACGCTCCCGAAATTTTGCATCACTTAAGCCAACAGCTTTAACAGATGAAATAAAATGTAGCCATATCGGTAGAAATTAAACAAAACTCTAGTTTCTTGTATTAGTATAGTTTAGTATATCATAATCCAAGCTAAAAGACATTCTATTGTTTATTATTTAAGATGAAATTTTCTTTTGGGAAAAGCAAATCTAATCCTTAACTGCTGTCGCATATCTCCTTGTTCACGTCTTAAACAAAAAAAAATAACCTTGGTTCGACAAAATTTTGGATCCTCGAAGGTTCCACATTAAATGTGTTTAATGTATATGGTAACATATTACCAAATATGATCTTAATGTGGAGAACAAATTATAGCGCTTTGAGGCTGTTAAACTACTTCATAATGTTTGATCATTATTTAGATTTTATACCCAAAATATTGAACGTTCACTGCTTTCATGTTTTAATAGGAACATAATATTAATAAAATAAAAATGACAAATATGTCTCCACCTTGGTTGTTTCTTAGTTGGAAACAACCCACTTCGCAGGCCTACACAGTACGCTGTGGCCCCTACGAGCAACATTTTAAAGTGTGGACGCGTAATCAGCTACTTTTCAAATCCGTACCTTTGCTCAGCAAGCTGTTGGTCATCTATCCCAACAGCATATCATTTAGGGACCTCTTTTATTCGATTTTGACAATTTCATATCATCTTTAAAACAAGTTAAGAAAGCCGTTTTCCGATTGTTGTCGGAACGGTTAGTCCGAAATGTAATTAGCAGGCGAGTGGTCAGCATTATAAAAGCGTAACTAAGGATTAATAAATGTTATAATTCATTCATTTGAATACATGTTCAGCAGTCACATTATATGCTATTTCAAAAAATTACTTACCATTTATACATGAAGGGGAAGAAAAAGGTTAAAAGTAAATAGAATGGAATTTTTATTGAATTTCATGATTCCAAACTAAAACAATTTATAGCTTTGACGAGATATTTATTCCCTGTGACTAGGATGTCGATTAAGCTGTTAAAAGATCCAGGAGACCCAAAACTCTGGTGTATTCGTTGCTGTTTTGTACTATTTGTTGTTTCATTATTATTGTTTATTACATTTATTGTTTATTTCATAATTTAAGCAAGCATTGATGTTGGATGACATTTTAATTTCCGATGATAAAAAGTCATAAATTTTGCACAAACAATTGCCATCGCAACTTCCCCATGATCTCACTGAATTGCTATCGCAACTTCCCAATGATCTCACCAAATTGCATCGCAACTTCCCAATGATCTCTACAAATTGCCATCGCAACTTCCATGATCTCAAATGCCATCGCAACTTCCACAATCCATCGCAACTTCCCCATGATCTCACCAAATGTCAAGTTTCGTTTCGATTTGAGAAAACCTTCGACAGTTATTGTGCGCAATCCATTTGAGACGTGGAATATTCTTATTAAATAAATCAGCTTGTCCATGGAAGAGTAAACATTTGGGGAAAGGGGAAATTTGTTTTTACTTTTCCTAATTTATACCTTAGGTATATAGGAAAAGTATTGTGCTTACAAAAAAATCCGAAACCGGAAATAAAACGGAATTATGCGTTTCAGGCGCTTTAGCGAATTTCCTTTGGAAATTCGGCTAATGGGATAGGCGTCATGGCGGAATTCGAAACCTCGGACCACGACACAAATCGTTTCAGAGGTCCCAATGACGAAAAAATACGTTTCGCGAGACTTTAATATATATATATATATATATATATATATATATATTATATAATATATATATATATATATATAATAATTATTATAATGTATATATATATATATATATATATATATATATATATATATATATATATAATATATTATATATATATATATATATATATATATATATATATAATTATATATATATATATAATATATATATATATGTATTATATATATATATATATGTATTTCTAGACACTTCTTGTAAACACTCTATCTTTCGAACAGATTAATATTTTTTAACCAAACTGGTACAAAAATCAACCTTTAGGAGGACACGAACCCTATTGAAAACCAGGTTTTTGTGACGTCATTAACCCGGTTTGCTGAGTCAGCGAAATTTTCAAAAAAAATCGGCAAAATTCAGGGTTAATATTTTTTGCCGCGAAAAAGGTCGATAATAATGTTTTTTGAGGCGCTGAATCGAATGAAACCGGTCCAAAGTTGATACGACCACTCTAAGTGATCAAAAAGTCGAAAAAACCATTGTAAATCACCAAAAACCAAAATTTAGGTCGATAAAAAATAAATTTCGAGTAGGGTGTCGTTTTCTATGAATGTTTGGGCGCTGAATAGAATGAAACCGGTCTGAAGTCGATACGACTACTCTAAGTGACCAAAAAGTCGAAAAAACCATTGTAAATTACCAAAAACCAAAATTTAGGTCGATAAAAAATAAATTTCGAGTAGGGTGTCGTTTTCTATATATTTTTGGGCGCTGAATCGAATGAAACCGATCCGAAGTCGATACGACCACTCTAAGTTACCAATAAGTCGAAAAACCACAAAAATTATAGAAAACCAAAATTACGGTCGTTAAAAATTAAATTTCGAGTAGGGTGTCATTTTCAATATTTTTTGGGCCTCTGAGTTGAATGCCAGTGGTCCGGAGTCATACTACCACTCAAACTCAGGTACCTGGGTTCAAATCCTGGAAGGGACGATAATTTTTTATCGTTTTTTTTACCTAATATAAGTTTACAACTAGAAAATAACTCTGGCACAGTGGTCCGCATGTCGGGCGAATTTCCTTTGGATGCGAGTTCTCAAACCCAGAGTACCTGGGTTCAAATCCTAGTAGGGACAATAATTTTTTATCGTTTTTTTTACCTAATATAAGTTTACAACTAGAAAATAATTCTGGCGTGGTGGTCCGCATATCGGGCGAATTTCCTTTGGATGCGTGTTTTCGTGCTTTTTACATTATATAAGTTTACAACTACTAAATAAATAAATTCCGGCGCGGTGGTCCGCTGTCGGCGAATTTCATTTAGAATGCGTGTTTCCGTGCTAAACAACCCATTTCTTGCTTATGCAAGAACCATGCCCATTGCGTGGTTCCGGTTCATGCTTTAGAACCTAAGCAGTTACTCAATTGTCAAGCACTGCTCGTAACTCATTTTGTCTGTATTTTCCAAAGGAAATGCGCATAATTATCTAGTTGTACAAAACTTCTAAAATTAGAAGTACGCACTATTATTTGCACTAGTTTAAAGCTTAGTTACTTATCTTTAAGCTTCGTCAGTTATCTTTCAAGGTTTTAGGGCATTTCCTTTGGAAAATACAGACAAAATGAGTTACGAGCAGTGCTTGAAAATTGAGTAACTGCTTAGGTTCTAAAGCATGAACCGGAACCACGCAATGGTTCTTGCATAAGCAAGAAATGGGTTGTTCTAAATGAAATTCGCCCGACAGCGGACCACCGCGCCGGAATTATTTATTTAGTAGTTGTAAACTTATATAATGTAAAAAGCACGAAAACACGCATCCAAAGGAAATTCGCCCGACATGCGGACCACCGCGCCCGAATTTTTAATGCTTCCTGAGTTTTTTTCGCAAAGTTGTCTGTCTGTATATGTGTGTGTCTGTTACCATTGTAGCGCCCAGTGTATTTATGCTAGAGAGTTGACATTTTGTACAAAAATTTATGACGCCATTAACCCGCAATAATGATTCTGCGAAAATTTTGAAAAAGCATAAAACAAGAAAACATGATGCGATCAAATTAAAATTGTGCACGCGTGTAGCCATGTACAAGACTAATATATGTGCCTAGTTTCATCTCATTATCAGATTTAGTTTAATTTTTATAGAATTATTTGTATACGTATTTAAACAATTGGAAAATATTCCAATTAAGTTGAAATTAAGTACAAGTAATAAATAAATTGCGTAATAGTATGTAATAAATAAATGTACTAAGTTTCGTTAAAATACAAGTCTATCTATGATTTTTGATGGTTAATAAAAGTTAAGTAGCATCAAGCGTGTTTAGTGCCTGGATAAATCACCACTGGGAATGAAACGAATGTATTTACTATCTGAGGACGAGCGAAGCGAATCCGAAGACGTGTTGCAGTAAAAATTTAACGACTTGTACTTCTGAGGACGAGCGAAGCGAGTCCGAAGGGGGATGATGAGCGTAGGAAATCCGATGTAATGAGAAAAAGTTCCGAGGTACTCCGTACCCAATTTGTTTACTTGTGATACTTTCAAAATATTGCTTAATAGAAAAGATATCTAGTTATTTCATTTGAATAAAATAGTTGTAAATGAGTAATAACAAGGAGTTTATATACTCATTATTAATAACCTTACGTCTTGAATTAAAAATAAACTTTACTTTCTAAAAACTAATCTCTTTTAAAGCTTTGAAAGTTGTTATTTAAAAGCAGTATACTTAGCACTTGCATACTTAATGAAAGACTGAAGAGTATATAACACTGTCATTATTGAGTGTATTTAGAGTTGCGTGCAATACAATCGTGATTTTTACAGTGCATTGTTCTGTAGCTGATGCAAGATCGTAAAACCATTTTTTGCCACAATTAGTAGGTATTTAAAGTAGGGGTAAGATAGATAGATAGTTCAGTTACAAATCTTGCCATTCGCTTATTTCAACGCGAAACTTCTGGTTATGTAGCAATGTAACTAGATTGTCCGGAATTTATATGATTTTTATGCGATGGGCGATAATCTTTACTTGTGTGTTTTGCAATACTTTGAGGGAAGATACATCAGGTTTTATGCTTATGGTACTCTATAGCAACTGTTACTTCTAGAAGAAGTCGAGGTAAAAAAGGTCATTCAAAGCCATATAGTGTGTGCCACTTTAAGCGAATTTTTTTTTAAAAAAAAGGCTAATAAGATGACTCGTGTAGTGGGAGGGCCGTCTCGGGGTGTGTCCAAAATCCGTTTCAGAGGCCCCTAATGACGAAAACATACGTTTTGTGAAACTTTATATATATATATATATATATATATATATATATATATATATATATATATATATTATTTATATATTATATATATATATCAAACTTGTTGCGAAAATCATCCTTGGGAAGGACACGAAACATTGAAAATCAAGTATTTATGACGTCATTAACCTGGTTTGTTGAGTCAGCAAACGTTTTGAAAACTCGGTAAAATTCAAGGTTAAAATTTTTGTATTTATATTTATTGGAGCGCTAAATCAAATAAAACTGGTCCGAATTTGATAAGACTGGAGGTCGTAAACAGGGGAAAAAATAAATTATGCGGCGTTGTTTCTGTTAATCTAGATTAACAATCTAGTGAAACCAGTTTATGAAAATACCTTCAATAACCAGGTCAATTTACCACAAAACACTTACAGTACAAAAAAAAATGTTTTTCGACGTAAACATATGATTTCGTACGGATTGTAGTACAGAGTAAAGAATGCCTAAAGTACTGCAACTAGTTTTTACAACCACACACATTATTGTGGTCCTGTAGTTATTATATTGGACTACAGATAAAGGAATCCCGGGTTTCAGTCTTGGTGGAAGCCATTATTAACTAAAGAGATTTATTTAAATTTTTGTTCGGTTTAGAAAATTAATGTTACGGATACGTTAAGTAACCAAATCATTCTGGCGCGCAGGCCCGTAAACTGGGTGGAAATATTTTTTTTTATTTATTCAAGGAAAATGCGCTAAAACTTAGCATAAACCGACCTTCAAGTAAGTGCAAATTATGTTGTGCGCATATCTATTGGATAAATATGCACATTTTCTTTGAAAAAATTAAATAATAAATTGTGACACTACGACACAGGAATAAAAAAAACAAGAGGCAGCCTCGGCGGTGCCAGTGGTGGGGGCCGCCTCGCAGCCTCTGTCCCTCCCCGTGGCTGCTTTGCGTTATTGTGTCCCATAGAAGTTATCGTGTCCCAAAGAAACTTCTACGAACAAAAATCTTATACATGTTAGACACACACAAAGATATATATATATATTATATATATATATATATTATATATATATATATATATATATATATTATAATATATATATATATATATATATATATATATAATGAAAAAAGTGAGAATGGTAAGCAAGGAAGCATGCATTTCAAAAAATCGACTTGCAGACCTCCGCGCTAGATTTTTTCTGAAGTAACGAGTAAGAATAAAATAAATAACGTCGCTAAAGTTTTTAACAATACCTTAAGAGGGGGGACTTTTTAAAGCTGTGGGAACTTGTTTAGTACGGAGCACCAATGTTTCCACTTCAAAATGTAAGAATGTGTTGAACACTTTTTGCATTTGTTAATAATACAGCATAATGGTCAGACCCTACATAAATAATTTCTGGAAGTTTATGAGGAAGTATCTAATGGTATTTAGTAGAAGTAGTAGGAAAATTAGGGAGTGGTGGTAACTATTAAGCAAATAGGCCGCATTGTGAAGCCCTTTTTGCCATTTCTCTAAGCTAGTGTTCTACTCCTTTTAATTTCAAGTGTAGGTATACTACATCTAACCTAGACAGAAGAGCCGTGGATTTCTATGGTTCCTCTCATGGTTTTTCAAGCAATCATATATATTTTTACTGACTATTTTAGTCTAATGAAAACTAGAAACAACACGTGCCCTCGCTGTTAAACCAAACATCCATACACTTTAAACTACAAGGCAGACACACTATAGTATTATAATGAATCTACTATAAGGGTCCTAAATTTTGCCTATACTCAGTTTCATTTAGGGTATGGAGTCTTTAACGAGTACCTGACTACGCACAGGCTCGATACCACCGGCTTTACGTCCTTACTGAAAACGTGGTATGCAGAATATTTATCCCTCTCATAAAAATCCTAGAGGCCCGTGCTGGTATATATAAACCCGCAAGTAATAGTAGTAATAGTAGTAATGGGTAGTTTATTTACCCATGGCTAAATAAACTCGCAAGTTTAAAATCCACTCATTTTGTATATTGGCTACGTACCTTAACCACTACACCACAGGCGACTTTCAGGTATTTAGTATTATAAATAATCTATAATATAAATATTTTTTTTATTTACATAAATAAAATTTACCTTTTTCAATCCAATTGTTAAATATATAATATTCTTAATAAATAAATCAGCATTTGTCCTTGGAAGGGTAAACGTTTGGGGAATTTAGGAAAAGGGCATTCGTTTTTAAATATAAAATCCAATCACGAAACAAATAATAGGCATAAAACAAAACAAGATGTACAGTTTCATTTATCTTCCTACGTCAGCAAAATTAAGCTTTGCTTAACTTATTTTTATTAATCCGCAAAATGTTTTTCCTTATTATTTAGTAAAAACAAGTGTCTGCAAATCTTGAAAGTGTCAGCAAAAGTTCATAGCGTCAGCAAAATGTAATTTTACGGACACTTTGGAATGAAATCGGCTGATCATAAACTACCTTGTTTTGTTTATTTTTAACGAGCAATATTATTTTAATTGTTTTTGTCTTTAATATTAATTTTGTGATTACACCTCAGCAGGTAATTAACATTTTTCTAACTATGCTAACGCCTCGTCAGTTAAATGTTTCCCGTCTCGGCTTCGCCTGTGCTGTAAATGTTTAGTCATTTAAAATCTCTTTTTACAAGGCAGTGATTTGATTCCACTGTAATTCCGGCTGATGAAGATCGTTGATAATAAAGCATCAGACTATTAAATGTTTTTTTTTTTTACTTCTGGCATTTAACAATATAATTTTTATTAGATAAATTTCTACCTATTAAATTTTATTTGATAAACATTTAAATAAGTGTTTTATATACCTATACATAAAAATAAGTGCATTGACTTACATATATTTTAACTGTCATGGATACTCAACGAAAGAAAACTCATGTTCAGAATATTTAAGAAGTAATGAAATTTTTTTAATTTGCAACTATTAAATAGGGGTTTTCAAGGAATTTTCCAATACGGATTTTTTTAAAGAAAGGGATTTTTATGGATTTTTTAAAATAAAGAATTATCCATTATTTTTTAAATTAATAGGCCTTATAAATCTCAAAATTCCTTCGAATAGACTTGCTTCTTCCACGCCCTTTTAAAGCCTAGATGACTTTAATTAATTAATCAATACACCACTAATTAATGGTACAAATATTAGAGATGAAACAAAAAATCGTATTAAACCTCAAGTATTTATTCTAATAGTTAAGTATAAATAATGATATTAATCCATGATATGATATGCTTTATCTACTAAGAAATTCTTTTTAATTAAAAGCTATGCATAGATCTCATGGACCAATAATGTTTGCCTATGATTTACCTTTTGAGAATCTTTTCTACACATAATTTAAATAGTATATTTAATTCTTAAGAGTTAGTTAAAGGGTTAAAATAACTACTGACAAAATTAGAGGCCATAGGCCCTTTAGCCTTTGCGCAGAGTCAGCCCATCGTGCCGCGAAGTAACAATGATGTTCTTTTGCATTATTTGTTCTCAAATGGCCGTTAATCTAAAGTATAACGAGTTTTCAAAGAAAAATATTAAAAAAAAGAATGTGCTTGATAAATATGACTTAATTTCACAAGAAATTTATATTGCCTTTTACTAGTTGCAATCTGCATATAATTTTAATCTAAGTACAAATAAAAATAAGCAAATTGCTCTTTTGAATTATTTTTAAATCAATTTTTATTGTAAAATATTTAAAAGATATTACCATAATAGTCCAGGAGCTGGATCTGAACTTCATTTTGTGCTACTTCGAACCGATTTTTCATTTAACAGTTGTCATAACTATAGTTGTAGTTATCTAATTTTAACGAAAAAACACTCTTTATGTAGGCAATTTTATAAGCTTTAAAAAATGTTCTATTTAAGTTTTGCACACGACCTACGGGAAACAACTTAATGCAAGAAAACTAGAATTTGTGCGATTTTTTTAATATTTTGAACGAACGCATTCATATGAAAGGCTCCACTCTGGATAGGCAGACTATGCTTTTCCTTTATAATTTAATGTATATTTTCAGAAAACTTTGGTTTGAAGTAGTACAAAATGAGTCACATTTTTAGGTCTGGCTCTTGGACTATAAAATTTAAGAACATTGCATAAGTGAGAAAATTCTTATAAGAACAAATAGAATTTATTCTTACTTAGGCTAGAAACATGTTCATGTTCTTGAATTTTAATCTCAGTGCGAAATTAGGTCATGAATGACAGTGTGCTTATAAGCTGAAAAGTAATTTACATTATTTTTAAATTTTAGGAAGCAATTAAATTAAATGAAATGTTTAGAATTTTAAAGTATTATTTGAGCCTAGTTTACAAGTTCCAACAAACTGTTCCAGCAAACAATATCAGCGACCTGTGTAATCAGTAAACTGTACTGGGACAGGTAAAATAAAATCTGTGGCAAGTACTGAACTAGTAAACAAAATCAGTGACAATTACTCAACAAGTGAACAAAATCAGTAACAAGTACTGAATTTGTTATCAAAATCAGTGGCAAGTAATGTACTTGTAAACAAAATCAGTGACAAGGACTGAATTCGTAAACAAAATCAGTTACAAGGACTGAATTCGTAAACAAAATCAGTGACAAGAAATGTACTAGTGAACAAAATCAGTGACAAGGACTGAATTCGTAAACAAAATCAGTGACAAGTACTAACTATGTAAACAATATCATTAGCAAGTACTGAATTTGTTATCAAAATCAGTGGCAAGTAATGTACTTGTAAACAAAATCAGTGACAAGGGCTGAATTCGTAAACAAAATCATTGGCAAGGACTGAATTCGTAAACAAAATCAGTGACAAGAAATAAACTAGTGAAAAAAACAGTGACAAGTACTAACTATGTACACAAAATCATTCACAAGTACTGAATTTGTTAACAAAATCAGTTACCTTAAGGAATCAAATGTACCAAACGATAAAAATGTTTATTACAAAAACAAAACTGGTATAAGTAATACCACTCTAAACTTGTTGGAAAATGTAAGCTAAGCAAGGCTACAAGAAGAAGTTTAAAAGTACCAAAACGACAATGTAATACCAGAAACAAGATATTGTTTTATTGTTAGTTTATATTTGTAAGTTCTTGAAAAAAAAGAGTGTCCTTTTTTGATAGTTTAGCAAAAACAATGTTGTCATGAATTAGTTCAATGCGAATTTTAAAATACAAACAAAGTAAAATTATATTTTTTTGTTATTGCTACACTATCTTCAATGTCAAAAGATAGGTACACAAGACCAAACATTAAACATTGTTCTTACAGCGTATTTAACTAGTTGATAATATGCTATATGAATATAATAAATTTAAGGAATTCCCATGTGGCTTCATGTATGTATATACATACATACACTCACACATATATATAAATAAATAAATAAATAAATTATATATATATATATATATATAATATATATATATATATATATATATATATATATATATAGCAGTAAAATTAGTAAAAATGTTTTCAAATTAAATATATAAAATAATATCTTGTTTTACATTAGAGAAAAACTACATTTATTTGAGCAATACTATGAATGATATTAGTGATGATAGGATGAGATGAAAACATGCTAATACTCTTAAGCGAATTATTTTAATTCGTTACAATTAAGAGAAGTAAATGTTCATGCAAAATGGCCAAGACATTGCCACGTCATCATGCAGTCATTATCCGCTCCCAGTTGGTTCTAAATTGGTAGGAAAGCTAAAACAACAGAAATACAATATTTTTAGAATTTAAATATTTTAATAAAAATATAACTTAAACAAAGATTTAAAGTGAATAACATGCTAATTGTACGATTCTAAACTTATAATCATAAAATTATAAAATTTAAACTTTATAATGATTGAATTAAAACTTAAATTTAATCTTAAACTATATTTTTTATAAAATTATGAATTTAAAAAAAAATAAATTCAGATCACAGTATATTTGTTTTAATTTTAATCTACATAAAATATTAAGGCGATACATAAAAAAAACCATAACATTGAGTAAGCTTTATTTCGATGATCTTAACTTAAGAATAAGCCTAAGTTACTTTCAAGTAAGATTTCTAATTACCACCTCAAAGCAAAGTCAAATTTTTAAAAATAATTATTTAAACCACTTCAATAACTAACTGCAAAGATTGTTTCATATTTTATAATTCCAATATGTCTTATTAAAAAGCAAAAATTACAATAATAAAATATTAAAATAAAATTTCAATATTATAATATTAAATATAATTGAGCATGTACTTTAACGCTTAATTTTTTGAAATTTAATCTAAGAAATATGTCATTAATTAAAACTATATATCTATATCTTCTTTTTTTAATTATAAACAGATTTTACAATTATAATTAATATTCTTTAAAATATAGCTTATAATATAATATTAAAATATAAATATATATATATATATATATATATATATTATTATATATATATATATATATATATCCAGACTTGTGGTTCATGATGTATCATGATGACATCTCGGAGAGACACCGGGAATCCTTAAATTGGTTAAAAAGTTATTTAAGCCAATTTTAGCGTACTAGTCGAGTCCGAAATTCTTTTAAGACATATTTGTTTTATCAACATTAAACCTTAAATACTAAATAAAGTTTAATTAGAATAATGTAAAGAGTATTTATATGGAAAAGACTGCTAACCATTGAGTAATCCATTGACTGATTTAAGTGCCGTTATGGGAATCTGAAACATATCATAAAATTATAATAATTAATATAATTATTATTATATTTTGTCATATATTTTTTTAACATAGCGAATAATTATAGTAAGTAATAAAGTAACTAAAAATAATAAATGATAAAAATAAATAGGTAATAAATGATAAAAATAAATAGGTAATAAATGATAAAGTAGGTAATGAGAATAGGTATAACAAAATATTTATTTTTCATAGACATACAATATTTGCTAAAGGGTGCTCTCGTAAGGGAATTATAACTTCTTTATTTATTAAGTATGAATGAGACAAAATTCTACTGTGAAATTCTGTGTAATTTTGAGGACAATTGCTCTTGCAATACCTTTTAATAATATTAACATAAACCATAACAGGGGGATTTGCCCCTTGACCACTACGCGGTATGGCCGCTTTGTCTGCCCTTGGATCACTTAGATCTTGGTTGTAACATTATATCATATGTTACATGACGTTTTTCTATGTTATTATTGAATTTTCAATTTATTGCCTGCTCTATGGTCTCCTTTCATTGCAGGCCGCTTTGCGGTTCTACTTGCCTTTCCGTTTCCTCTTCAAGGCTACCTTTAAATCCTGTATTCTGCTGCCACGTGATAAAGTAAATT
Organism: Microvelia longipes; assembly: GCA_018340805.1. Taxonomy (NCBI): domain Eukaryota; kingdom Metazoa; phylum Arthropoda; class Insecta; order Hemiptera; family Veliidae; genus Microvelia; species Microvelia longipes. The sequence goes on along the minus strand of JACMZG010001870.1, from coordinate 42,489,091 downwards.
TTCAAATGCATGGCACGAAAGCCACTTAAGTTCCGCGGTACTGAGGCAGTAATTGCGTCCACTATTATAGCTCGTGTGTAGGCTGTATCAATTTGAGACCATATTTTTCAATCGATAAGCACCCCAATAAACATAAATACGATATCTTTAAGATAAGTATTTTAACTTTAAAGTACTTCAACTTGTCTATCGAAAAAGAAGAGCGGTTATGAAGAGAGGATAATTTGAATAGTGAAAACTAAGGAATGCATTTGAATAGAGCTAAATGAAAAGAGGACGTAGATAGAGCGCAAATATTTTTAGCAGAGCTCAGATTCTAGAGCGTGATACCATTTTACTATACAGGATAGTGGGACTACATACAGATGTCTTTGATAGTTTCTCTTGTTAAAACAAATTTACTGAAAATTGTTGGAACTACTGGAACTAGGGGTCTATCTGTTCATTCGAAAACAGAAAAATCAGTGACGTTTAATATTATTCTGTATGTTTTATTTTCTTAATTTTGTTTTTCTGGCAGTGTTAAAGCTGGTATCTACGCAGCTCAGTACTATGCTTAACACAGTACATTATTCAAGAAATCAGTTCTTTTTAAACCTAAAAAGGTCCATCATCATTGCGAATCCGTCGAGATGATAAAAAAGAAGAATAATGAGTCTATGTATCTGAGTTTAACTGTGATATCTAGTAAAAATATAGACTAGTTCTTCTTATTTCTTACATCTCAACAGTTCTGCACTGATGATTTTGTAGAAAGACTCATTGTTTTTATTAAGACTAGGACTAGAGCTTACTTCAAATCATTTTAGCACTAAAGGATACTTAAGGAATCTTACATTAAATACACTATCGTAGAAACCAGCAGGTCTGCCTCCAGTTACAGCTACACTTCCAGCACCTCCATATACACCGTCTCTATAGTGCCCACCTCCACCTCCTGATGCTGCTGAAGCAGCGGCACTACTAGCAGCTGAACTGGAACCACCGGCCGCTCCACTACTCGCTCCACTGTTGGTGTATGCTGCGCTGGCGCTCGAGGCGGCGCTGCCGCTTCCCGCCGACGCGCCCCCAAGGTTCCCCGTCCCGCTGAAGCTCACGGTTTTCTTGAATCCTCCTGGCCCAATCAATAGTATTAAAATAAAATAAAAAGTTAGTCATGCTTTGTTAGAAATGAAATGAATGAGGATTAGCATAAAGAAATAGTTGAAATAGAGAAATGAAGATGTAATAAGCTGTTACATTAATGTTACACTGTGTTTGAATATTAAGTTAGTTAAGATCACCAGACAGGTTCTCTTAAGAAAACACCCAAGAACTTTGAGAAAGAAAGAAAATTACGACCAATAAATATGGCAAATGTAAGACAAATTAATCAAGGAAGTTAAAAGATAAAGATGAAAATAGAATGTATGATAAAATGGAGAAATTCATATTTGCATACATTAAACAGAAATAGGAAAATAGAAAGCTTCAAGATGAATTCAAAGTTTAACAATCCAGTCGTGCATTTTTTTTAATATGTCTATTTTAAATATTATTATTAAAATCATAAATGGAAGTGGTAAATGGTATGAGTAAATGCATGTATGAGTGTGTGTCAACACATGCGTATGCATCATATGAGATTTCGATTTATGATTGATGATTTATCATATGAGTAGTATGGTTTTGCAACACATGCGTATGCATCATATGAGATTTCCATTTATGATTTATCATATGAGTAGTATGATTTTGAAGAATCTAATTAACTATATATGATTAAAAAATGTAATAAATACCTCCTCTGTTAAGATGATCATTGACTGAGTGAAGAACTGAAATTGGGATCTGAAAATTCAAGACAATATAGGTTAACTTAAATAAAAAAATTATGTTAAAATGATTTCGCCATTGGTAAAATTTTGATTAAATATGTGAAAAAATACGATTTAGCCTGATTCACATGAGTACTAATTTAGGTCTTTAGTAAAAAAAAAACTAACGCTAAAAGCTAAAAAGGTAACTGACCTCAGAGGCTCAACCATCTTTTGTGGCAACCATTTTTGTACCATATCAAGAAAATGGGGATCGAATGCCACTTGAGGCGAGACGGTATCTGTTTTACTTGCTTTGGTGTCGCGAGATGTGTTTAGAGCGCTTTATAAGCTTTTTAAGTATTATAAGCCAGATAACATCTATAGTTCAAAAAGTAAGAACCCATGGAGACAAGGATGGAATAAGTGGTTCTCCTCTTCTTCTACAAGCTAATTTAAAAAAGGTACTATCATAGTTGGAAATAAAATTTTATTTTTCCGAGTGATGAGAGCGTTTGCGTGGACGATAAATATGATTATTTGTAAATTTCATTGCGTAGTAGACCATTTTTTTTAATAATTTTGTTTTGATTAGTCGACATCCAGCTAAATTTAGTTAGGTAAGAAATTCTATTGGTGTGCGCCTAAGACCTATCATAAAGGGACTATGCGACAGAATTAAGAGGTTTGAACTAGTGTTGAACATAAGAATATAATTGCTGTGCCTATATTATTCTGGGTTTCACCGAAAAAATTATAATTTCCCGTTTGGAAACATCCCATTAGCAAATTTTTTCAAGGGATAATCGTAAAAAATTAGAACGAAACTACTTTATTAACATTTTTTGTTCCTGTTACTTATAAAATCTTAACTGGCGGTGGCATCAGGTGGTTGGCGAGTTAATTACAAGTAATTAACTTTATATCGTCGTATCTTCTTCGTATAATTACTCGGGTATGAGATAAAAATTAATTTCAGTTACGTATGTTTGAAAACTGGAAGACCTTGGCAACTAATTGGAAATAATTCAGCATCACGATTTGGTTTCATGTGATGATACTTGTTTACTTTTGAAAATAAATTAAATTAAACACCAGAAGAATTTGTTCTATGTATTTCCTCTTTTAAAAAGTTTGTTTATTTAAGTCTTCTGGGTTTAAAGTTAAATTTTAATTTAGATTCAGGATGAATTACAAGGATAAAGTATCACTAAAATCTAATTTTTACTCCTAACTCGATAAATAGATAAACTAATATCATAATTTATGAGCTCATTAATTTTTCATGTTCTTCTCCTCTTCAGAGCTTTATGGTCAGTTTCTAATAGGTCTAAAATTTAGCCCAAACTAAATTTTGTTTTGGAATTAATAGTCCAGGATTACTAATCATATTACTATCCTTTGGAATTATAGACTAGAACTTCTAACCCTTAAGCTAAGTTTAGTTAAAGTCATAAATCTTAAGTCAGCTTGTCATTTTCAATTGCAAATTGGGAAATAGCAAATCTGCAAAAGGATAAGGGATAATAAAGTCAGGTATAAATCTTAATCCTTAAAGACAAGGGCTCTAAGACGCATGGCTTTATACCTCGCAGCTAACCAGCAATACCTGTTCCACTTCAAATTCAGGTCAGGATTGTGTCTGTTACACTACTGGCAATGGTGTGATAATAATGATCTACAACCGTAAGAGAGTTAGTAACTAAGGGCCATATAAGAGCTTGATCTTGTGTTTCTTCTGTATTAATATAAATTACAACCTCCTCGTCAAAATAAATTTAACCAGACTTAAAAATCTAGTGTCAGTAAAAAATTAAAATCGACTTTAAACGATAAGAAAAACTTGCATTAAATATTCTGTCGAAGACTGTTGGTCCAGAATGGGCAGTTGATCCACCTAATGAGAAGGAGACTCCACCTGAAGCAGCTCCTGCACCTCCATGTCCACCGGCACCGCTAGCAGCTGCTGAAGCGCTTGAAGCTGCAGACCCTCCTGCTCCACCATAACCATGATTAGCAGCGTTAGAATTTGCAGCGGCACTAGCGGCTGATGAACCACCTGCATGACCGTGTCCTCCAGAGTTAGCATTAGCAGAACCACTGGCTGAACTATCGCTGTGTCCGTGACCTCCGTTGGATTGACTTGCAGCGTTAGCGTTGGAAGCAGCATTTGAATGACCACCTGCTGAATCAGCATTCGCTGAACTTGAAGCACTAGCTGAGCTCTTGCTATGACCTGTAAATTTATACTTTAGCGTCAAGAAAACCCAAACTTATTGGAAATTATTCGGGTTCGCCCTCCCAACAAAATAGTTCTAAACACCTCATTACTTTATTGGCTATTAGTTAATAGCCAACAATATAACATAAAACTCATTCGAAAGCAATACAAGAACATAAAATGTAACTAAAATACATAAAATCTTGCTTAATAAAGCATTTTTAAGTTATTTTATTTGGTCAAATTCTCTATACAGCGGTAGGGGTTATGTAGAAAACAAAGATTGCTTAACTGGCCTTAAACGGTCAGGGCTGCCAACTTATGGAAATCATTACAGCTGTTTCTGTCTTAGACAATTTTTTAACACTAAATAATTACTTAAGATCTCTTATTTTGTAAAAAAATAATAATTAGTCTTAAGAGTTTCATTAAAAGATGGTATATTTGTTTTCATTAAATATTCATTTGCACACAAAAGTTATACAATCAGAATTAATAATATTATACTTATTTGCGATAACATTTTAATTATCGCAAGTTATGTTTTGTAGAACATTAAAATCTCATTACTGTTAATTATGATGCATAAATTAGTAAAGCAGAAAAAATATTTTTACTGTCGTTGAGGTCAATGGTTTACCAATCTGCCAACAGGTCAAGTCGTTTTTGGGCTCCTTTGGAAGTCCAAAACGACTTCCATGTTATGCATGGAATTCATTTAAAAACCAGACAATTAGGTTTAGATTAATAAATTAATTCAGATAATAGATGTCACTTACTTGGTGGTGGTGGTGGAGGAGGTGGTGGAGCTACGTAACTATCAGCAGAAGCTGATGCGTCAGCTGATGCTGAACCACTGGCTAGGCTTCCATCAACAGCATTTAAATCCTTAACAAAAGCAATGTTTATTTAAGATAATTTTCTCAAACAATAAATACTCTCGCATGGCAATTTTAGGTATGTTTTGCCAATAGGAATACAAAAAAAATCCAGTACTTCGGAACTTATCATCATCACATCGGATTCGCTACGCTTATCCTCCTTCCTTCGGACTCGCTTCGCTTGTACTCAGAACATGCAATTTGGTAAATTTATACTGCAAAACATTTTCGGACTCGCTTAGGTCGTCCTTAGATAGTAAATACATAAGGTTTTTTCCCAGGGGTCATCCGTCCAGGCACTGACCTCGATGATCAAACAAAAATCATGGAAATTTCAACTTAATTGGATTATTTTCTGATTTTTTCAAAAAAACGTACACAAGTCATTTGAGAAATATTGTACTAAGGCTGATAATGAAATGGAACTTAGTATACATGTTGGACTTTTATATGGCTACTTGCGTGCCAAAACTTAATTTATTATTTGTATGCGTTTTATAATTTTTCGAAATTCTTGCTGAGTCTTTATTGCGGGTAAATGACATCACTGAAAAATATTTTCCGGATAGTTCAATTTTACCATAGAGCGATTTTTGTTCAAAGTTTCAACTCTCTAACACAATTACACTGGGAGCTACGATGATGAACACAAACAACTTTGTAAAAACCATCTAGAAGGCCTTAAAACATCTGAAACGGATGTTGTAGGTGACATCCTGGTTCCAGATTTTTTTTTTGCAAACACATTACTTTTCCTTTTAGCTACGGTATAAATTAGGAAATGGGAAAATTTATAATTACAGCCTATAGTTTATTTTAAAAATCTTGACAGGTTAGTTTAGACCACTGATTCTTAAGAAAAAAAATCCTTGCAAGAAGGGAGCGGAAAAACTATGTAAACAAATCTGGTTATTTTACCCGTATTTTCTTGGCGATGTTTTTCTACATTTCTTTTGTAGTTTTATTTTAAAATATCATTTTAAGATTATTGAAAGTAGTTTTCAAAACGATGTAATCAAAAAGAAGAACCACAAACAAAGTGAACGATTGCCGGGAGAAGGTTTTTCCCTACAGCGGTTATTGTAGTGGGGATTTTTTTCTCTTTTTAAGTGAGAGGTTGGCAGCAAGTTCTCTGATTGGTCAATCCCCAAAATACTTATAACCTTGGGGATTTTTAAACTAAACGATAGACTGTAGAAGTATAATTCGGGTACGGGGTAGTTCAATACTTTTTCTTTGTCAATTGGACGCTCATCCTTACCATATTGAATATACTATGCACGTCCTCATTACTTTGGACTAGGCTTGGCCTCTCATTCAGTAAATAAAATCGTTTATATTCCTCGGTCACCTATCTAGGGAACTAAGCACGCTCGATGTTTAACACAAGTAATACGACAAGAACAGTGGTTATATCATCTATATATTAAAATATAATTGTATATTATACTATAAGGATACCCAGTGCAAAAGTTAACTCTATTGAAGAATTTTTCGATTTTATCAATCGTTGACATATAATTTGACAAAAATTGAATAAAAACTGGTAATGCTAGAATTATATGAATCAAATTTTAATTTAATATTGATTAAAATCTTGTTCTTACCTCATTTGCATAAGGATATATTTGTTTTCTTGGAGCTGCAATGGCAGAACCAATACAAACTAGAACCACTGCCTTAAATAACATGAAACAAAATAAATAAAAAAATAGTCAGTATATAACATAATATAAAGAAATAATTATAATAAATTATAATAAAATATAATTTATAATAATATAAATAATATATTAATAATATAAAATATAAATAACATAATATAAAGCCTGGCTCTCCTCTTTATATGTCAATTATATTGTCTTTACCAATTTTATTTATCATGGTAAAAATACTATTAGCTTTATATCATTGGATGCCACAGAGTTTTGTAAAACAAGAATTCTTGGCACATTATTATTATGCCTTAGTACAATTATGTATATGCTCTTCTGACAACTGTTCCATCATATCAAAAAATCAATAAAAAATAACGCATATAAAATGTTAAAACAGTTCACGATCTATCATGTTAAATCTTAAATAATTATGAATATCGAATGATGGAACACCCTTTTACGCCTCTGTCAAGATCCATATATATATATATATATTATATATATATATATATATATATATATATATATATATATATATATATATATATATATATATATATATATATTATATATATATATATATATATATATATATATATATATTATATATATATATATATAATATATATATATATATATATATATATATATATATATATATATATATATATATATATATATATATATATAATATATATAATATATATATATATATATATATAATATATATACACATATATATATATATATATATATATATATATAATATATATATATATATATATATATATATATACAAATTAAATGGTGAAACTGTTATTAATGTATTTTTTGCATTATATTATAAATTAATAACCTAAATTTCGTAGTTTAACTTCAAAAAGGAAAAGGTATGTGTTGCAAACACATCCTCTACATCTACGTCATAAGCGCTAATGACGGACTGTTAAAGACTATATTCCAAACCTAAAAATCTTGATCATAATCCTTTTGCTAATAATTTAGGCGATATTAATTGTTCTAAAGCCAGGCGGGCTTTGGAATCCCAACAAAAAATACGTAAATTTATTGACGTCACAACTGCTACAAAATAGAAACTATAGAAGTAACATTTTTATTTTTTTTATTTCTTTACTATCAATACCAAATTATTTTAATTTGTAACATTAAAATTAATATAAAGTTTTATAGAATAGTTTATTTGACATATAAACTATATAACCACAGCTGAGGCTGATTTAGATCGTAAAATGATATGTATATGTTAAAAATCATAAAAAATGTATTTCTTTTGTATTGATCTAATTAATGGTTCATTCACTATTAATACCATTAAATGGTGCCGACTGGTTAAGTACTAACTACTAAAGTTACTATCTGGTAAAGTATTAACCACTAACTACTGAAGTAACTACCTGGTTAAGTACTAACTGCTAAAGTTTCTATCTGGTAAAGCACTAACTACTGACGTTACTAACTAGTAAAGCACTAACTACTGAAGTTACTACCTGGTTAGCATTTAAAAAAAATTAAACTACTAAAGTTACTAACTGGTTAAGTATACTAACTACTAAAGTTACTAACTGCCAAAGTACTAAGTAATTTGAAAGTAAGTAAGTAAACAAGTATTTACAATTTGTTGTAAGTAAGTAACTAAGTTCTAGTACAAGTTACTACCTGGTTAAGTACTAACTGCTAACGTTACTAACTGGCTTTCCTTTCAATAAACGCGATGGTCTCATCGCGTTTATTAAATCTTCAACAGTGCTAAAATAGCAAAGAATTGTTTAACAATTGCGAATTCTATCTTACGAACATTTTCCGTAACATCATTTTCCAAACACACATCCATTCCTCTATACTTCATAGACCAGGGACACCCTCCAAAAAAACGTACACCTAAATAGATTACAGTTTTTTTTATTTTTGTTTAAGTTTATCATTGATTCGTTATAATAAAAACTCAATAATGACTTGATTACAAAATAAATAAGATTTATAATTTTCTTTTATGTATTTTGTTCTTTATTATTACTTTTTTAGATGTTTAACAGCTTGTAACATATATACTAGACGTTGTTTTACTTAACAGCAGAAGTCTTTTATATTAATATAAGAATAGCAAGTTATATTGTCATTATTATTTCTAGGTCCTGCCAACTTTTGAATACGCTTATATATTGCTAAATAAGATGTTTGTAATTATAATCTTGATAACACAGTAAATCCTTGAGTTAGATAAAAACTAATTTATTGTATTCTTGTCATTATAATTTACTCTACTAATATTATATACATTGCAATTCTATTCACTGGTTTATTTATCCTTTATCTTTATATTTTACTTATCCTCATTTATACCGTGGGTATATAAGACAAGTATTGTGTTTGGAATAAAAATCCGAAACCGGGATGTCTCCGGAATTATCCGTTCAGGTGTTTTTAAGACCTCCTAAGTGGTTTTCACAAAGTTGTCTGTCTGTTATCATCGTGGCTCCCAGAGTATTTATGGTAAAGAGTTGAAACTTTGTACAAAATTTAGTCTATAGGTGTACTTCACCAGTCTACTGCTGTAGTTGTACTATTCAGAAAATATTTTCATGACGTCAACCCTCAAAATTTCGAAAAATCATAAAACGTGGAAAAATGTTGCGATCAATATAAGATATGAAAGGCATGTAGCTATGCATAAGCCTAACGTAGGTGTCAATTTTCATTTCATTATCAGAATTAGTTCAAGTGTTGTCAAATAACATGTGTACATTTGTTAGAAAATTGTAAAAAAACGAAAAATATGCGGATTGAGCTGAAAATTAGTGTAACTACCTTAACGTAATAAATAAGCAATAAGTTTCGTTTTAACACAAGTATATTTGTGATTTTTGTTGGATAATAAAATTAAACAACATCGAGCGTGAACTGTACTTGAATGGGTGAATGGTGGGAATGAAAGGAATAAATTTACTATATGAGGACGAGCGAAGCTAGCCCGAAGACAAGTTGCAGTATACATTTAAAAACTTATATTTTCTAAGGACGAGCGAAGCGAGTCTATAGTAGGAAGAATGAGCGTAGCGAATCCGATGTGATGAGGAATAATTCCGAGTTACCCTGTACCCGTTTTTTTTAAATTTTTAACTAGTTTCCATTCAAATTTAGTTTCCTAAAATACTTTTTTAATCCATCTGTTAATCAATCCTTGGAAAAGTTTAACATTCTGTGGACGTAAACAATTCGCGATTTAGAAATCATTAAATAATTTTTAATATTTGTTTTTCACTTAAGTTATTACCTAATATGCTGCATCGAGTTTAAATAATCCTGTAATAGCTTAGTTAACCTTACAGGTTAATTTATCTATATTTTAAGTACCTTATACTAAGGTTAATATGTGTTTTAAATTTCATCATATAAAAAGATATAATATTTATGTATGTTCGCTACTTCTTTATAGAACAATTAAATAAAAAATAAATTATGTAGGTAATAAAAGTTCTTATTATTACTTTTATTATAAACGAACTAATAAATAAAAATGAATTAAAATGTATAAAGAATATGCCCTATAAACAACATGTACTTTAATTAAAATTGATCAATAAAGGTTAAATTAGAGATAATGCGTCCTTTTTAAAATAATTATAAATTAATATTAAAAATTTGAGAGATTGTGATCTAAAAATAATATGCCTCCTATAAAAATTGCTCCTTATAAACTAACAAATGTTAATTTTTTAAAAGTAGAGAGAATATGTCCTAACTACATAACTCTATTAAACAACGGCTTGTTAATGTTATAGTAATAGCGGAGTCACCTTGGTGATCGAGATTGTCAGTATAAACTGATGATTACTTAAATTAATAATTAAAATTAATTATCAAAATTAATTTTGATAATTAAATGAATATGCCCTAATTTATAACTAAGCATGTTATAAACTTTATATGACTAAATAATTTTTTAATAAAAACTTACTTTATATTTATTTATTTAATAATATATATTTGTTAAGTAAATAAAAACCACACAAAACTACTAATGACCACTAAACTTATTCCAACAGTTGACCACCGCAGACTGACCTATGAAAGTTAGTTCAAGTTAGTACCTGCTAACGTATGGTTAGGTGGGGTTTTTTTAGAATCCAAATGGGTATTTAAGTTTAATTTAAAATGAAGTCCAGGAGGGGTTTTTCCACAGTTGTGACGCCAAGCCAATCCTTTCAACTTCAGGATTAATGATTGCTCTTAATACCAAGACAGATTTAGGATAATCTAAAAAGTATGAGGACTTACTTAACGCTTTAATACTAAGTAAATTAGACTTAAAAATTGATTATTATAAATGCTTCAGCAAATTTATTTGATGCTGCAAATAAATTGTTGCTACACTTGCAATTTAAGACTGTTGCAAAATTATCATAGATAATCTTTAAACATTTACCATTTATTTTAAGATTTTCTTCTTTCTTTTTGATAAAAACATTTTTACTAAATAGACTATTAATCACTTTGAATTTTGAAATACTCGCATTTTTGCTTGTTAACCCAATTTTGTTTAAGTTTTCAGTATGTATTTATTAACCGGAGCAGCAACATCATATCTTGCGTATTTCAAAGGAAAATTTTCCGGCGAATTTTTTTGCGGACCTCCGCGGCTGAATTGTTTACATTTAAAATCTAAAGTTTAACCTTGAAAAAGAGAAGTATTCAATCAAATTAAGTTGTAGAGTCTATTAATAAAAATTAAAAGAAAATATTCATTACACAGTAACTTGTTGTGTTTAACTAAGTCGACTTTCGGTCTTACAGAACAGAAAAAGAGGAATGAGAAATGAAAAAAATAATTTGATTCGAGAATTCAGATTAAACAAATTTAAGATACATCAGACATATTGAAAAAAAAATTGGAGAATTAAATAAAACTGCATAAAGAAAAATAAACAGAAGGAATAATATTTTATGCAGAAAAGCATTAGTTTTTAAAATTATTATTGGTTTATTATATTATGAACTTATTATTGGAGAGAATTAAACATTTTTTAAGCTGCAAAAGCTTGAGCTTGTGCGCGGCTTAAGTCTTCTTTTTTGATGTTTATATTTTATTTAAATAGTTTTTTTATGATTACTTTATTATTGCTTTTTTAATTTCTTCATTGCATTATGGTTTATTAAAGTTATTGATAAAGTAATATATAATTATTAGAAGATTATTTAGATAATAAAAATAATGAATATTTACACTACAAGTTAGTTATACTTCCCTATGTATAACTAACCTAATAAAAGGAAATACAATAAATAAGAAGAAAGAAATAGAATAAACAAATAAATAAATAAAGAGAGGTCAAACCGGAGGTGGTTTTAACCACACAATTATTTATTTTTTTAAATCGTTAAAATGAAAGTTAGTTTTGATCTCATCTGGCAGCATATTAAATAATATTGGACCTCTGGCATGCCGTTGCATTATCGACGTTCTACATTTTACAGTTTTAACTTTTCTGTTAGTTTTGCTCCTAGTGCTGCGATTATGATTAATATATTCTTTGGTTTGATTAAAGTATTTTAATAGGACATTCTTTGTAAATAACTGTTTGACTGTGAGTACAGAAAAATCTATAAATAAGTTTTCAGTAGAATATAGTCGCGGCTTCTTAAGGATAGTTTTGATAACTGTTATTGTGCCATTCTTAGCGTTTGCAAGTGTGTTGGGTTTGCTGAACCCCACCCAATAATTCCATAACTAAGAATGGAGCATCTACTAAAGCATGGTATATTGTTTTTATTAAATTTTCGTCACAGAAGTCCCTTAGTGTTAATATTCGTCGAATTCTACCCATGGCATTGGGTAAACATGAAATTCTGAGGACGACCGAAGTAAGACCAACATTTTGAAGAAAACTTCCGTTGTATCTGGTTTCTTAAATCTTTCTACATTACATCATTAATCTAATAGATTCAAATTAGTCCAAGTAATTCATTTGGCTGCTTTTAGGACAGATTACTCATAAATGAGTAACCCAAACTTATTGATGAATATTGTGAATTTTTACTTTGTAGCGTGTATAACGGCATTGTATTGTGGTTGTTAAGTTAAGGATAATGAATAGGCTTCGTTATACTAATTGGTCTTCCTCCTTAAATCCAGTTTTCATTTCCTGCATAAATACTTGTCTACCGGATTTCAAGGTCACCACCTATGGCCATTCCGTTAATAGCAGCTGTAGAAATTAATTTAAATTAAAACAATACCTGCTCTAAGTAGAAAAGCCAGCGACAGGTAATGCTGTCTTAGATTTTAGAAGAATGAGCCGTCTTTATTAGACAATACTTCATTTCTTTTTTTAATTTAGCAAATTTAAAGGTCTGCTTTAAACTTTAGATGCTTAAAAAGCAAGTAAAATAAAGATGCAATTTAAGAAGTATAATGTTAAACATCTTTTTCAAGTAGGCCCCTCCCCATTTAAGCATATAAAAAGTTATAACATATCTTAAACTTTAAGTTAACTTTAGATATCCTAAAACCAATCAGAACACCTGAAACGGACATCCCGGTGACATCCCGGTTTCAATTTTTGGGCAAACACTATACTTTTCCTATATACCTACGGTATAAATGAGGAAAATTAAAAGGTTGTTTGTCTGCACGTGTGTGCATATGTGTATCTTTTATCATCGTAGAACCCTGTGCATTATTGCTAGAGACTTGAAACTTGGTAAAAAAATAAATCTTTAGATCTAGTTGTGATATCCTAAAAATATTTTGTTTATGACATTAGGCCTTTACGTAAGGCCTAGTATTTTAAGTTTCGTTTCGATACGGCAAGTATATCTACGGTTTTTGTTGGATCTTAAAGGTTAAGCAGTATCAAGCGAAGTAAGTGCCTGGATAGGTTACCGCTGGGTATGAAACGAATGCATTTACTTCTGAGGACAAGCAAAGCGAGTTCGATGACGATGTTGCAGTATACATTTGTTGATTTTTATTTCTCAGAGAACGAGCGATGCGAGTCCAAAGTAGGGAGGATAAGCTTAGTGAATCCGATGTGATGAGGTATAAATTTAGGGGGTTCACGAAGTTAACCCCCTAAATAAAAAATGCTTAACACCCTAAACATTACTTCTATGCTAAATAGAAGTAGCATCAGCTCCAGAAACCTTAAAAACAGAGGTTGCTGACTTATAAGCACAAGTAAATTCTATGAATGCTATGTGGCGAAGAAAGGTCCGAGATAGACCGTACCCGATTTTTCATTTTTATTGATACCTATAATCTTATTCTTCTAAACGAAGAAATTTCCGTATAAACGAAGTACTGGTTTTAATGGCACATACATGACTTGAATTATCTGTAAAGTGGTCATTAATATTCAGTAGCTAGTATGATGAGAACACAAATAGTAAATTTGCATTCCTTTAATGAAATAAAAATACGTTAGATGTAATTGTTATAATAATGGAAGAATGCTTGCTGCCAACTTCATAATTTTTTAGAGTTATTATTATTTGACATTGTGCTTAAATTTACAAAAAAGAAAAAAAAATTAGACATTTTCCGGCTCGTTATCTTTTAAAATCTCCTGAGTTTCTTTATAACAGCTGCCCCTGTTTCTGGAGGCAAATCTAAGTATTTTGCACTGTTCCCGCCACTTATAAACACTAGGCTACTAAACTAGTACACTGTCTGTGTCCTTTTTATGTTCCCCTATTCTAGTTAAGTTACCATATAACTGTTTCATATTGAAGGTGCCCCTTGAGGTTCGCTATTACTAGTTTAGTTGCCATATGATCGTTCCATACTGAAGTTGTCCCCTTGAGGTTCGCTATTACTAGTTTAGTTGCCATATGATTGTTCCCTGCTGAAGGTGTCCCCTAGAGGAGAGGTACACTGTCACTAGTTTAATTGCCATATGACTGTTCCATATTGAAGGTGTCCCCTTGAGGAAAGGGACACTGTCACTAGTTTAGTTGCCATATGACTGTTCCATACTGTATAGCTGTCCCCATGAAGTTCGCTATTACTATAGTTTAGTTGCAATATTGAACTTCCATACTGAAGGTGACCCCTAAATAGAAAAGGTTCACCTGTACAGGTGAACCCCTTTAAGGCTCATGCACCTATACAGAATGACCGAGGAGTCTAAGGTATTTCGCTTTACAACCTCTAAGCTAAAAAGCAATTCGTGTTTCGGCAAGGATTTGAACCCAGGTCAAATTTAGGTCAGTAAATGTTTAATTTTCTTCGACAGCACATGGTGTCCTAATAGTTTTCTAAATTCTTTAAGGAGTACAGTAAGGCTGGCTCCAAGTAGCCAGCCTACTTGGATTTCTAGCCCACTGCTCGAAATTCCAAATACTAGGGATTAAACAAGTGGTTCCCTCTCTTTCTGCAATATTTAATAGATGCACCTCCAGGGGATTAAACTAGCTATGTATGGCTACTAGACTAATTGAACCCCAAAGTTAGTGTAGACTAACGTCAGTGGTTATGCGTATTATGCGTTAGTGTAAGCTAACGCATGTTAGCTTCAAACAAGACGCATGAAAAAAAAATTAAATGTGGATGAACACGGATTCAAAGAAACAGTTCCGTTGTATCATATACATGGAGGAAGTTTTTACTCAGGGAAGAACTTCAAGGTTGGAAGAACTAACCGCGTAATTTTGTTTTGTAAAAAGCGCAGACTAGTTCCCACATTACCAACCACATCTAGTAATCTTCTACTATGAAACAAAGATTTGTCTAGTTTTTTAAATTTGTATCTAAAAATTACGCTTAGAGTTATTCGGATAATGAAAGTGGAGGGAAGAAGTTGTATTACTCTATTTAAATTAGCTTTCCAATCAAAACGAATATCTTTACATAATTATGTCTGTGTGTGTGTGTGTGTGTGTAAGGGTATTTTCCCTTGTATATGACGTTCAAAAACTCTTTAAAACTTTCTCAAATCGAAACAGAACTTTGCATGTGGCAAAATGTTTGGAAGGTAACGAAGCATCTGCTTCAAAATTTTGCTGACTCAGCAAATCGGGTTAGTGACATTACAACCTGGTTTTTTATAGGGTTCGTTTCCTCTCCAAGTTATATATGCATATGTTTATACATATATAAACACTTGTTTCACAAAACGTATTTTTTTGTGGTTGGGGACCTTTAAAATGGATTTTGGATATGGTGTGATGTTCGACTTACGCCATGACGCCTATCCCAAATTTTTTCAAGAGGAAATTTGCTGTATGTATCAATTAGTTTTGTTAATCTACTAGTGTAAGCAGCATAGCGCATTGATTAGAGGAATCTGTGGGTAAAACTGATTTTTTTACTGTCTGTGTTTGAGAGAAGCAGGTCCGACGTTGTTAAAATAAACGCAGCGACTTCGATAAGGGGTAAAATGTTCTGAGGTTCTATGCAAAGATTAATCTTTGATTCACTGTACTCGACTTTTAAATAGTATTTTTACACGTTCATATAATAAAGTATTTTTTTTAAACAATTAAAGCAGAGACTTTTATGTTTAATTGTCAGCATCTATTCTAATCTTACAATAATTGAATATCATTAATCCTTCCTATAGAATGGATTGAAAATTATAATTTCTCAATATTTGATAATCATCACATTTGTACACACCGAATGAATTTTGAATAGATTATGATTGATTTCTAGGTGTGTTCGTAGTCTCTCTCTCTCAGCCACATATATAAACTCTTACATTCTCTTTCAGTTGGAGTTGCGAATGTCTTAGTAACAGAAGGAGGTTACTACATTAAGAGATTGCTTAACAATATAACGAGATCCATTCTACTAAAGAGACTTAACTCTACGTGAAAACTATCGGTTTAGCTATATGGGTTGTAGTAAATGTGTATCTTGGCATTATTATTACTGAGATCTATACTCCAAAAGTAAGACCTGACAAGTGTGACTTACTGTATACAAATTCAAATAATTATTATGGGTTGTAGTGCTTGTAGCAAACGGATTTTAAATGTGTTTAATTTAGTTACACAAAAATGTATTGTAGAAAAACAAAATAAATAAAAAAACTCATTAATATGTGTGGTTCGTTGGAGTGTAAAATATTAAATTCTAGAAAATATTTATAACTAATTAAAGATATTTTGTAATTATGCAAGATAATTCCACACTTCCTTTGTACTCTCACAGTTACAAAATGTCGGAAAGAATATGTGTATTTATGAGACAAACGCGTCAAAGAGAGCTAACCCCTTTATTTATATTTTATTTTTAAATCAAGAACTCCTAGGGAGCTTAGCGTGGCTCTTTTCTATATGTCATGAGTAATTCAATAAAGCATAGAGATATATTACTAGAGGGGCTCTATTGGTTGAATTTTGAAACATCGAAAAAGTAACCTGATCACATTCGATTATCATTATCATCAAATAAACAGAACAAAAAAACAGTAAATTATACAGTAGAATGTTTAAAATACAAATCACAACAAAAGCAATCTGTGGGAAGCCCAAAACAATTGATTCATTATAACCTGAACTCCCTCGTGGAGGAGGTTTCAATGAGGTTACACAGAGCCCTGAGAGCCACTAAACATGTTCAGGCCTCTCAATGTATTAAGATAGGCTATGCTCCCTCTAGTATATATCTCTATGCAATAAAGCGAGTAAAGCAAGTCCATTTATGCTATATTTAATCTATAATATTTTTAGATTTATCTTAAATCAACTTTATTTGTCTAGCAATTACACTTTTCCATTTTTTAAATTAATCTAAACGAAGCGAGCCCTTTTTTAAATATTTTATCACTAACATAAGTTTGTGATGAAATGCTGCATATATGAACATGACATAAAAATGCTACATCTTCATATCCTAGATATTTTTGTTTTGCTAGCGAAACGAGCCCCTGTTTTATTCTTTATATCTATCTATATAACTAACTCTCTTTAATCAGCTATCTATATAACTAAACTATTATATAACTAACCTCTTTATCAACTATATATATAACTAACTTTTTTATCACTATCTATATACTAACTCTTTATCTAATAACTAATCTTCAATCTCTTTTTATAACTATCTATATAATTAAATCTCTTTTATCAACTATCTATATATAACTAACTCTTTTTTTATCAACTATCTATATAACTAACTCTCTTTATCAACTATCTAATAACTAACTTCTCTTATAACTATCTAATAACTAATCTCTTTATCAACCTATCTAATAACTAACTCTCTTTATCAACTATCTATATAACTAACTCTCTTTATCAACTAATAGTTATATAACTACTTACATAATCCAGCGAGCCCTTTTTATTGTTCATACCGGTTTAAACATCCTAGCGAGAAAAGCGAACACCAATATTTCTTTATTTCCTTTAAAGATAAAGTTAAAAAGCCCTGATTACCTACATCGCATTAATAACTCAACCAATCTAGCGAGTGAAGAGGGGGCTTTCAGATAATTTTTGTTTAAATTTTGAACTGCGTTCTTGATGTAATGAATTACTAGTGTATATACATGAAATCGTTTCTTATTGTACAAGTTTATGAGTTATTGTTAATTTTTTACATTTTCTCCTTTTTGACGTTTGCTAAAACTTTTTTTTTTAATTTTTAGGAGGGTTTTAAGGAAAAGAGAGCGGAAATACACATAGAACTAGATTTATTATATTTTTTTTTTCGAAGCACAAATTTTAACATAAGTTAAATTAATATCATTTGATACTACCGTGTTATGCAACTGTAACGAAACAGAGTGGGACATGACATTATGTCGAGCCATGAATGATGACGAACGTCGAATGATGGAACAGTTCCCAGATGTAGAATTGCATTTTGCTTGTTACATTTCCTAGGCGTCTCTCGCACAATTATATTAATTTAAATTACTGAGCTAAACTGTAATGACTTAAGATTGTGTGCAAGACATGATTGTCCAGTGACATTGGGAGATTGTCGTGTCTGGTATGTAATGTTTAACATTCAAGTTTACTATGATTATTGTCATTTTCCTGTCAGGTTGTTCCATTCTTGTGTATACATCTTAGTAATTTCCTCAGCCAACATTACTCAATAATATTACGTATACTTTTTCTACGTATAACTTATTTAATTTTCACTTCTCTATTTTAAACTTATCTATCTTAGAATTCAGTGGATATATATCAATTGGAAATAAAATAAAAACAATAAACAAATATTGGAAATAATAATAAAAATAATAAAGAAAGATTGAAAATATTATAAAAAAATAAGGAAAAATTGGAATACAATAAAAACAATAAAGAAATATTAGAAATAATAATAAAAACAATAAAGAAAGATTGAGATTTAATATTCTTTTGGTTAAAATTCAAAAATAATTTTCAAAATGCCGACCAATATGGTAGACATTATGAAGTTAAATTTGGTTCAAGAGTAAAAAAAGTGTTTTTGTCTTGTTTACTCTTGAAGAGTAAAGTAAGTAAATATTCACAGTTTTTCATTAACATTTACTGTTTAATTTGAATTTTTTTTTAGTAATAGATCTTTTTTATTTTTCTACTTTGTAGTCTATTCTTTGCTTTTATTTATATTAACACTTTTATTATATTTTTCTTTCATCTTATTTTCCATGTATTTTTACTTTTCCTCATTTATACCGTAGGAACATCGGAAAAGTATTAGCACGGAGTACTTAGAACTTAAAAATAGTCTCTGGTATTAGTGTTTGCAAAAAAATCCGAACCAGGATTTGTTTTGCAGAACGTTATCTGTCTGTATGTATGTGTGTCTGTCTGTTATCATCGTAGCTCCCAGTGCATTTATGCTAGAGAGTTGAAGCATAGTACAAAAATCAGGCGTAGTTGTGCAATCCAGAAAATATTTTTTTATAATGTCACTAACCCGCAATAATGTATCAGTAAAAATGTATTATATTTCCAAACATCCTTTATTATTTTTATTATATTTCAAATTTTTCTTTATTTTTTTATTATTTTTTCAATCTTTCTTTATTATTTTTATTATATTTCCAATATTTTTTTATTATTTTTATTATATTTTCAATCTTTCTTTACTATTTTTATTATCTTTTGTTTATTTACTTTAACTACTTTGTTTAATAATCTATTTATGTTTCTTAATCTATTTCTATTTATCTATTTATTTGTATAGAAATAGAAAAATGCGTAAAGAGATAGAATTCAAATTAAATTTTATTAAAATGAAATGTTGCAGTTTAATTCTTTACGCTGTAAAATATAATGAAATAACGAAATAAGATGTCTCGATAAAATAATATCGAATAAAAGACAAAAATGTTGCGTACTCACATTACTCGCCTGGCACCGTCTCGAAACAACTAACTATAAGAAACCGAAATATTTCCAACAAGGATAATAATCAGAAGGAACAGGAATAAAGAATAATAATTCCAACTTCCACCGCACTCAGCTTGAAGCGCTATTGTAGCTGACCTTACATCGACAAAAACACTGTATTAGTATTGCACTCATTGCACTTAATACTAATACTTAAAGAACTGCAATTACCTATCTAATAGTTTTATTTAAAGGAAGTTGCCGTTTATAAACACTTTTTATGGATTTAATTAGTAATTATATTAATTTTCACGACTTAAATCTAAATATTAAGATCAATTAATTAAGATCAAAATTGTTTATAACTTTTCTTAAGAAATAACGAAAGGGTGATCGTTGTTTAAGTGCTTATAGGTTTTTTGGTCTTTCTTATTTGTGACGATTATTTCTTTAATTTTTTTCTCAAAGTGCTTTAATTAATTCATTTTAGGGCATATGAACTCAGTACAATAACTATTTCATTGAAAAATAGGGTTTTAATGGGTTGTCACGAGTATTTAAATTGAGTGATAAGAAGGTGAAAATCACAATATAGTGTTTTATTTTAGTTATTGTAAAATAATGTTACTTTTAAATAATTTTAGTTTGCACAAACACACAAAATTACCTTTTTATTGCATTAAATTGTTTAAATCAACAGACAAGCTGATTTTCACCGCAATGATGTTTTAATTTATTAATTAATTTTATTTACACACTAAAATAATTAATAACTCACTTAATTCACTATTTTTTAAAACGTTAGTTTAAATTATCCATTTAGGTTTTATTATTTCTGGCTTTAATCGGACAAATCCAGTCTGTAGTGATAAGAGCCTGATTCTATATTTAAAATACTGGAATAATCGAAGTATTTATCTATGAACTATAAGCAATTTGTTTAGCACCGATGATCGTTCTATTAATTTTTTATTCATTTATCACAAATTAACTAACAATAAAGAACTAAAAGAAGAATTTCTATCGGCTCCCATGCTAATCCTATGATAAAATTTTTTTTGGTTACCCATTTGTTTTCCCGCAATTGGTATTGCCAACCTTACAACTATCTCTTTGAACCGCGAATACTTTCCGACATTCCATAACTATTATATTCTTTGGCCAGGAAAGTACCTGAATGGGTGATCGCTGGTAATAAAACGAATGTTTTTACTGTCTGAGGACCATCGAAACAAGTCGTAGTTTAAATAAGGTGATTTTCATATTAGACCAAGAGCCCAGGGGTGTTTTGTTAATAAAAAGTGTTATGGCTGGAACCGGTCTCAATTTTTCGTAAATACCTTCCTGAACAAGGATCTGCAATTCTGCCGACTTGTATCGGATGGGTGTCCCAGGCAGGGGTTCCAGCCATTACACTGTTTGTTTACTTAGGTGGTACATTTGACCCCTGAAGTGCGTTCTGCCTGGGACACCCATCCGATACAAGTCGGCAGAATTGCAGATCCTTGTTCAGGAAGGTATTTACGAAAAATTGAGACCGGTTCCAGCCATTATACTTTTTATTAACAAAACACCCCTGGGCTCTTGGTCTATATTCAAAGACACGCGTTGCGATTCCGAAGGTGTAGCTATTCCTATATGATGAAAAAATGCATAGACAAGTTCTGAGGTACCCCATACCCTATTTATTTATCTATATTATAGTACGACACACGGCTAAAATCAGTTGACAGCGTGGGAAAATAGTTTTGAGGAACCAATAAGGTTGACCTAATTTGAAATTGAAGGCGTGGTTTAACATCCAGGACTAACCTCATTAGCTCCCTTGCATTATTTCCCTACGCTGTCAACTGATTTTAGTCGTGTATCGTACTATAAGTTTATTCACTCTCTATTTGCTTTTCTTTCATGTTATGGTAACAAATATTTAATCATAATGTCTTTGTTATTGTTACAATGTTTTGACACTTCAATATCAAACTAATATTTAATTGTTTAAGAAAAGCCAAGCATTTTATAAAAATATTTGAAACACCTTTGACTACTTATTTAAAGGAAAGATCATTCATTCCTTGATAGTTTCCATAATAGTTTGGATATGGAGAAGGAAATATTGAGAGCCATCGAAGAACAGAAAGGGAAACTATCCTGTCCTATTTTGCTAGAAAAGTTGTTTGAAATGGCGAGGAAAGAAAACGAACAAAAGGAAAGTCTTAATATTAAGGTAACGCAAGTACCGACTTTCATTTCATACACAATTTTGTTTTCTCACCTGAAACTGGAGGGAAAGTAATATAATACAAGAAACAAATTTCACTAAATATCTAATTTCAAAACCTGAAGATCCTAATAATAGAAAGTTGTGATTGGATGTATGTGTGGATGCGTGTCTGTAATAATTTTACCTCCCGGTAAGTTTATGCTACACGGTTGAAACTTGGAACAAAAATCAATCTCAAAGTTTAGTTATGCTATCCGTAAAATATTGCTTGTAAGTATCATTAACTGTCATTAATGAAATTTAAAAATATTGAATTTATAAAACACGAAAAAATGAACGGATCGATGTGACATTTAGAACATATCTAGTACAACTACAAAATGTGCCAAGTTTTACCTTGTTATAAGCATTATTACTTTAATTATTACCAAACAACTAGTATATGATGTTACTTTTCCTCATTTTCAGAAAAAGCATTTAAAAGTTTTTGTATTGGCAAAAAAATCCGAAACCGGGATTACCCCTGAATTATTTATTTCATGCGTTTAAGTGGTTTTCATAAAATTGTCTTTCTGTATGTGTGTGTCTTCTATCATCGTATCTCCAAGTGTATTTGTGCTAGAGAGTTGGAACTTAGTACAAAAATCAATCTTAAGGGCTAGTTGCTCTTTCCTAAACAAAACTATGAAAATTGCAAAAAAAAAGATATATTATAAGTGTGCCTATTTTAAAATTATATGGAAATGGCGTTGCAACCAATTTTTTCTCTCCCTGAAGGTACCACGGATAAGTGCCGAATTTGGACGAATAAATTTATTAATATCTATTGTTAAATGATTATTTTTGTTTGTCCAAATAAGTGGTTTTTAAATATTAAAACTTATAATTTAAATATTAAAAAAGAGATTTGTTTTGTTAAAAAAAGGATGTTGAAAGCATAGAGATTTTGGCGGGCTGTCAACTGATTTTAGCCGTGTGTTATACAATAATAGTTTTTTTAACAATACTTAAAAAATAAAAAAAGCCTTCCCCTAATAGTCCAAAGAGGATTATGGAGTGTCTTAAAACTTCTTTTTACTGTCTCTTATTAATCAGCCAATAAATTTATAAATAAAAAAAGTAACAGTAAAATTGTAAACAAGAATGTAAATTATATAAAAAAAGGTCTTTATTTTTATTTTTATTAAGTGGGAATGGAAAAAAATATTCTTTTTGAGGAATATCTGTAGGTTTTTAATAATATCCCAGTTTAGGCCTATCAGATAAGATATAACTTATTGCTTTAATAAGCTATGTCTATTCTTAGATTTGTGCACAAATTTTAGGCCTACACCTGGGTTCTATACTTTACAGTTGGGGAGGCAGTCAAAATAAACTGAAAACCATTAGAACAATCAAAACTACGATGAAATTTGATTTGTTTACCTAATATTATCTCTCGTACTACATCAAGGGATATTTGCTGGCAGAATTAATTTGTTAATGATAAAATTTGAATTTTTGTTTCAGTTGGCGGACCTGCATTTAGTAGATAAGATTGTAGATAAGTTGGGTATGGACGGATCTACTTCTGCTGTCAATATCTATGCTAAGCCTGTAAGTATCCTATTAAGTTTTTTCTACTAATTTTTTTGTATATCTTATACAAAAGTTTTTTGATTTTCAAATTATTCTCCAAAACAGTTTGGAGTGAAGTTCATTTCAGACGAAGAGATTTTGTGATCAGTTGGGCGCTTTATTTGACCATCTCATACTTCTAAGGAATAGAAATTGCGAAAGTTTAAAAGCAACCCATTTCTTTCATTTTTTTTTTTATTGACAATAAATAATTTTAGCGCAGAGATCTGTACGCCGGGCGAATTTCCTTTCAAAAGCGTGTAAAATGTTCGCAATCAACAATTATCCATTTTAATATTATGAACTTTAAGGGTGTACTGACGCTATGGTTTTTGTATTCCCCAATTCGCTCCGTCTCTAATTGACTTAGGGACTTGAAATTTTCAACAGGTGCTAAACAAATTATTTGGCTGGATTGCTCTTTTTAAAGTTTTCGATACTATTAGAACCATCTTTTAGTTCTTCCTTAAAAAATATTTTTTATTAGGGGTTTATTCTATAAGTTTAATGTACAGACCTTTTTTACAGTCTTGTAACACTCTAATAATATATAAACTATTATATTATTTTACTATCCAGTCATTAGACCAATTCCATCCAAATACTATCATTTAATTATAATTTATTAAATTTTAGCCCCACGAATTCGGCGTTCGAGTAAAGAATGGAACTTACTGTGTAGAACTAGTTAAACCAAATATAATACTAAGAAAGCCTTATAATCTTAAAACTCTACTAAACCCACCAAACTTTCTTGTAAGTATGGTTTAATCTAAATTGAGGTTTCACAGGCGCTTTCCAGTTAGAATTTTCTCTTCATTTATAAAGCTTGTATACCTATTATTATTATAAATATTTTATCTAGTTTTCTTTCATTTATATAACTTTTTAACATTAATTTACTTTAATATTCAGCTATTTGCTAAATTTTATTTTTATTAATTTTAATATGTTCAAAATGGTTCAGTAGAAATTTAGAATTGAATTGAAATTCAATTAGACTTTAATTTCAGTAGAAATTTATAGTTGTTCTTATTTTCGACACTAGTGCCGAAAGTACAAAATGTAAAATTCCTCTACAATAATGTAAAAACGTATTTTCGGTGCATTGATAGGCAAGTAATGCCAATATTACTTATCAATAGTAATAGTAGATAAACATTTTACTTATCCTCATTTATACTGTAAGTATATAGAAATAGTATTGTGTTTGCAAAATAAATCGAAACCGGGATGAAACCGGTATTATCCGTTTCAGGTGTTTTAAAGGCCTCCTGAGTGCTTTTCTCAAAGTTGTATATCTGTATGTGTGTGTGTATCTGTTATCATCGTAGCTCCTAGTGTATTTATGCTAGAGAATTAAAACTTTTTAGAAAAATCAATCTACTGCTGTAGTTGTTCTATTCGGAAAATAGTTTTTGTATGACGTCATTAACCCGCAATAATCCAAAATTATGCGATCTAATTGAAATTTAGCACGTATGTAGCTATATTTAATTCTAACATATGTGCCAAGTTTCATCTCCTTATCAGCATTAGTTTAATTTTTATGGAATGACTTATGTACGTTTCTTTAAAAATTGTAAAAAATCAGAAAATGATTAAATTGAGTTGAAATTTATTATCTGGATGCTTACTATCCGAGGACGAGCGAAGCGAGTTCGAAAACATGTTGGAGTTTAAATTTGGCGAATTGTATATTCTGAGGACGAGCGAAGCGAGTTCAAAGCAGGGAGGATAAGCGTAGCGAATCCGATGTGATCAGGAAAAGTTCTGAGGTACCCTGTAACCGATTTTTTAAAATGTTTAACATCAGTAAGAGGTTAATGGTTATTAGATTACCAGTATTCTTAATTAGTTTATTAAAACTCTGCAAGTTTCGTACTTAAATCTGTTTTAAACTTAAGTAATTTATCCTTAATCTCACTTTTAAGTTTATAGAATTCACACATTTTATATAAATTAAAAACAATTACTTAAATTCTATAATTTCATAAGCTATAAAATTAAAATGGCCATAGCTTAATTTTATAGCTTATGAAACTATAGAATTAAAGTCATTGTATTTAATTTATATAAAATCTGTTTTAAACTGACAATTATTTTCAGGAATCAATTGTAAACAATCCTAAGAGCGGCTTGTCATGGATAAGTTTTATAGTATTTTCCAGCATCATTTATTACTTTCTCTATAGAATATCAGCAAAGAAGATAATTAAGTAAACTCTGAGCACTTATATATAAGTCATTCATTTACGGAAAATCCTTAAGCAAATATTTATAATTATATTATAAAATAAAATGTTCATAAAGTCGTAATAATTAATTAATCGTTAATATTTTTTTAATGAATGGCACCTCGAAACTTTTTTTTCATCAGATACGACTCGCATATGTTGGTGAATATGTTGACCCTTGCTTTATAGCATAAGTCTCAATGGTGTGAAGACCCTTGCTCTATATCAAAAGTTGCTAGGGTTTAGAGACCCTTACTCTATAGCTATGGTTTTGAGAGCGTTGCTTTATATAATAAGACGCTATGGTTTGTAGACCCTGACTCTATAGCATA